>JAVSCE010012714.1:0-533481 GCA_032199065.1 Smutsia gigantea | reverse complement strand
CAACTGGCAATCCAAATTTGCAGAGCCTCTAGTTCAAAAATGGTGAACACAGAGGGCAGTTCACCTTTTTTCCCTTCCCAGTTACATTGAAACAGCAAAGTTGTTTCACAGGGTGGAAAAAATTCATAGCTGCATTGCAAATAGAAATTGATATTACCAGCACAATTGAAGTTGGGAATGATTTCTGGAGACTAGGATCTTATTGCCTGGGAAAAAGCATAGGGAGTCCAACACCAGCAAAGGAAACGTTTTGTATTTGTTGGTAAAAGCTCCAAGTTCAGTTAGTAGGTAAGGTATGGAGGTTGGGGGAGAGCTATGAAATAATAATCAGGGTAATTATTGAAAAATTTGTACAGTATAGCAAAGAGAAGACAAGTAGTGACTCTGTGACATCTTACTGCACTGATGGACAGTGACTGCAATGGGGTATGGGGGGGACTTGATAATATGGGTCAATGTAGTAACCTCAATTTTTTCATGTGAAACCTTCATAAGAGTGTATATCAATGATATTTGAATTTAAAAAATAAAATGAAAGTCTGTCTGTAGGCTAACAGAACCAATGTGGCCCCTCACCACCTGCCCACAGAGTTGACTGACAGCACTGGCGTTTCTTCCCTAGCATAAGCTAGAGAACTTCCTATAGAAACTAAATAGATTGGATAGGCTGGGCTAGCAATCCAGTGTGACATTGTCATTTGAGACAGAAGCTGAGCAGATTCCAAGTACATCAAAGCTCTACGATCACAGAGAGGCAATTGTAGCTCTGGGGGGAAGGGTGTTCCCAGCCCAGGGTGAATCCCCTTTGAACCTTGTAAAACTGAAATAAGTCAAGGGAAAGGATAGCTTGATAGAAACCATTTTTATTGCTCATTGATTGCTCGAGTTCACTAGCTAGGCCTGGCCTCACCTGTCTCTTCCAGCTGTCACTCACGCTCTCCCTTCATGGTGTGAGCTCTACTTCCTTCCCACCCCTTCACAGAGAGGAGGAAAGAATGGCCATTTCTCCACTCTTTGCCCTGGAGGCTGCAGAAGGCTGCAGCAGTAAACACCTATTGATATGTAAACAGACTAAGGCCGGGTGGCAGATTCCAGAAATTCTGTGATTTATCCTATAGCAATATAAAAGGAAAGACTTCTCAGACCAAGAGAAAAATATGCTTAAGTACTCCATTCCCAGAATAATATTCTTGTTATTTTGGTATTTGGGCAGCCTGCCTTCTTATCCTGGCCACACATTTTAAAATGGGGCCTATCTGTTGACATGTTCTTAATAATTTACTCAGCTAAAAAAAGTGTCATCCCAAGGAAAAGCCCTTTGGGGAATATATCCCGACCTACACAGAGAGGATGTGACAGCTACCTCAATTCATTAATCATTTGTTCACAAATATGAATCATCAACTAAAAATCATCAGAGTTGAAGAAAAACAGAAACCTAAATGTAAAGAAACAAGTTAAAGAAACAGAACAACTGACTACAGAGGAAAAAGAAATAGTTCAGTGAACATAAGAAAACTTGAAAATTATTCTGATTATATTCTGATTTAATATCCAAACACTTGTTTGGATATTAAATACATTAAAAAAGAAAGAAAAACCAGACTACTACTATTAAAAACAAGTAAAAATTTTTGGAACTAGAAATATATTTTCTTAAAATTTAGAAAGGAAATCATACAGACCAAATTAATAATCTATTCTAAAAGATAGTTGTAAGCTCACGAAACAGAATAAAAAAATGAAAAATATAAGTAGAATGGGATGCCATTGAAAATCAATTAAGGAACTCTGATATCTTTCTAGCATTAGGAAAAGAGAATAGGAAAAATTAAGATGTAGAAATTCAATATTAGAAAAAATTTGTCCTAATCAAACAAAGGTAGTTCAAGTCTTCAGACTGACACAGTCAACCTGTACATACTTCAGAGCTCAGAGGATAATGATAAGGCTGCAAAAGTTTCTAGAGAGGATGAAAAACAGGTTCCTGGAGCTGGTAAATACTGATTTAACAACAGAAACCATAAAAGGGCTTTGGCTTCTGATTTTGTGGAGTTATGAGTTGACCACATGAGCAAAAGAGGATTTATAAGTGTGAGTAAAATTGTAATATTTCCAGAATGTCTCACCTGGCTTTAGTGCATCTGCATATCAGTAAGTGTTTCCAAGGTGTGGAGAGAAGTAGGCGATTTATATTTTAAAAATCAGCTAATCACAAGGGCGTGCCAGGGTTTATCGGGACCCAATAGGTTGGACAGAGCTCTCTTCTGCTGCAGCCTGGTCAAGAGAGAGACGGATGACTGCTTGTAAGAATAAACGGGTTTCTTAACTTTATTTCTCCCTTTGACTGATTTCAATTTCAAAGGTATTTTGCCCTGGGATTCCCTTTCCCCCCACCCCCCGGAGTTACAATAAGCAAACTATTTTAACAAAATCAGTGAAGTACTAATATTATCATAAGTATAAAGATTCTGCAGAGCTGTGGAGGAGAAAAGAACTGCTAGTGCTAGGGACTCAAGAGGCTTCAGAGGTGCTGCCTGACTTAGTTCTTGGAGCACAAGTGGAGTTTGCTTTAAATGTCAGAAAATCGTAAATACAATAATCTGCTCATTTTAGGTGACTAGGAACCTTCACTTCTTTTGCTTTTTTATCCAGGTTTTTTCTTCCATTTCATTTCCAATTGCCATATTTTATATGCTGTGTTCTCTCCACTGTCATCTACTTCAAACATCTTGTAGTAGTAAATAGACCATATAGCTTAAATACATAAAAATGTTTATTTTCTTAAATATAAAAAGCAGTAGGATGAAAGTTTTATACTTTTCAGGGAATTAAATAAGAATAATTACACCTGATTCTTAAATCTTTCTGGGAGGGTGTTCTTTAGTGTGTAATGTTAATGATTTAATTACTTAGCTGAGATGATATTGTTACTGGAGGGACTGATCAATTAAGACTCTTCAACAAGGATTGAAATAATCTCTAGATTTAACATTTAACTTCTGGGCTTTTTATTTATGCCAAAACAAGAGAGATAAATAAAGATAAAAGGTCATCTTGTGTGAAAGGATTAAAGGAGACTGCTTTGTAACTGTGAGGTTTCTGATATTCCACATTATCATTTGAATTTTATGAGGAAAGGGAAAACAGGATTATGAAACCTGAAAACACTATGGTGTATTTTTTTCATTTTCAAGGACCAAGGATTTCCATAAACTATATAAAGATAAAGATGTTTTAAACTGATGACACAAAGCATTGACAGATCTGTTAGTGAGTCAGTAAATTGATGAGCAAACTTTACTGAGTATATTGTATATGTAGGGCTCCACATGGCTATTTTCCAGAAGGCATTGTCAATACCAATGACTGACTAACTTGGGAATAAATTAATGACACTCACAGTTTCCAAAATAAAGCCAGGCTTATTTCAACATTTTCATGTTTTTTTTCCAAATTTTTATTACTACAGTATCTGGAAATTAGGGTTTACATTTTAATAATGTAATTTACCTTTGGGTGAGAAACAAAAATATTAATTTTATATTACTGCTTGTTTAACTACATATTACATTTAGAATTAAATAGGATATTTGGGTATCTTCTGTACCATACACATTGAGTCAGACTTATTAAAATTGGCTTTCATGCCTTTTCATTGATGGCTTATCATCATGAGAAAAAGAGTGGAAAGCTGGTATTCAGGAGCAGAGTTTCATCCCTTAGTCCAGAAGTCAGAATATCTTTTTTGAAATCTAACAGCATTAGTCTGACCATAAGGAAACCTTGAAAACCATCCCAGAGGCTATTTTCCGTGTCTCTGGCAAAAATCTGAGAAGCTTGTTTGAGATGGCAATGAAAGAATTACATAAGGCATCTTATTCTGAGAAAAGGAATTACTTTGATGTACAAGAGATAGTTCTGGAACCCAACAGAAATTTAGAAAGCTTTTCAGTTGTATCACTTTGCAAGGGAAAGTTGTCACCTTTTGAATAAACTTTGTTTTCAGGGAGGTTATTTATCTAATTATTTGCATAGCGAGCTCAGTCCCTACAGCTCGAAGCATTCAGAAACCTGACCTACCAAGAGCCTTATTCTACCAATGGGAGGTGGTGTTATGATTTCCTTCTCCTCCACCCACCTCTGAAACTGTACTCGCAGTTCTCCCTTCTCTGCAGTGAGCCTAATGACCTTGATGGTCTCAGAGGCCTTTTCAGCTCTAACGGTCGAAAGGTTTTTCAGTTCACTTTCTATTTTCCCCTATACAGCCCATATTTACTCACATTTTAAAAATGCATATACATTATTCATTAGTCAGTGTTTACATAGCAGTCTAAATGCCTGTATGTCTGCTTCAGTTCCTATTGTCTAATTTACACTGAACTTCTCAGGAAGCAGGGACCATGGCTTATTTGTTTGATCCCAGCACCTGATCCATTGAAACGTGTTGTAGAAAAGAAGATTAAAAAGTGTGTGTGTGTTTATAGACAAATTAATGACCAGCTTTCAAGTTCAAAGACATATAAAATGTGTAAATACATAAGAATGTGGTTATGGGAAAATGGCTAGAAGAAAACAGAAATGGAGAATGGGGAAGAGGGGACATTTATTTTAAACCAAGATTTCCATTTTCTTATGACTTTACAGTGTCTTGATGTTTTATCCAAATGTGCCAAAGTAAAGGAAGCAAGGCATAAATCTTCTACCTACTAACATATTCTGGATTTATGTCATTTGCTATTATTCCAGAAAGTCTGAAAATTTCCAAGGGTAGAGCCATTAATCAGTGACTGCAGAGACAGATGGAGTAAAGACAGAGCAATCCTGCTGTATGAGTTTTTCTCTGAGTTCTGTCCACTATCTCCTAGAAAAACAATTATACAGGGGTACAGAGAAGGCCTTAAATTGAGAACATGACCATTCACAATTCCATGGAAGCAAAAGAATGTACAATTCCAGTCTTACTGTACAAATTATTTTGAGGAGTTATCATTGCAGTATGTGAACTAGATTAAAAAGTCCATGAGTTGGCATTGCACTTAGAAGTAGGTACCATGTCTGTTGGGCAAAAAATTATGTAACAGAATGTCAGTGGGTCAAGTCTAATTTCTCAGTTGTATGATTTCTTCTCCCTGCCAGTGTTGCCATACCATCCAGCACCATTATGTTTGATAAATACAATTATAATTATATGGTATATTTGGCAAGTAAGATAATTGTCTCATTTTAAGGCTAACTCTGATGGCTGTCTTTCATTATTTTCATCCGTTACTTCAAGTCTTACCACAGGGGACCTGACATCTGTGAAGAGATCCCTGCCATCTCATTGTTCAGAGGCCCTTCTCCAGTCTGGAGAAACTGCCAGTCACTTGGCGTTTATATGTCAATGTAACACCTTATATTCCCATCTTTCTCAATAGAATTACCTCTTTATTTTTCTATCTATAAGCTTCCTGAGCTCAGCATGGTGTGGTCATTCAGGATATATCATCTGCTCTTGATTACAGGATATTCATATGGAATATACTCAATACAGGATGCATAAATGACAGTCTGATGAATGGATAAATTCTATGTGTTACCTCTATAATGATGTAATTTGATGTAACCCTTTTATTGGGATGCTCTTAGAAATTATACTGTTGGAAAATTTCTGTTTTTTTTTTTTTTCTTACACTATTTTGTGGACTCAAATCCCTATCAAGATAACTGAGAAATTTACTCACAGAAACAAGCTGACTATTGCCACTTATCAGGACTCTATCATTAGAAGAAAATGTCTCAGCCAAAAATTAGCAACAGATTTATTAACTCAGGGACTGTACAACACCAAGTATGAATCGTAAAGTAAACTCTGGACTTTGGGTGATTATGATGTGTCAGTGTAAGTTCATTAATTCTAACAAATACACCACTCCGGTGTAGGCTGTTGATTTTGTGGGAGTCTGTGCATGTGTGGGGGCAGGAAATCACTGTACCTTCTTCTTAATTTTGCTGTGAACCTAAGACTGCTCTTAAAAAAACAAAATCTTAAAAATTAGCAACAAATACTCTATTTAAGATACAGACATATTCCACCACGTCCACTTCACCAAGTGCAACTTGGAGTCTCATAATTGTGCTTCTCAATTTCACTCCAGATTCCCTGGTGTGTACGTGTGTGTGTGTGTGTGTGTGTGTGTGTGTGTTTTCACGTTGACATCTAAGAGCTCTCTGTTGGTAGACCCTGCTTATTCCGTCACTGAGCGATCTGCTCAGCCGGAACATCAGCGGACAGCCCAGCTTGGCATCACCATGTGCTGCCTTTCCCTGCGTCCCCACAGTGTGCTGTGCCTTTTCTGCTGAGTGACTGCTTTGCCCCTGAAATCAGTTCTTTCCCAGACATACAACATTCAGGGATACCCAGATATCTATAAGAAAAACTTTGGAATTCTTTTTCCATTTGTCCTGTAATTTCTGTGCTCGTTATGAACACCTTCTTTCATGAAAATGCTCTGGCTTCCATTGCTCCAAGGTCCAATATCTTGTATTCTCTGTCTTGTCACCGAAATGCAGGACTTTTTGGCATCCATCAGACATAGCTTATGAATATCTTGGCGACCAGGAAACATTTATACAAGAATCCTGTATTTATCCTTTTGAGTACTTTAATCAAACAGTAGACAACGAAGCCTTCAGAAAAACAAAGAATTATCAGCAATCACTGCGTGCACATGGACCACATGTCCTAAATTCTCTGATTCAGTTTATGTTTCAACTATTTCATACAACTATTCCAATAGGTATCTCAGAATAACTGCATTGGTTTATCCCATGAATATGGGTACTGTATCATCATAGGTTATACCAATTTTGAACCTGACTGAGAAGGGAGGTAAAAATAAAATAGCCAGATGTCTTAAGGGGGAAAAAATTTGAATAGAAATATTCTTCAGATCTGGTTTCAAAGGCAGAGAGAAGGTGAATGGGAGAGTCATCATCGTTACCAAATACCACGATTGCCAGATTTCTCAAAGCCAGCCAAATGGTCATTGGAAAAATAAGATTTTTTGAAGCACAAAATTAAGTAAACTACTCTCAAATGCTTTAAGATATTCATGAACTAAATTTTAATGCTAAGAACAGATAGTCATATTTAATGTTTAGAACAGATATCTTCTGGAACAGGGGCTGGTGATTTTGAGAAATAATGATAGCTTTAGAAGAAGAGATTTTAGTATTTTCAAACTCTGTTTTCTTCATCAAATCAATTAGTTTTGGTCACTATAACTATTTATAAATACCCATTGGGAGCAAAGGGTCAGCCAGGCCCTTGTGCAGCTACAGTTGTTAATTAGGCAAAATATTCTGTAGTTTATGCAACTTTACTTCCAGGTGTTGTGGCTGAGTGGTTTCGGTGGCTCCTTTTTTAAAAGGCAGCAATTAGTACATCCTTGTTTCATCCTCTGATATTCAAAATAAAGTTGGGTTTGGAGAGTAATTTAGAGGGAATTACAGAAATAGTTTATTTGCAATCTATCCATAGCTTTTACCATCTTTCACCACTATTATTCTAATCTGTTGGATTCGAAAACAGGGAAGAATAAACCATCTATTAAAAGCAATAGTGATAAATTCAAAAGTTCCCCTTTTCCCTTATCTTTAGAAATTTGTCTTACTTGGTTGGGCTTCTTTACATAGTTTTCTGCTTCTTTGTGGAGCTTGCTGACCTAGTCCTGGGAGACTGTGAGGACACATTGAACTATGGGGCACTTAATGCATCACTTAACTTAATAACTGACGTCTTCGTTTACTCATTCCTTTTGAGCAGTTTTCTGTACCATTTCTTGGATTTGACTACATGGGTCAAGCCAATATGAGCTCTTCTGGGCAGAGTAGTTTGGACAGTTCCAAATATCATAGAAAACTTCACTTTTTGCATCAACCAAAGGAACAGAGAGGTAATAGCTTTAAAAAATTTTAAACCCTTAACAATTCCAATGTGCTAGCTGTGCAATATGCGAGTTATTTACCTTTCTGAGTATCAAATTTATAGAAAAAATGATAGTATTATCAGCTTTACAGGGCAGATATAAAGTTTGCCTATCATATGTGAGAATGTGAAATACTAGCAAACATTTAATAAAACTTAATCTCAACTTTTCTCTAGGATCATATGAAGTAATATTTGTTGAGCACCTCTATGTGACCACTGCTTTACATATAGAATCTCATTTATAATAATCATTCACTAGTAAATCTGTGAGCAAGATGTTATCTTTCTAATTTTAAAGATAACAAAAATTAATTGATTCATACAGAGTATATAAAGTTATATAACCAGGGAGATTTTAAGCTTATGTTCAGACTCAGACGCAGCTCACTCAGAGCCTCTTTCCATTATATGATGCTCCTTCTAGGGAAGCTATATTGCCAAAAGTTACAGGTATAGCAGAAGGCTAGTATCCGAAATTTGTAGTTTCTGAAGAAATTTTCCGTCTTACTCCTGAGCAGAAAAGGAGAGAATTGGACTGATGCTTAATGTAAAATGTTTGGCAAATATTAATATTTATCATTCCAAGCCTTTAGCAAATGCTTTTTGTCTTTAATCTTATACTTGTTTTACCACACTTTCTGCTTATTAATATTTCTTCAAGTATCATGGTATAGCTAATATTTGATTCTTCATGCTAATCATAAAGGACACTGATACAAAACAGTTCAAAAGTATTTAATTGTAGTTTAGTTTATTATTATTTATATAAATATTTACACTGATATTTGATTATTGGAGTAAGAATATGTAAAAATTATGAAAGGTACCTCCCTTTTCCATTGTTTTCTCAGGGAGAATAAAAGATTTCTTGATTCTTTATTTTTTCCTGTTTTGCTGTCTTTCAGGTTTTCTACTTCATGCTAAAAAATGATATTACAAGTTAGACTGAAGTAAGACATCAGCCTAGATTGAGCTGCATTTGGCCCTTTGCTAAGCTATAATATATGACTAATAATTTAGCTGAAGGGACTTCCAGCTACACTACAGAATTTAAAGCAAAATGTATGAATTCTTTCATCTGAGACCTTCATCATTAAACCTATTTAATCATATTACTTTGATCTTTAAAGAAACCATTAATGCAGAGATTTATAGACCATAATCCTATGAAAATCTAAACCTTCCCAGACACTCACAAACTAAAAATGTAGAAATACACCAAATGATATCTTGAGATTACTGAGAAAGAAAATCCCCATGAAGTTTTGTATTTACTTCTGATTTTTAATTAAGAGATAAGGAAGCCACATAAGTAAAAGCAAGTGATCTCATAAGTTGATACCTCAGTTATAAGAAATACTTAATGGTTGGTTTCTTTCTCTTTTTGTTTTCATTGACTTTAAATGCTTAATCTACCCTATTCTTGCTTCTGTCATTTAGTATTAAAAATAACAACTTTCATCTGAGTTCAGTAGATGACTGGCTCCCAATTAGAAAATTTAAATTCTTTATAGTAGTGTAAGATTTATCCATACATTTAAAAATATCTTTATTGGGAAAATACTTATTTTGCTAACTATGCACCTAGGGGATTCAGATAGAAGTGAGGTGAAAAGAAAGAGGGCCTTCCTGCATGAAGTCTGTAGATTAGTGAGAGAGACAGAAGAATGAAAAAGATAAGTCAATAATAAAAATGGTAAAGTCTTTGAAAAAAACAAAATAAAAAACTGCTGACAGTTACAGTGAGTAACTCACTGAGGTAATACTTAAACTGACGCCTAAAAGAAGAGAGACTCAGCCATGCATCGATGTGGGTAGAATAGCATAAACAAAATAATTCTAGCATGGAAGAGCTTGAAATATTTGAGGGACTGAAAGGAGGCCAGTGTGATTGGAGTAGAGAGAGTTGATGGGCCACAAGTTAAGACAATGTAGGACATTACAGGATAAGACAAGGAGTTTGGAGGCCCAAAGGTGATTTTTAAATGTATGTGAGATGGAGAGATGAGATGTATTTTCACCTTATTTCTCTAGCTGTTGTGAGACAGACAAAGGAAGCAAGAAGAAAAAACATCAGGGAGCATATTGAGGTGGCCTCGAGTCCACTCAAAGGATGATTGTGGTTCAGACTAGGATGATGTAGTAGGACAATAAATAAGAACAGATGTGTGATATATCTTGGAAGTAGAACTGGATTTGCTGATTGATTGAATATGAAGCATGAGAAGAAAGGAAGAAGGCATAAAGTATGTTTACCAGAAATATGGGTTGAATCATTGGGTAGATGGTGATGCAATTTACTAATGCCCCAGGAAGAACATGTTTTGGGGTGAGGGTCTAAGTCCACTTTTGGATACGTTAAGTTTGAGATGCACTTCAGACATCCAGGGGACATCAGTGTTCACTTTTGTATGTTTTGTGTCCTGAGCTCAGTGGAGAAATCTAGGTTGGAAATATATATTTTGGTAGTTAATATTGCATGTTCAACCCATACTGAATTATGTTACCTACAGATAGAGGAAGATTGTAGAGTGAGAAAAGGAGAGAACCCAGTGTTAAGCCCTGAAGAACTATATTTTATGGCTGAGTCAAGGAGTAGAGACTGGAAGAAGATACTCAGGAGTGGACAAAGAGATAGCAGTGTTTAAAGAAGGAGGGAACAACTCATGATGTGGAATGTTATTCACTGAAGAACCTGGTACCTGTACCTTTTACAGAGTTGTCCTTGAATGACATTGAATGAGCAAATAAATGTTCACTTTTGATATATAAATATGCACTTTTTTAATGTCAAGTCACTTTTGAGTCTGTTCATTATTTTTTTCTTAAAATGTATGCTAGATTATTATTTGTTTATGATGCCATTAATATAATGTTCAAGAATAATATAGCTGATTTGCTAAAAATAAAAAAAATCCTGTAGAATTTTGACTTGTTTCTCAAAATATGTAGCAAGAAGAAGTTAGTTCATAAATAGTAAGCATTCATTAATCTCTTTATAGGTATAAGGCATTGTGATAAATCATGAAGGAATCCCAAATCTTTTATTTATGGTATTTAATAGTATGTATTTTGTTTACTTCTCTCACTACTGACTTCTAATACTCTACTTTCTTTTAATCTTATCATATTTTATTACGTATTTTAATATTATTTCAGTCATTACACTTTAACTGTAGGCTATGTTAAATCTATGGGTTAATGTTGTATACAAAAGTGAATGAAAGAGTAAATGAGTGCACACATTAAAAAGTGAATACATAAATATATTAGGAAACATAGCCTATCCCGATATATAGGTTTAATTTTAGAGTTTAGAGTAAGGGAGTAATAGCAGTAATAACTGTGACATGAAGCAAATAGCTAGTATACAAGAAGTGTACAATTCTTTAAAATGTCTAAAGAGGGAGAATACAATGTTTTTAATGGAAGAGGAACTGGCATTTTGAGATAAGCGTAAATTGACTTATATCATTAAAAGAGTATTTCTGTAAACAATTGAAAGAAAAGTGAAATCCTGTGGGGGAGAAATTGTAATATGAAGAAAGAACCATATGGAAGAAAATAACAATTCATATAATTTTATAAAATTATTAAAATTTTACCCAGTGAAGGAAGACCTGGGAAGGGAAAGCCATTTTCAGGCTGAGAGACCATCATGGAAAAGTCTAGCAGGGAGAGAGCAACATGTGCTATTAATAGTGAGCAATTTGACAAACAACCGTGTGGCTGTTTAGACTGGAAATGCAGACTTGAGTTTTGTCATAGAAGGCCTTGAATACCTGACTGTAGAATTTTAATATATTTCTGTAGGATCAGGGAAAAAGATATCCAGTAGTTGGTTTTGTTGTTTTAGGGTGCCTGATACGGTGATGATTGGTAACAAAATGTAGGATGGGTGGTGGAATTAGGAATCCAGGTAGGCTTCTATTGCCAGAACTCAACTCTGAGCCATTGGTTTAACAGTGGGAATGAAATGGTATAGGACAGTGAGTGATGTACTGCAGAAAGAAAAATTTTCAGGGTCTGGCAAGTGAGTGAGAGGGAAAAATAAAAGATTCCTCCAAAGTTTGACCTTGAATAACTGGAAGGTTGGAGAAATGGATAGGAAAGTCAGAAGAAGGACTGACTGCAGTGACAGCAGAATGATAAGGTTCATTCGGGAACTGGAGCTTCAAGTACTGTAGTCTGGCAGGGATTGTGCAATACGACGAGAAGGGTCAGGCTAGGGATCATGAATCTGGGCCTTCTTACGAAGGTGACAGATGAAGCGATCAAAGGGTTAGCATTTAAGGCAGTTACATCGCTAGCAAGTTTAAGAAGAAAACGTGACAAAGGAGAGGTCAGTGTTCCATTATGTGTCTTCCTTTTCCTCTGTAGTCCTAAAAATCGACATCATGTGAGAGACTGATTGTTTAACAGGGAAAATTGATAATGTGAATGGGTGGAGCCTGTGACAAAGACCAGAGAGTCTGGCAAGTGTACACTAGTATTAAGACTGATGATCGCAGATGTGGATCCTGGAAACAAGCTTAGGGGAGAAGACAGCAGTTATTTTAAAAGAAAGTTATCAAAAATAATTATGATATATGTAACTTTTTAAATATAGTAAGTTGTAGTTGAGGCCGTGGGATGTATTTAGGTGTAAAATTATTATATATTAAATAATAGGGGATTTAGGTTTCCTTAAAAAGCTAATATGTTCTAAAAATGGGAATTGGGAGGGGCTGAACAGCTGGAAAACAGATGGGGGTTAGGGTGGGGTATAGAAAAGTCATTACTAAAGGGAAATGTTTCATCTTACATGTCCTCTGTTTGATTTGGTGCTTTGTAGTAGAATTTGAGGCATTTTTTTGACAGATAAATGGACTTAGTTCTGCAATAAAATTTATAGGTAGGACAGTGTGGCTTTGTAGAGAATGACAGGGTGTGTCTGTTATCTAAATTCTCTTTATAAGAATTTCTATTACCAAATTTTGTACACATAACACATTTAGCAACAGATGCCAAAGCATTTAAATTGTGGTATTTTATCAGGGTCTTTTCAAGGTAACAATACAGGGACTCTACCTGTGCATCCTGTAAAAAGTAGTCCTTATCTCACCTACTCCATTAGTTTCTATCCTCTTTCTTTTCTCCCTATCAGTTGTGTACCTACCAAATATTTTACTACCCATTGATATGCCCACTTACTCATTGTTTATTTGTTGTTCTAGTTCCTGAGTTCACTGAGATACGCACCTCAGGTTTCTTGTGCTCCAGTTGTGCCTGACACAACGCAGAGCTCAATAAATAGTTGTTGACTAACTAACTACTACCTGAAGGAGTAAAAAGTGGTTGTTTTCCTTATTAAACTGTATGTACCTTGAGAAGAGAGATTGTTTCTTATTCACTCTTATTTAATCCTCCCTTTCTCCATCCCTCCCTCCTTCCTCATTCATTGACTTTTCATTTGTGTGTGTGTGTGCCAGTATTGCCAGAACCTAGAACAGTGCCTGAGATACATAATTGACACTCAACAGTATTTATTGAAGTAATGAATACATTTATTCACTCATTCCTTCACTTATCGAGCACTATGTGTGCATCTTCTTCATGCAAGACACATTCTTCTAGGTCCTAAATATGTAAAGAATATCTGCCCTCTCACACACAAAGCAGCCCACTATTACAGGCTAATGGGCATAGAAACTGCTCCTTAGAGGGGGTGTACCAGAGGACTTTTGAGCAGAAAAGTGCACCTAATCATACAGTAGAAAGGGAAGGTATATGGAGAGAGATGAGTCAGTGAAGGCTTACTTGAGCTGAGAATTTAAGGAGAAAGACAGACTTCATAAATACCCATAAATATATATTAAATTGAATTAAACCCATATTATCTTTTTGCAATTGAGAAAATTTCAACACTGGTTTTCAAATGTGGGTTACATGGACTAAGGCAGTTATATCAGAATAATTTGAAGAGCTTCCTAAAAATAACCTTCTCCTTCCCCTTCTTATATCTGAGATTCTGTCATATAGAAGACATATATTTTGACAAAACATCAAAGATAATTTGATATGGATTATCCCTCTGTCTCTCCTTGAGAGAGAACCCTACTCTCATGGAATATATATTGCCATAAAAGATGGTGATTTTTTTTCTGAAAAGATTCCATGGGCTAATTTAAGCCATAGGCACATGTGAATTTCTCTACTTTTCCTCAATATTTTTTGATTCTCATTTAATATTATTTATTTAATAGGCTTCAGATATTTATAGAATTTAAAGTGCTACTGTAAACATCTTTTTTAAATTTACATATCCTTTAAGAATAATTATTCTTTACTTAGAATAAAATTTATATAAGGCACTTTTCAAGAACAAACTATTAAAACATTTATGAGAGAAATGTTAGTACATATGAGTAAAATATAAAACTTAAGTTTCTTTTTGGAATGAAGTTTGAGAAAATATAAGTGAGCTATGTGTATATTTGCCTGCATGCATATGTACATATATTTAGGGCCCATCAACAACTAGCAAACAGATAATGTAAACAGAGATTTGTGGGGAGAATGCAGTGGAGTAGGATGGCAAGGTGAAAACCACCTCCCCCGTATACACTGGAGAAGCAACTACAGTAAATACACCTAACTCTGAAAATGACCTGAAGACTGCAGAACAGACCACCTACACCTAATAAAGAAGGGAGGAACACATTGACAAGGGTGAAAGAGCAGAGCCTTCATCAACTGGGACCCAAGATCTTCCCCATTCAAGCCCACAAGTGGGAGGGAGAGAAATGAAGTGGGCAGGGAGTAAACATTCAGCAATCTGGCACACCTGACCTTGGAGATCTGTTCCAGGAATATGAGTCCACATTGCACTGGGCTTTAGTGATTAATGGAGCTGGATACCAAGGAGAGTTGGAACACTCTGGGGGCCAGGACTGACATGTTCCACAGGTTGTGCTGAGACCCAACACAGATGCAGCAGTTTGAAAGATTTACTAGTAGTGGGAAGTGTGCCAGCGGGATGAGGATTGGACTCAGCTCTTTCTGGAGGAGAAAGGGTGGGTGGATAACACATTTCCAGCTCTCCTTCAGCCCAGCTGGTCAGTTGCCTGCAGGATCCAGCTCCAAAAGTTTCCATGTCCATTGCTGGCAGCTCAACCCCATGGAGGTGCTTCCTTGTGTTACCCACCCAGCCCAGCTTGTGTGGCCCAGCAGTGGGCCAACTTTGATGAATGGCAGGTGGAGGACAGACTATACTTTCGCAGCTCCCTGGGCCCTCCCTCAGCTCAACTGGCCAGAGGCTTGCGGGAGTCAGCTCTAAACTCTCCACCTGGTACACTTGGACCAGAAGGACTCTTCCATTGCTGATCAGCTGGCAGAGGATGGCTCCACCAACAACAAATCCCAGCAGAAGCAATTCATATCAAACAAAGGGCACATAGAGGCTACCTGTGGAGATCAGCCATTGAAAGCAGACAAGCAGAAAGGTGGGTCACACACACAATCCACCAAAGGCAACTGTGCCTTAGCCACAAACCAGTAACTGATGAACAAAGAATTTTGAACTTCTGTGCACCATAGGATGCCCACTTAATAAACTTATTACTTTCAAAACCAGGAGGCATAGCTGATGTATCTAATGCAATGGAAGAAACACAGAAACCCAGAAAAAAAAAAGGAGGCAGAGGAATGTGTTACAAACAAAAGAACAAAATGAAACACCAGATAAAGAGCTAAATGATATGGAGATTAGCAATCTTCCTGATAATTCAAAATAACACTCTAGATGCTCATTGAACTGGGAAAAAAATTGATGCTTTCAGGGAGAACTTCAACAAAGAGAGAGAAAATATGAAAAAGAACCACTCAGAGCTGAAGATTATAATAATTGAAATGAAAAATAAAAGGAATGAATATCAGACTGCTGGAAGTATAGAAAAGAATCATTGTGATGGAAGATGAGAACAACAGAGTAACTAGGCTAAAGAAAAGAGAGAAAAAAGAATTTCTAAAAATGAGAAAATGCTGCATATTGCTGTGTGATAATTCCAAATGAAATAATATTCACATAATAGGGATTCCAGAAAGAGAAGAGAGAGACAAAGGAGTAGAGTCTCTTTGAAGAAATAATAGCTAAAAACTTTCCCAGTTTTGGGAAGGAAATAGACATGCAGGCCCTAGAAGTACAGAGAGCCCCTAACCAGAGGAACCCTAGGAAGACAGCAAGACATACAGTAATGAAAGTGGCAAAGATTAAAGATAAAGAGAGAATCTTAAAAGCAGCAAAAGAAAGGCAGACCGTTACCTATAAGGGAAAGTCCATAAGGCTATCATAAATTTGTCAGCAGAAAGTTTACAGACCAGAGGGAGTGGCATAAAATATTCAAAGTAATTAAAGGGAAGAACATACAACTAAAAATTCTCTACCCAGAAAGGCTATCATTCAGAATTGAAGGAGACCTTAAAAGTTTCCCAGATAAACATAAGTTAAAAGAACTCACCACCACTAAACAAGCATTACAGGATATATTAAATAGCCTCTTTTAGATGGGAATGACCTTAAGTCTAAATATTTTCCATCAGTTAAAACTAAACCTAGAGTAAAAGTAGTAGACCAATTGAAAGGAAATGTAAAGTTTTTTAAAAAAAGTAACAAAATTAACTAAATACAAAATTAGTCAAGGGATATACAAGAGATGT
This sequence comes from Smutsia gigantea, assembly GCA_032199065.1. Lineage (NCBI taxonomy): Eukaryota > Metazoa > Chordata > Mammalia > Pholidota > Manidae > Smutsia > Smutsia gigantea. The sequence continues at coordinate 516,809 of JAVSCE010012714.1, read as the reverse complement.
AGATTATGACACCATATCCATAAAGTATGGAGGAAACAGAAGAATAAAAAAGCAGTACTTTTAGAATGTGTTTGAAATCAAGTGCCCATCAACTTGTCTTAGACTGTTATATATTTAGGAAATTATCCATGAACTTTATGGTAATGACAGACTAAAAGTCTATTACAAATACACAAAAAAATTTAAGAAAAAGAAATGAATCCTAGCATAACACTAAAGAAAACCATCAAATCACAAGATTAGAAGAGAGGAAAAAAACAACCAGAAAACAATAAAATGGCAATAAGTATATACCTATCAATAATCACCTTAAATGTAAATGGACTAAATGCATCAATCAAAAGACATAGGGTGGCAGAATGGATAAAGAAACAAGACCATCTATATGCTGCTTACAAGAGACGCATGTCAGATTTAAAGAAATACTTACACTGAAAGTGAAGGGCTGGAAAAAGATATTTCATGCAAATAAAAGAGAGAAAAAAGCAGGAGGAACTTACATCAGAAAAAATAGACTTCAAAACAAAGAAACAAGAGACAAAGAATGACATTCCATAATGATAAAGCAATCAGTCGAACAAGAGGAAATAACATTTGTAAATATCTATGCAACATAGGAGCATGTAAATATATAAAACAAATACAGACAGATCTAAAAGGAGAAATATCAACACAATCATATTAAGGGATTTCAACACCCCCACTTATACCAATGAATAAATCACCTAAACAGAAAATAAATAAGAAATCAGAGGCTGTTAATGACACACTAGATTAGATGGAATTAAAAGATTTATACATAACATTCCACCCAAAAGCAGCAGGATACACATTCTTCTCAATGAATATGGAATGCTCTCCAGAATAGATCACATAAAAAGACACAAAGGGAGCTTCAATAATTAAAAAAGATTGTTAATAATTTAAAAAGACTTAAGTTGTATAAAGCATCTTTTAGACCACAATGGTATAAAACTAGAAATAATTTAAATGAAGAAATCCAAAACCCCCCATAAACACATGGAGACTAAATAACGTGCTTCTAATAATAAATGGATCAATGAAAAAATCGAAGAGAAAATCACACAACACATGGAGATAAATGAAAATAGAAACACAATATTCAAAATATTTAAGATGGAGCAAAAGCAATTCTAAGAGGGAAGTACATAGCAATACAGGCCTAACTCAAGAAACAGGAACAATCACAAATAAACAGTCTAAACTCACAATTAAAGGAACTAGAAAAACATCAAAACAAGCCCTCAGATAGTAGAAGGAGACAAATAATAAAAACAAAACAAAATGAAGTTAACAAAATAGCGATAGACTCACAGACACAGAGAAGTGATTGGTGGTTACCATGGTGGAGGGTGTGGGGTGGGTGGTGAAATAGGTGAAGGGATAAAGAGGCACAGAATCTCAATAATAATGTAAATTAATCACTTAGTCATTGGGATGAAATTATAGTATAGAACACATCATCAATAATTCTGTAACATCTATGTTGACAGTAACTACACTAGTTGGGGGTGAGCATTTAATAATGTCTATAACTGTCAAATCACTATGCTGTATACTTGAAAACAATATAATATTGCTTATCAATTCTTCAATTAAAAAAATTAAAAAAAAACAACTAGCAAACATATGTATATGTTGAAAACTCTTTAGCTTGATAAGTTTACTAAACTGATGGGTTTTGTTTTAATTCAAGTCTCTTAGCACATGTTTATTGACCCTTACAAAATGGTACATACTGTAGTTGTATTTATTCTTTTCTCTTGAGATTCATTTTTTGTTTTTACTCTTCAAAGTTCTTGTAAATGTTCTAAAAGCTCCTAATTGATAGTGTTTAATACATTGTTGACCATTAATAATAACTACTGTCCAAATTTTAATTTACAAGCTAAAAGTATCAGAGCAATACATTTAATTTTCATATTGAAATAGAACATAGTCCTCAGTATTCCTAATAACTGGAGGAGTAGAAATTCCCCTTAAAACTTTACATAAAACTTCTAAGTATAAAATTTTGAAAGTAGAACTTTTAGAGAAATATTTCATTTGTTGCTTTTAAGGTAATTGTTTTCTCTGCCTTACATTTTTTTTTCAGGGATAGTGAAAGTGCTGAATTCCCACATCTGAATTTTATTTGAAATATGTAAATCAAATGATGTGTATAACTCTTTAAGATACACACATGAACAAGTTTTATTTATTTTTTACTGTCTGGCCCCCAGCATTATACATATGCTGAATTCTTTCGGTGGCAGAGAAAGATATCTTGATAAGATTTTATAATCTTTTTTAAAATTAGAACTTTTTTCAATCTTTTATTTCAAGATTTCAACTCTATTATTTTAAAATTACAAGGTCATACTTGATTTAAAGACCTTATTCTCATCTCCCTCCTCCACCCCATTTCCCTTTTCCTCCTTTATGAGGCCCATCCATTCTCTCCAGTTGCCTCCTCTCTTCTCCTGGTGGTTCTGTGTTTGTAGTGGATTAAAGTATGGATGTGTGTGTGTGTGTGTGTGTGTGTGTGTGTGTGTGTAGGAGTGGGTGTGGTAAAGGTTTGAGTCAGGGTGATGTGAGGGTGAAGGCATGTTTTGGTCTTGCCAAACTCTTATCATTTTTCTTTTGATATTTTTTTCTTCTTTTCAAATTCTTCACTTCAAACTATTTTCTTCTTGACTGAATACTGTCTTTATGTCATAAGAATAGTCATCTTGTTTTATGAATGATTTAACTTTGCTCATCTTAATTCTGTCTTTAGTTCAAAGAAGTCTTTTGGGAAATAATCTTGTTTCTATCTAGTAGATTGTACAAAGTGAATTTTGCAAGAAGGTATAGAAATTACTAATAATGTGTCAGATTATAGGTGTCACTAAAAGGATGACATTTTTCTCAGTAAATGCCTTCAAGTAGTGTGTTTGATCCAGGGTGTCAAAGCATTTGTGTCTGGAGAGACATTTAGAAAGTGACAGTCCTATTTTTGAATGCATATTATTAGAAGTGTCTGCTGAAACAGTGACGCAAACTTACCCTAGCCAGGAAATATGTTTAGGGTGACATGCTGCCTCTAACTTACATCAGAATTGGATTCAAATAACATTTGTTTGGCACAGGCTAAGTGACCTTCTACTTTAAAATATTCAAGCCATTCTTTGGGTCATTGTGTTCCTAGTCACATGCAAATAAATTCTTTATTAATTGTTAATAAGTTTTAATAGCATTTTGTTGCACAGATGGATTCATGAATATTATGAAGTCTTTCCCAGAGCAGCCAGATAATAGCCAAATTTCCTTGGCTAATTGATATCCACATGTGGCTCTTATCTCATTAGAGCAGAACTTCTGGGATGTTGGGATAAGTCACTTCAGCCCACAGCAGACTTGATTCTGTTGATGAATACACCAGCAATAGTTCTCTGCACTGATGGAGCCTTTACTCTGAAAGAAGTTGTACATATTGATATAAATAAGATTAGAATTAGAAACAGTTGAGAAAAATTATATTGGTGGGAGCTAAGGGATGTTGAATGATGAATCAATTTCAATAGTAATAGGAGAAAACTGTAGCATTTGATGAAAAGATTGTTTTGGATTAACAGTTTTTCACTGAAGGAAGATACAAATGGGGAAAAAGTCAGAAGGGCTTGACAGACCAGGGACTTACAATGAAATAGAGTTGGGGCACAGTCGAAAAGCTTTTGGCCTGTATACAAAGGCAACCTACGGGGAGGGGGGTGATGAATAAAGAATGGGAACCAGTGAGGGTGATGACAAGGAGGTAAAGTTGGGAAGATACAGGGAAGTTCAGAGAGACCCATGAAACAAAATCTGTGCAGTTTCTTATTCTGTAAAATGAACTGAAGGCTTTTGTTTGTAGTTGGCTAATGGAAGGATTTGATCGAATTAGTGTTTGAGCAAGATAATCTCACATGAAGGGAGAGAGTGAAACTCTAGAGGCAGGGAAACTCTTCACACAATTTTTTTTTAAGCCTTTATTTTCTAATACATAATAGGAAAGTTTTACAGGTACAAATGGATAACTTATACATGATCACAAGTAAGGGTGCAGAAAACCTAACAGATAGTTTGCTGTCTGTTAGCTGGTATATAAAATGAAATTCATTGGAAGTGAAAGTTGCTGTTTCAGGCTGCTTTAAAATTTTAGGTAATAATTTATTTTTTTAATTTTTGTAGCAGAATTTGAAATTATGTAAAATATTTACATAGTTCTAACTCAAAATAGAAAAAAAATCTCACAAAAGTCTTGTTTTTCTCTGTTTTGTCCACCCTTTTCCTCTACTCTTCCTTCATAGACAAAATGTTATTTTTGTTGTTGTTTTATAGTTACTTGGTTTCCATCTTGAAAATTTAATGAAATACACACACACACACATACACACACCCTCCCTTTTCCTTATACACATAGTGTCAGTCTATGAATAACATTCTGTAGGGGTTTTTTTTTTTCACTTACAGTATATCCTGGACCTGTCTTTCTATCTGTCTATCTTCATTCACCTATCTATCTATCTATCTATCTATCTATCTATCTATCTATCCATCTATCATCTATCTATCTCCATAAAAATAAAGAAATCTTCCTCATTCCTTTTTATAGCTGCATAGTGCTGTTTTAAGGGGATGTGCAATAGATTATTCTACCTGTTGCCTCTTGATGGATCTTTAATTAATGCCCCTATTAATAGCCTTGTTTATAGGATATTTTCTATGCTTGCCAGGATCTAAAAGTAGGATCATAAAATCAAAGGATAATACATAGACAAATTAGCTAAATATTTTCAAATTCTTCTCCACTGGGACACATCATTTTATTTTATTATAACAATGAATGACTTTGTCTTCTAAGAACTGCTTCTATAGAGTATTTTGCCAATCTTATAGATGCTTACCAATTAGTTCATTGAAATGGTATTTCAGTAAACTTAATTTGCTTTTCTATAATTTAGAGTGAAGGTGGCCATTTTCATATTTAAGGATCATTTGCATGTATTACATATGAACCGTGTTTTTATGTAATGTTGCTGTTTTTTCTATTGGACTGTTGGTCTTTTAATTCTAGTTTTTAGGAGTTCTTCATCCACAAGATATTAGCCCTTTATGACTTATTATGCATATTTTCCCATTTCCTATATATTTTTTAAATTGCTTTTGCCTTTTGCTAACTTATTAACCATTTCCTGTTTTGGCTCTGGGTTTTGAGTTCTAGTTAGAGAATTTTCCTATTGTCTATCTTGGAGTGGTATTTGCAGATTATAAAGTAATTTACCCATATTTTCTTCTAATACTTGTGTGGCACCAAAGCTGAATTTAGAGCTCTGATCCACTTGGAATTTATCTTAGTTTTTGTGTAAAGAATAAATCTAATTTAATTTTTATAAGACTATGATTGTTACACCATCTGTACTTTCCTTCACTGATTGAGATGCTGCCTTCATTGTCTACTAAATTTTTGTATGTATAAAGTTTATTCTCAGTTTTGTCTCATTGACTTGTTTTTCTATTCATGTAGAAATACCATTATTTTCATTTTAGTGGCTTTACAATATGTTTAACATTTGATATGAGTAGCCTCTCTTCTCACCTCTCACTTATTGCTCTTTATTTTGTTTTTTTTCTGGCTATTTCTGATAGCTCATTCTATCATATAATCTTTATAATCAATTTGTCTATCTCTAGAAAAAAATTGAGGGTGTTTTTGGTCATGATCATGTTATATTTACAATTTTACGTAAGGAAAATAAGTAACATTTTGTGACATTCAGTCAACCTATTCAAGAGCTTGGTATGACTTTCAAGTATATTATTTGTTTAAGTATATTATTGTATCTTTTAGAGTATCTTATATTTTTCCAGATATAAATTATATATATTTTATTAAGTTTATGTGTAGCTAGCTTATTTTTATTTTTAATTTGTAAATGGACTCTTCTATTATATTTTCTAATTATTTTTTTGTATCTATTATGGCTGTTGATTTTGATATACTAATTTTCTAAATTTCTAGTCTTGTTACATTTTTTCCATTGGTGTTTTTGATTGCTTTAGATATCTAATCATGTCATAGACAAATGGAAGTAGCTTTCCTCTTTTTTAAAATCTTATGCTTTTAATTTGTTTTTTTCTAATTGCTTTGTCAAGTAGATTAGATACAAATTAAATAGTTAAAAAATATACAGATAGAAAACATTTTTTTTCCTAACTTTTATGTGAATGCCTCTAATTTCTTCATTGCTATAAAGCTGAAATATACATCAGCTTTTAAGGAAACTATTTCATTTACCCAATGAAAAAATCATAAGTTTGCACTGAATGTGTTAAATGCCTTTTGCTAAAAAGATCATCTCTACTGAGGTATTTATATAATTCTCTTTACATCTGTTGATGTGATGAATTATATTAAAGAATTTCTTAATACTGAAACCTCCTTGCCTTTCTGTAATAAATTTCTGAAATAATTGATTTCATTTTCTTCTTTCCATTCTCTTTTAAAATCCTTTTTTTATTTATTAAGATACTTTTTTAGCATAGTTTAAGGTTCACAGTAAAATTGAGGGGATGATGCAAAGATTTCTCGTCTATCTCTTGCCCCCACATGTGTATCATGTCTTCCATAATCACTTGCTATAATGGGTGAATGTACATTGACACATCATAATCATCCAAATCCACAGTTTGCATTATAGTTTACTGTTGGTTTTGTACATTCTGAGTCTGGACAAAAGTGTCATAGCATGTATCTATCATTATGGTATCATACAGAGTATTTTTACTACCCTGCAAATCATTTTTGCTGTCTATTCATTCTCTACCCCATCCAAAACCCTGACAACTACTGATCTTTTTGCTGTTTCCATCATTTTTTTAATTCCAGAATGTCATATAGTTGGGACCAAAGAGTATGTAGACTTTTCAGATTGGCTTCTTTCACATAGTAATATGCATTTAATGTTTCTCCATATCTTTTCATGGCTTGATAGTGTATTTCTTTTTCACATTGAATAATATTACAGTGTTTGGTTGACCACAGTTTATTTATCCATTTACTGATTGAAGAATATCTTGGTTGTATACCCATTTGGCAATTATAAATAAAGCTATTATAAACTTTTGTGTAGATATGTTGGAAACTTAGTAAATACTAAGGAGCACAACTGCTGGATCATATATCAAAAGTATATTTAATTTTGTGAGAAACTCCCATACTGTCTTCCATAGTGGCTGTACCAATTTGTATTCTCACCAGCAATGAATTAGAATTCCTGTTGCTCCATATCCTTGCTGGCATTTGATGTTGTCAGTGTTCCAGATTTTGGCCATTCTAATTGCTGAGTAGTGTAATTTCATTTTTGTTTTAATTTTAATTTCTCTGATGACATATAATGTGGAGCATCTTTTCATATGTTTATTTGCTCTCTGTATATCTTCTTTTGTGACATGTCTGTATAGGCCTTTGGCCCATTTTTTTTAATCTAGTTGTTTTCTTATTGTTGAGAGTTCTTTGCATAATTTGGATAATGATCCCTTATCAGATATGTCTTTTGAAATATTTTCTCCCAGTCTGTTGTTTATCTCATTCCCCTGATCTTGTCTTTTGCCAAACAGGAATTTTTAATTTTTCTGAATTATAGCTTATCAATTATTTCTTTCATGGTGTGTGTCTTAGTGTTGCCATCTAAAAAAAGTCATTGCCAAGGTCATTTAGGTTTTCTCCTATATTATCTTCTAGGAGTTTTATCCTTTTGAATTTTACATTTATGTCTGTGATCTATTTTGAGTCCTCGTGACTCATATGAGGTTTGTGGCTGAATTCTTTTTTTTTGCATGTGGATGTCCAGTAGTTCCGGCACCACTTGTTGGAACGACTATTGTTGCATTGTTGCTCCATTGCACTGTCTTTCTTCTCTGTCAAAAATCAGTTGAGTGACTATTTTTGTGGATCTTTTTCTGGACTCTTTACTCTGCTCTATTGATTCATCTGCCTATTCTTTCACCAATATCACACTGTCTTTATAGTAATTCTTAAAGTCAGAAGTCAGATAGTGTCAGTCCTTCAACTTTGTTCACCTTCAATTTTGTGTTGATTTTTCTGGGTATCTTGCCCTTCCACAGAAACATTAGAATTAGTTTGTTGGTATCCACAAAATTACTTACTGAGATGTTGAGTGGTATTGCATCAAATCTATAGGTCAAGCTGGAAAGAACTAATATTTTAACAATACTGAGTCTTTCTATCCACCCACTTGCAGATTTCTCCATTTATTTAGTTCTTTGATTTTGTTCATCAGAATTTTGTAGGTTTCCTCTTATAGACCTTATACATATTTTGTTCATTTTATACCTAAGTATTTCACTTTGGAGGGTAGTTAATGAAAATAGTACTGTGTTTTAATTTCAAAATCCACTTGCTCATTTCTGGGATATAGTAAAATAGTTGAATTTTGTATGCTAACATTTTTTCTTTCCAGCAACCTTGCTATAACTGATTCTTAGTTCAAGAAACATTTTTGTTGTTTGGTTCAGATAGCCTATGTAGACAATGATATCATGTGCAAAAAATAGTTTTATTCCTTCCTTCCCAATATGTGTATCTTTTATTTCCTTTCATATCTTACTGCATTACCTAGAACTTCCAATCTGATGTTGAAAAGGAGTGGTGAGAGGAGACACCCTTGCCTTGTACCAGATCTTAATAGAAACACTGAGTTTCTCACCATTAAGTATGATGTCAGCTGTAGGTTTTATGTAGATATTCTTTATCAAGTGGAGGAAGTCTTTAAAAAAATTTTTTTAGTCATATTATTCCTGGTTTTTTATTTTTGTCTTATGTTGACATTTCTTAATGTATAACTTTACACTTTTTCTTATTTTGTATTCTGAAGTTATATTTTCACCTATGTACATATTACCTGATGTAACTCCATTATCTATTGGTATATTATTTTGTGTATTTAAATCATTTTTCTCCACAATATCTCTATATAATTTATTCTTTCTAGTTGTTTATAACTTAAAGATATTGTTTTTTTCTTTTGTTTTGTACTTTTGAGAAGAGTTTTCTGTGTAAGGGGTGATGTGTACTTGTGAAATCTTTCCAGATTTATGTTTAGTTCTCTCAGCTTCATTGTTACTCTGAAGTCTTCAAATAAACAAGAGTTATGTGAGATACAGGCAGGCATGACACAGCCATAATAATCTGCATTAAAGAAAACATATAAATAATTGTATCCTGGTGCCAAAGTACAGCATAACTGTAGAAATAAGAAGTGAATCCTTTGAACTATATGCCCAATATTTTATAGTAGTGCATTAAAATTAAATAAGAGAAAATATTAAACCAATATTTTTTTTGTAAGTCAACAGAAAAATTTCTCAGTAACTTATGGCATAACAGAAAGCAATTTTCAAAGATACTAGATTTAAATTAAATATAACCTTTAGCATGTGTGTGCATGTGTGTGTATATGTGTGAGTATAAGGTTTTAAGTCCAATTATCTCCCACACATACAGATTAATAATGTCCTGATGCTTCATGTAGTTTTGGATGAGGTCAAAATTATTTTCCCTTTATACAGAAGGAATTTGTCAGTGATGTGGAATGAAAAGTTGAGAAAGAAATGAGAAAGGTAAACATTTAAAAAATTTCAATGAAATGAAGAGTGAAAAAGATCCACCACATAAACACTTTTCATTATTTTGGGTAATTTGCTGTTGAAATGTTATTTTGAATGCACATCATTTGGGTTAATAGTAACTACATTTCTACAATTCACATTTTAAGAAATTGTGTGTACTTCTACTTTACCTATTTCTTCACAAATGTGCAATAGTCATTATAGGAAATATTTTTAAAAAGAAGACTGCCACTAAAATAAAAAGGAAAATTCTCTTAGCTATTCATTACATTGATATTCAAACAGAAATGATAAAATATCTCTCTCTTTGAGAAAGTGGGAAAATATTTATTTATCTCATTATATCCATATCACCTTGAAAATATCAACACAGTGCATTGAGGACACAGTTGAGGTAGCAAAGTTAGGAGGCCTATGAATTGTATTTCTCAGTCCTTGAAGAAAGATTCTGGGATATTTAGTCTTCTTTGTGTGAACTCTGAATTTTCTACCAAGTCTCTAGTCACTAATAAGCTATCATACCTCCAACAGTGAGTTCCAAGTGTCATTTGCTACATGAGTGGCAATGACTTCAATATTAATATTTATTAAGACAAACTTTTTTTCTTAATTTGTGTGGAAATATAACTTGGTAGGTCAACCTAACATAAATATAGTACATTCTAGTTCTTTTTTTTCCCTTTAAATGAAAAATATGTGTTTTTAGTAGTTGTTTTCTGATAATGAAAACACATTCATTGTAATCAGGTTTTTTTGTTTCCATTTCTTTTTGGTTGACTATTTAAACTATCCTAACATGAAAGAGAAAAAAATTGAATTGAAAGGAGACTTAAGTAATCTTTTAGAAATCTAACTTCCTTGAAATGCTCATAATTTTGGTGCTGACAAGTAAAATTAAATATGCACATTCCTTTTAAGTGTGGCTAACTCCTAAGTCTACAGTATAATAATATAGTGAGACCCACACTAATTAAACACTCCATTCCCAAAGGGATAATATGTCACACCAGGCAAATACTAAAAGATCCCTCACAGTTTATGGTAATCCAATTACATGCTAAGTTTTAAAGTTTTTTTTCTTTAGCAAGTGGTTCTAACTGAAATTTTCTTTATATTGTTCTGTTGACTTGTTTTATATCCATTTTAAGAAATAAGGAGTGGTGGTGTCTAATTTAGAAAAACATTATTTGAAATTTAAATCTTATAAAGAATTACATAGGAGATACAAAACCATCCATTATAATAGAACATTGATATTAAGTAATTACTAACACTTTATTCAGTTAGAAGAATTGAACATGAAGTAGAGTGCTCCAGTTATCTATTGCTGTTATATGGGTTGGCTGGGTTGAGATGGGTGGGACTTACGTATCATACAGTTGCGGTCAGATGTCAGGGCTGCAATCATGTGATGTCTTCCCCAGGCTGGACATGCAAGATGGTTAGCTTACATACCTGGCGATTGATGCTAGCTGTCATCTGGTTCATATGCATGTGGGCTCTTCATGTGGTTTGAAATTCTACAGTGTTGCAGTGGGGTTCTTAAAGGGAGTGCCCAAATGTGATCATTCCAAGAGATTCATCTTAACTAACTTTCATTTATATTATAATCACATTTATTAATTTCTTATGAGAGTAAGTTTATTGCAAGCAATGAATGTTGCTGAAGATGGAGAAGCAAAAACTCTGAAGATAAGTTTATGGGCAGTTTTCTATATAAATATTAAACCTATCTAGAAAAATGGAAGAGATGGAATTGAAGTAAGAATGTAAGTTTGCTGAAGATTCACAGATCTTTTGAACTCAAAGAGTTTTGCTACTTTATTTCTAAACACATTTAAAATGCTTCTAGACACATTGTTTTGACCTAGTATCTAATCTCCTTACTTCCTTAATACTTGCTCTGTGGCCTCAGCAAGATATCAAGTACAGTGGTCCTTCCTTTATTTTTACTCAAGTATGGCTTTACAAACCACTTTAGACTCTGAATCAATATAATACTTCAATGATTTCTTGATAAAACCCCTAACTTCCTGTCTATCTTTTTTTACTACCATTTTTGCATTAAAGCAACCATAAACTTTCCTCTTTACAAAAAAAGTCACACAAGTCTGCATAATGTAGTATTAAAAAATTAATTTTTTTCGCAAGAGCTGGGCTTTATTTCCATGGAGTGAATTACTCTACCTTACTGACAAGCTTCTTCAGTCTCTTCTCACAGTAACTATTCTATTCCAAACCTTTATTGTATTAACAGAATAGCCATTCAATTCATATTTAATAACTTTTAGAAAAATGAAGTTACCTTTTATAATACATGAAAACAAGCCATCCTATTTCCTTAAACTTGATGTCAGCATATCTAGAAACATCTATGTTTATCTTTCTCTTGTGTCTCAAAATAAGATGGAAATCTTGTCCTACTCAAGTGCAATACTTCCATCTAGAACCGGAACCCTCCCTTCTTCTCTAAGGCTACATCTTCCTTTTGTTAATTTATTTTTTCTACTGTATTATTCTTTACTTATAAACTACTTTCTTGAAGTGTGCAGTTTAGCCCCCTTTTATTCATACTCTTTCTTGACTCCATAAACCACCTTAGTTTCAATAGCCATCCACCTGCACATAACTCTAATCTCTATCTGTAGTCTGCATCTTTCTTATTTCTAACTCATATCTGAATGCCTGTTAAGCATTATACTTTGATCTCATTGGCATCTGTATCTCAAAATAACCTAAGCCTAACTTACATAAATTCCAACCTTCTTTCCAAACCCATTCATTATTTTGATTTCCCCTTCTTGGTGATTAATAAGTGGCCATCCTTTAACAAGTGGCCTGGGTCATAAATGTTGGAGTCATTCTAGATTCTCTAATCTTGCTCCCTCCCCAAACCAATCAATAACCAAGTCCCAATATTTCTGCCATCTTAATGTACCTTATATTTGTTCTTTACTTTCCAGACACACTGCCACTGCTCTTTTTTAGGTCTCTATAATTAGTTGCCTTTGAAATTTCCTGTTTTTTCTGACTCTGTCCTCGTTCACTTTTGATCTAAGTTATACATGGTTGCTAAAGGATCTTAAAGGCCAATCTAAAGGCATCTCCATTGCCTACAGGTTGGAGTCTAAGCTTTGAGGCATCTTATAGAAGGCCTTTCCTGTTGGAGTCTCACATTCTCTTTCCAGGATCATCAACCACGGTCCCCTGTTAGTATCTTGTACCGTGGCCCAATAAAATTGCTAAAATTCTGAAAATCTTTTCTAAAACATGTTTTAATGCTCTGTTCTCTCTGGTGTGAATGACTTTCTTTCTCCTGACTTATTCTTGAGGGAATTCCTATCATTTAAGACTCAGTTCAAAGGCTCTTTCCTAAAGGATTTGCTGTTATTTTGTTTTTCTTGTTCTATTCCTTGATTGGTACATATTTCACTGTCATACCAATAATTCCATGCATGTCCCACCAAAAGAGTTCCTTGAGCACAGAAATTTTGCTCTATTCACCTAGTACTAAGCCTGGAAAAATATGTGATTATTTGCTAAATGACCCTCAAGTGGCCTGAAGGGATGTAAGTTAAAAAAATTTTTTTTGTTTGAATAAAATAGAAGAAAAAGAGGTAGGTCATATCAATACTCTTTCCCTAGCTCTTTCGAAACACTATGTATTTTGATGAGTGAATGTTCACATCAATAAGATTTTTGTCAGACTTGACTGGGATGGTTTAAATGGAAAGGAATTTTGAAAATAAATTTCAAATCCACTTCTAAATCATGAAACAGTAACCATTCTTCTCTTATTCCTTAAACTAGTATCAGTGTAAAGGTCAGTAGCTCAGTACTTAGGAATCAAATGCCTGAATGTAGACAAGAAACACTCTTGTTACATTGATTTATCCTTTACAGAGAATTTTCTGTAAGCAGAAGAACAGAAGCACTGATTTTTACAGTGAGGTGGAAATAGGTTTTTTAGGGAGACTCCTCACTGAACTAGAAAACACTTTACTGTTTCTACCCTCAGTCTTTAAGGACAAAGCACACTAGGCTTCAGCAAATAAATACTACCTGTGCCACTGGCAAAAACCACTGAGAACTTCTGTGAGACTGACAGGCCACATGTGGTTATATGGACACTTGGGAAAGCATCTTAAAGTATATAGATGGCCCCAATTTTTGGCTAACATATATGCATTGCAATGATTTTTAACTTTTTTTTTTCAGTCACATGAGCATTAAACTGCCTTTTCCTCCCTGTGGGAACCAAGACTACGGGGGAACAAATAAGCAAATAACAAACAAAAACAAACTTGACTGAGAGAAATGGAAATTAATACTTCTTTTTCTTGCTTCTTTCCTTTCTCTTCTTTTCTCTCTTAATCCCCTCCTCCTCCTCCATCTCTTCTTTCTTGTTTTCCTCCTACTCCTCCTTCTTCTCCCTCTTTCTCTCCCTCTTCTCCTTTCTTCTTCTTTTTAATCAACTACTAATAGATACAGCCTTAGAATATGTAGGCACTAACAGCCTTTCTTTAAATCAAGATGAAGTCTCACCCCACACTTCGGTAGAAGCAACCCAGGAGCAAGCAGGATTAGACTAGATCTTCGACATTATGGATGTCTGTCTTCATTACCTGTCAAGTTCTTAACCTTCTCATTCGGCATAATTTCTGTTTCTCATTTGGACACTATTCTGAAGAAATGAATTACTTATTGCAAAATATGTATATGTATATTTTTAGTTGCTCTATCTTTGCTCCTTCCCAAAGCTCAGTAACAAATTTCTGTTTCAAAGCAGCATACTAACATTGGGATTCTCTTAGGTCAGACTGGTACTATGCATTCAATTTCTAGACATAAGACTTTAATACTGATTTAAATGATTTTAGTGACCTTGAGAGAACAGCATATGTCAAAAGTATCTCATTTCTAAGGGATGGTACAGAGCATTACAGTAATCTGCCTAGACCTATTGGTTTGGTAAAGTGAAAAATGTTCCTCTAAGAGGAAGGGAATGTGGTGAGAAGAAAAGAAGAGATATTGTGAATAAAGCCAAATTGTGCAGCGGAAAGAGTAACAGGTTGGCCACCAGGCAGCTCTCTTGGTTTTCCTTCTAGCTCTTTCTTTGTTTATGTTTTTATACTCTATACTTCTACATAGACCTGTACTTCTATGTTTAATTTGTTCTATTTATTTCTCTGTTTATTTGCTCAGTAAAAAGACAGTGGAAATATCTCAAGTCTGAGGGGAGTGGGCAAGCTTAAGATGTTTTCAGAATGAATACGGTCTGCAAATCTAAAAATTGTGACTTCTACATAAAAAGAAAATGAAAATCAGCCAAATCTCCAATGAGAGAGATGGACTATTTTCCAGTGTCAAACCTGTCTGATTTATATGAAGTAAGCAGAATATTCTCACCAACAGTTCAAAAAAATTTATTCCAATACTAAGTATATTTTCCTGGTTATCTCACAATTGACATAATAAAAATGTATCAAGATTTACTCTACCTTTTCACCATACAAAACTCATGTGGAGCATAAACTTGCTAATAACATACCTGTAATAATTTTGAGTTTTCCAAAAGCTTTAACAAACACAAATGAGAAGGCAAAATACACTGGCTTGTAAACTGTAAATCCCTTGATTTATTGGAGGCCATAAAAGAGAAATAATAAATACCTGCTTCATAGCTTTGATTACTGAGATAAAATTTGAGATGAAATACTGAGATAAAATAATGAGATGAAACTTCTTTAGTTCCTCTAAGGTTTTACACAGATCTCAAAATATTATTGTTTGATGATATCATAGTCTTCCTTATCTGTGGAGAATACATTATGAGATCCCCAGTGGGTGCCTGAAACCACAGGTAGTACTGACCCTATATATATATTTTTCCTATACATACATACATACATAACTATGATAAAGTTTAATTTATAAATCAGGCACAGTAAGAGATCAACAGCAATAGCAGCTAATAAAATAGAACAAAAATAACAATGTATGTAATAAAGTTTGTGTCAATGTGATCTGTCTCTCTAAAAATTTCTTAATGTACTGTACTCACCCTTCTTCATGCATGATGTGAGATGATAAAATGCCTAAGTTATGAGATGATAAAATGCCTAAGTTATGAGATGAAGTGAGATGATATACAGACTGTGATGTGCCATTGGGCCTACTGACCTTCATGACTCATCGGAAGGAGGATCACCCGCCTCTGGCCTGTGGTTAACCATGGATAACCAACACCACGCAAAGTGAAACTGCAGGTGGTGGGGGGTACTGTATCTCATTTGGAATTTATATTGTCCTCAGTCCTGACCTATGCATTTTAGTTATTCAAATTCTTTGCATCCTCAAATTGTACATTTTCTAAAGATAGAATTTTATAAGGAAAAAATCTTCCCACTCACTACTTTCATTGGGACATGTTTTTAGTATGTGGGCCTCGGGGTCAGCTTGACCTTAGCTCTGATTCTGGTTGAGTCCTAGATCCCCTGGATCCTATTGTATGACCATGTTGTACATGTAACTCCTCATTTCTGAGATTTTCAACTCTTTAATTTGTAAACTAGAGATAATATTAAGGCCTGCAAAATAAATTTGTTATACCTCATGAGTGAAATATTGTATGTTAAAGCCTGGCACAGTGGCTGGTATGTAAGGTCCCAAAGCTCCATTTTCCCCCTTTTTCTATTACTTCTATTAATCTCTTCTATTAATTTCTCTTAATTAAGAAAGAAAGATAGAAAATGCACCAGATTACAAATAAATGAATGACGGGGTTTTTAAGGCTTAAATCTGTTATGTATTTGTAATAGCTCCCTATTTTAAAAAGTTTAGCATAATCCTCAGATTTAAATACATCAATTTCTCTTAGTGGTGGAGAATAGATCTGTGACATGAAAGTGAGTACTACCATACTATTAAAGACAGCATTCATTATCTGTAAGCTTTGAGAAAAACAATTCTATGTGGTCTGGCCCTGCTGGTGAAGAGGGGTTTAGCATTTACCTGCTTTAACCTTCAGAATGCTCTTTCACATATTATTACTGCTGCAGCTCTCTATTACATACACATTAAAAGTAACAAAAAGGCTTTAACAAACATTTAAAAAAGTTTTCAACAAGCTTCTGGTCTCCAGTTGAGTCGTTTGACCAAAAGCTCTTAGGACTTGACAATATAGCTTTAACATTTTCACCAATAATATTCTGGTATCTGTGAAGTGCTGAATTCTTTTTCTAAAATTATTATAGTACATTTAATGTATATTACCATTAAATTTAAAAAATACAAAGTTATTCGTTTTTTAAAATGGAGCATAGCAACTGGCTAATTTAAAGCTTATCTATAGATTTCTTCACATAACAATTTGCATTTAACTTAAAAAGACATTTGAAATGACAATAAAGAGAAAGTATGTCAGTAACTCATTTAATGAATGCCTGCTAAAGTCATATTTTTTTAAGATCTGCAAGTTTAAAAATTAAAGCAAAACTAGATTGCTGCTTCCTGAGTCTGGGACTAACCAAATTTAATTTTTATGACTTTTTTTCAAAACTGCTCATAATTATGAACTTTTCAAAGGTCTTTTTATTATGTAAATGATTTTAAATCATAAGCGTACAGAGAAAAGTGAGAATTAAAAAACGAGCTGTTTTAAAGATTGCCTGTTTTCTAGAATATCTCAAAATAGGTACTTTAGATGTGTGTGGCATAGTGGTTTATGAATGGTTGGCAAAAGTTACTATTTACTACACCAGTGGGAAGTGTAAAAGGAAAAGCCGTTCTGCACTGTGTGGGTTTCCTGGATAACAGCCACAAACTGCCCTTGTTGGGATGAGCCAATCAGAGGCCGCCCTCGGCAGGGAGCCGGTGAGGCTCTCCCCTGTGGGCCGCCCTGCCGCGGGTGCCCTGGGGGGCTGGCTGTTTACGAACCCAGAAACGCGGAGTAAACGCGCACTAGCTAAAGTATACAGTGGAGGCCTGTGTTAATGGTTTAACATTATCTGTTTGAACAATGGAAACAGTTCCTCTTTGTAGTATTCTCTAATTACACTGTGAAACCATTATTACTGCATGCATTTGGCTGGCCTTTTTAATGTTTCAAAAGCTTTTCATACCTATTAACTTGTTTTATCTCCACAGCAACCTAAGGAGATAGATGAGGCAGGCAGGGGCTGTTATCTGAACTGAGATAATGCACAGGAGAGTGATTTGTTAACGGTAAAAACCACACAAATTGTACCATTAAGATGCTTGTTTTATGGAAGAGGAAATGGAGGCCAGAGACACTAAATGATATATTGCAGATCACGTAACAAGGAGTGGGGGTTGAGGGGGGCCGTGATGACTGAAACTCAGGGCAACTGACTTGCATTTAAAATTGTTTATCGGTTTTTTGTACTCACCATTCACTGGTGAATCTCTTCCCAGTCAATTTAAGAAAAGGGCTAGTTTTCTAGATGGTCAAATATGGGGCTAAAACTCTTCAAGAAATTTATTTGGAGTTACTTAGCTATCAAAAGAATATATACTCAATTTTTTAAAAAGTAGTTTTGGATTAGTATCTGCCTAAAAATCATGGAGGGCAAAGTGCCCCTTGTGTTGTGGTTAAACCTACTGTGGTATGAAATACTACGGTCTGGGAAACCTGGCTAGGTGTGGATCAGAGATTCAGAGGGAAAGGTTTGCATTTAATTAGTAAATTCTGTTTCACCTTTCATTCATTGGTTTGGTTGCAGGTAACCTCTCTATTGAAAATCCATTAACTCTTTTCCTAGTTTCAGGTAATTACTTACTCTAACAGAAAAATTGAATCATCAGAAAATAACCAGAATGTGATCTTTCCCTTCTCTCCCAAGTGTTTTCTTCCCTTGACAAGCAGTTGAGAACAGATGCTGAAGAAAAGAGGGAACTATTTTCTTGGGTTTGTATGCCACTTACTTAGCTTTTACTTGCCCTCAGCTCAGAGCACAGGATTGGGAGAGCGCATTGGAAGAATATAAAAATAATGGATAGTAACTGTGAAACAGGAGCTCAGCAGTACTTGGTGCTTTCCGAACACTTGCTTGTTCCTTCTCAGGTCCTGTTAAAAGCTTCACATGCACAATTTCACTTCGTACAGAGATATTAGTAATTAGATCAAGTTATACACTGGTTAGTGCTGGAGCCAGAACCTGACTCTATGCTTGTCTAGCCCTAAAACCTGTATGTTAACCATTAAACTGTTTCCGCTTCTGACTCACCTGATTGTCAAGAAGTTAAGGAAGAATCTGTATAACATGGGTCCTAGAGAGTGGCTGTTCCAGGAAACTCTAATTCATCTTAATAGTCAAGATTTATTGAGAAAAAAATGAATAAATAACCACATGGGCAATTCTCGCCACAAAGATATGAAGGAAAGCAAGCCAAGGATAAAGGCTGCCATACAACGGCTACTGGTGGGTCATAGATGGAATTAAGTTCAGTGGTGATCAGGAACCAAGAATTCCACATGCACTGATTATATAAGTCATATATGATTTCTGAGCCTCAGTTTTCTCATTAATAAGATAGGACTAATAATCTTTATATTACAGTTTTTTTTTGCCAATATTATCAGTTTAATGAGATTTCACTGAACAATATATGTGATAATGACTTTGCACACATTATTATATATTACATACCATATAGTCTTAACTTGGAATTGTAAGTTAAATACTTCCCATTTTGAAGTCATGGAAACATATTCTTAAATAATTATGTTACATGCGTTTCCAACAACATGTAGTACAGGGTATTAGAAAGGTTACTTGAAAAAATTTGGTGTCAAATACATTATAAAATTTTATACTTTATAAAATACATCATAAAAATTCTATATCTCTATGCATAAAAATATGTATATGAAAAATAATATTACAGTTTTTAATGAGGATGAAACACACACACACATTTGTGATGTGTAATATAGCTCCTAATCTTAGTAGTCACTCTGTAAACATTAGTTCTGGCCCCTGTCCTGATACCCACCTAGTCTGCTGTTCTCAAAGAGGCAAGTGTTGGGTATGGTAATACCAGGACTGTGGGTGGCAGGAACCAAAAGCGCAGTATCCGAGTGAAGGTTAGACAAAGAAACAGAGCTGACAGGGGAACAGCTGAAATCCAAACAGTAAACTCCATTGTTTGAATCCAGTCTTGGATCAGAGCACACCAAATGCCTCTCTTAGGACAGCAAAGGAACAGGACTGAACCTAGGCAGTCAAAACAGAACCAAGTCACATCTTTACCAAAGCGGTGATGTCCTCAGGCAAGGATTTAGCGCTCAGAACCCGACAGGCCCATGAGATTTGCAAGCCAGTCAGGAATCTATGCAATTCTAGGTTATAGATTTGTAACACCTGCCAAAAAGAAGATCTTGTAACAAAGGTAAAACTGTCACCTGTCATAAATCGCACACACTTTGTTCCCAGGTACTACTCAATCCCAAAGCATATTGGACATTTAAGTGGATGTCTCTTTCAGTGGAAAGGGAATAAAGAATTTGAGATGATACGATTTCCTGGTGGAGGGACACCTGTGCTCGGTCTAGGACTACTAAAACTGGGTTTAAGGGGTCTATACTGCCTTGGACACCTGAGAAAGAAGCGTCAGGCTTTTGCCCTTAGACTTCCTAGCCAAATCATAGTTACCTTAGTGTCATTGTCCTATCTTTGTCTAATCAGTAGGATATAATAAATGCCCACTGGAGTTATACATTTGTTTATTTACTATGAATACATAAAAGGGTTTTGGGTCTATTTTTTATAAAACATGAGATAACTTGTTAAAAACTGAAAGTTACGCTACCAAATTTAAGGAACAGAAAGTGAGGTGCAGAGAGATTAGCTTCCTAGGTCATCCAGCTAAATTTAGCAAAGCTAAATTTGCACCTAAGCAGTCTAGCTTCAGAGATGCCCACTTAACTGCCATATTATATTTTAATATAGAGAAATTTACCTATTTAACACTTAAATCTCTGGAAAAGCAAAGGGAAAAATTGTTCTTCCTTCTCTTCCTCCCTTTTGTCTACTTCCTAATTCTCTTAAATGCACTCATTTGTTCATTTCCTGTTTTGGAATTGCCTATTTTCAAGGAAGTGGAACATGATTTATTTTGATATTTAACTTTTTCCTAAAACATACATAACACTTCAAAGATATATAATGATATGTCTTAATTACACTACATATTTTAAGGCATAAAAAGAGGAAGTGAAAATTTTTGGTAAGGTTGTTAGAATCTATTCTGAGAATCTAGAGCCTCCAATAGGATATTTGTTTATGAGGAACAAGAATCTCTCAAACTAGCTCAGATAAAATTTTAGTTTTATTGTAAGCATCCAGTAAAATCTCAAAAATTCTACAACTAACTAGACATTAGACCTTCAGAGAGCTGGACCAGGGCTGTTCTGATGACCTCAAAAGCAGTCAATGAACCTCCACTCTTCTATGGAATAGTCAACAGTCCTGCTTGTGACATGCTATGATATCACCACATGTTACATGACCTATAGGACATCTGTGCCCTGGCATCAAAGGTGAACTGTGGCGATTAGATCCATCTCTCAAAAATTTAAACTAAGACATCAATATACAGGAGAAACCATGCTAATCAGTAGCTGGATAGAAAGGAGCATATGCAGAACTAGTTTTGAAAATGGAACTTACATAACAGTGAAGCTAATGGATTCCAAGGCATACTAACATATAATCTCACACTATCTGTAATCTGACCTGGGTTCAGTGTTGACTTTAAGTGAATTTGTATAGCCCTGAAGGCTTTATTTTCCAACCTCATATACAAAGAAACCTACTTGTCATCTCACATTTTATCAGTGAGATACATCTAAAGAGTTCAGATTCTTTACCAATCATTTAAAAATGTAAGGCAAATAGAAAACTTCGTAGTTTCATATCCCAGTGTTGTCAGATATAAAGTATGAAAGTGAATTTTTCATTTGATGGCTAATTTTCATTATAAATGATGGTAACAACCTTGTCAACTTCCCACTCTCTCTTTTTAGATCTTAAATATGATCAAAACATACTTATTGGTCCAAAATGAATACTCATCATTTAAAGACTTTCCAAAATTATCTATAGTATTAATATAATATATATGCTAATATTTACTAGGTTATCTTTTGATTAATTCAAGAGTATAGTTCTTACAGTTTCTACCACCTCACATCCAAGAACTGAATCCGTCCATGAGCAGAATTAGTCAAGCATGTGGCTCCTGAAAGGAGATAATCTAGGAAACTTGTCCCTCATCTTTCTGAATTTGAGTTTCTAGGTCATATTTTACAAATATGTGTATATATATGAATATATATATATGGCTTAGAATTTTATAAACAAACCCATTATGATTCTATATCGTTTCATTTCAGTGCACAAAGGAATTACTAAATATTAAAGGGTCTAATGACAATTTAGTGTTTATATCTGTGCAATAAAATGTCATTATGCTGAGTCATCATATTTGACGATGAATATAAAGTATGTTTTACCATATGCCTAATAAAATTTCTGTAATTTGAAATATGACTTGGAGTGTTTGGGGAGAC
The DNA here is from genome assembly GCA_032199065.1 of Smutsia gigantea. Lineage (NCBI taxonomy): Eukaryota > Metazoa > Chordata > Mammalia > Pholidota > Manidae > Smutsia > Smutsia gigantea. The sequence goes on along the minus strand of JAVSCE010012714.1, from coordinate 494,542 downwards.
CATAGAAATTAAAGCTCAATCAAAGGAACTATTCAAATTGTTGCGGAATTTCTTTCTGTACCACAGGAGGCATAAAATGTACTGGATAAAAACTTGAATTCCAGAAACAGATGAACTATGATTTAAAGCTTTATTTGGCACTTAACTTCAAGACTCCATTTCTGTATTTGTGAAGCAGACATAACAGTCCCCAAGACACTTAATATTTGCTACTGTGAGGATTAAATGAGATAATGCAGATATATTTCTTAGCACATAGGAGGTACTATGTAAATGGCAGGTGTAGCTAGAGGATATGAAATATTGAATAAAGAATATAGAGTTATCAGTAGAAAAAGTAGAAAGACCAGAAATAATTAAGGTCAGTTTTAGAGTAAAAATTATTTAAAACCTGTTGGTAGTCCTAGAGTTCAAAGTTCAAGTATATATCATTATTTCCTTGTGGATGTTTAAAATTGTACTCTCTTGAAAGTGCTCTAGGGCAAAAGTGTATGACCTGAGAACAATTGCTGAAATATGTGAAACCTGAAGCAGAAAGGTGTCTTCAGCTCTGGGAATGCTCAAGGACTGAATAACTAAGATGAAGTTCATCAAGCCCAAGGTGATTCAGTAAATTATGATTTGGTAAATTGTGTATTAACCACTACTTAGAAAACATTATCAATCAGTTATTTAGAAAAGATAAAGGAAAATGTGAGTCCCAGGACACATTTGACAGAAAACTGAGGCAGTTTATTTAATCTTTGATCTTTCATTCAAAATAATGTGCTTATAGAAATCCACGTGATGAGGCTACTCTGAGTCCGGGGCACCCAGAACATGAAGGCCAGATGCAGTAGACGGCTAGTGGGAAAGGGCTTCCCGGAAGTGCTGCACCCCTCTCTCAAGGGAAGTAACTGGTTTTAAGAGGAAAGTTCTTGCACTTTTTACACTTGAATCACCTTGAACTGTTTTCTGAGTAATCAGAAAATGAACACCTTGAAGCAGCAGCATGGCAGTGATCACCTGCTTTGGCGGCACCAGCCCAGGACGTTGGCCTTGGCTGTCCAAGGTTTCCTGAGACTCATTTTCTTCCTCATCTTGAACACTGGGAGTTCAGGCAGCAAGCAGTGGTTTTCAAAGTGGCTTGGTGTTTTACTTCAAATGGAATATTAAAGAGAAGCCAAATAAATAAAAATAAGTGACCTGCTCCCTTCCCCTCTTCCACAGAACGGCTTCTCTTCCCCCATGACGGCTGCCTCCCTTCAACCCCTAAAGTTTCTCAGCGTCAGAGCATTGGAATACTCAGAAAATCTTTGCAGACACTGAACCAGGTGATTTCATGGTTTTGAGCGTTGTTGTTAACATTTCTGAAGAATGCAGGTAGACAAAAAAGAAAAACATAAATAGCCATCAGCATATTTAAAATAAAAAATATTTAAAATAGAAAAAGAAATGCCTTTTTATCTTGCATATTGGTAAAAATTAAGGTTAAAGTGTAAAAATCAGAGGGTCTCTTAAGCAGCAAATAAAAAAACTTTCATGTCAACAGCTAGAGGGCAAAAAATAGCAGAGGATAAGGTCCAGACCTAATTGGAAGGGCAGAAAATCTCCAGAAAATGTTGAATCTTTAACCCTGTCAAGAATGGTATACTCAGGACCGAGATTGTAAAAGTGTTTGACCCTGAAACATGGGATGGAGACATCTGAGTCACTGTACTCCTATTGAACCTGTAGAAGTAGCCCACTTTTCCTGTTAAAATCTAGCATCCCTCCCCTGCTTTAAGAGAATGCAGAGGCCTCTGCATCACAAGACAATACACACCTTTTCTGGATCTATCTCCACCACTCCTACTACCTGTCAGAAAAATAATGGGTCTCATGACCACATTGCCCTGACAGAGACATGCTGGTGTCGGCACCAAAGGGTGGCCGCCCCAAGACACGCCACTTTGGCACCCAGATTATGCCTGGTTGAAAACAGTCAAGGCCAGAAAGACTCAGAAAGAACTTTGACCTCCCTGGTAACTGCCTAAAACGACTTAGAGAGAGAAGGGCTCCAGAAAGACAGCTAACATCATAGAGAGCTACATCACCATATGAGCTAGGGGCCGTTGACAAGGAGGAATTTAGGAAAGTCTTTTAAAATTGTTCTTTACATCCATGGTTTCCGTGTGGCCCAGTGAACACTTGCTTACCAAACACTGACTCTTTTTCATCTCCCTGCAAATTTCTTTCCTTCTCTCTGAGGTCCCAAACACTCCCCACTTCTTCTTAGTTCAGGATGACACATATGCCTCATTTTGCCAGACCGTCTTTGGACCCTCAAGTCTGTGTGGATCTCTTGCACGTCTGTGATTAAATTTGATTTTCTCCTGTTAACCTGTTTCATGTCAATTTGATTCTTAGACCAGCTAGAAGCACCTTGAAGTGTAGAGGAAAAGCTTTTCTCTGCAACATTGGCACTAAACAGAAAATCCCGTGGTACCACCCAACGTGCGCCAGAGGGAGCCTGGAGAGTGTGCGGGACAGGGGGCCTAGGCGTGCTGAATCAAGTTGTGGGGGAGTAGAGCATGACTTTCCACAAGAGTGAGTTCATCAGTATGGGAGCTCTGACCCATGATCTGAAATGTATTACCCTGTTGAATACCTTTGGAAGCAATGTTCACATGCTGACAAAATCTCGGAAGCCTGAAAAATAACAGCCCTCAATGAGTAAATTAGAGATGTTAGATCTACTGTGGCAGACAATGGAAGCAAGATATCAAGAGGTTCATGCTGGTGAGCATGCTGGAGGAGGCACACCATGCAAGGCCGTGAAGCCTCAGTGGGAGAACCTGGAGGAAACTCTACCTACCAAATTGATACGAGGTAGTCTTACAAGGGAGTTAGAGGTTGCAGCATTTCTGAGTAGCTCAGTGATGAGTGTCTCCTATAGGAGAGGGGTGACATAGGAGATGCTGTCACAGAACTGGGCTTCCTGGTAGCAATGAGGATGATGAAGTCCAGAAGAATAGAAATCAGGGGGCAGAACTTAACCTTTAGAAGCAGTGTGAGTGCAATCATAATTGGGAGCAAGGTCTAAAGAACAGCCACAGGGAGCTGGCCTACAGAAAAATGTGGAGATATGATGGAACATGATATACTGAGGTCCAAGATAAATGGGCAGCCAGTAAGAACGTTGCTCAGTATATAAAATTTATACAGCCCAAAGAAATCAAAGTTCTATTGAATAGTCACCCCAATAAAACTTCATGATCCTTTTTCTAATGTTTGACCTCATCCTATTGTCAGTTCCTAAAGGAAATCCTCATGAAGAAGCATCTTGTAGTTCCAGCAGAGATATGTAACCATCCTCCTAAGTAGCCTATGGCCTTTACACAAGTAAGGGAAACACTCAGGTATTTTGAGGGCTGGTGGAAAAGGGGCTTAGGTTGAAGTTATTACCCTGGAATCCAAAATGTCACCAAGACTTCCTCTCTCAGAGAGAGAGTCATATGTGGATTAGATTTAAAAACGGAATCCTGGCCCGGGTCCAGCTCACTGGTCCACACATCCATCTTGAAGTCATTATGAAATTATAAGTCAAAACACAATTAAAATATCATGATAAGTGCACAAACAGGCCTTGGTATACAAAGATGTGATACTGGTGATTCAGGCCATTGAAGAGCATCTGACAGCTGCAAATAGTAATTCTTCACCCTTCACCTGAAAGCCTGAATTAAGCCATTTTAATATGAGGACAATGTAGAATGTGTAAGAGAGCAGGCTGCACAGAAAATCAAGACCTTCTTCTTTTATAATGTATTGTTTTGACTTTTCATTTAGTACTGATATTTTGATGGTACACCCGGCACTGTCTGCCTGCTTGGTACCCATGAGGTGCTGAGTGTTATACATCACACTTGATACATGCATTATCTCCCTTACTAGGTGGGAAGTTGTAAATTCCTTGCATCCATCATAGTGTCCAGTACAGTGATTTGTGCAAAGCAATCCCACGTACATTGGTATAGCTCCTAATTATTTTCCAAATACTGTCTGGAACAGGATCATCACTTAAGCTAATAACAGCCCAGAAACGGACATAGGGGCCCAGGTATATGGGTGTTTGTGGGTCCTCAGGCAAAGCACATGTCTTTGCCATCACAAAATGGAGAAAATAAAAGCATGGACAGAGGTAACTTGCTCATAGTCATGAATTAGTAAGTGGTCAAGCTGGAGCCTAAATCCAAATTTCTGGGCATTTTTGTATCAGAAGGCTTTAATAATATTTGATTGAGTATATGTGTAACTGTATAAGTGTTTCTTGTGGCCTGTCTGTATTGTAGTTAGTTAACAACTTTTCTGAGATATTTGGAACTATGTCAGAACGATGTCTCCCATAACCTTCAGGGCTCTCAGATTCCACACAGAAATGTGGGACACTAGCCTTGGAGACAGCTTCCAGAGCCTTCTCACTCACACTAGAAGGAAGAGGAAAGAATTATGACAGAAGCAGAGAAGTAGTTTGTGGAGGAGAAAAGGAGAATCACAGTCTATGTGTTATTACATATGCATATATAAATTCCTAACAGGAATCAACAAAAGTTTGGAACTAGAGAAAAATATTGTAACTATGGCATTTTGTATCAAAGGTAGGAATTTAGTATTAAACAAAGCAAATTGAACAGGTAAGAAGCCTAACACTTTTACTTATTTATTTATTTATTTTGGAGTGGGGTTGTCATTAAAACTTGCTGCTTTTTAAAAAGCAGATTTTAGTATCACAGACCCATGAGAGAGTATCCACTACAAAAGAGGCATGAGAGAACCCACCGGTCAGAATGAGTCAGCTGGTGGGGTACTTAGCTAGTACTATCTTTGGCCAACTCAGTGCTGGCTCAGCAAGCTCATGGACGCGTGAAGCACGGTGGCAGGCAGGGAGGCTATGCATGCGCTCAGCGGCATGGACTTCCTCTCACCAAGACTGGTCTAGCTATCATACCGCTGGACATTCAGACTTCTAGCAATAGAGAACAGTGATGAACCCCTGGGAGGCTACTGTCCCTCAGTGGAGTCATTCTAGAAGGAGGAGGGATTCAGTTTATCTGGATGCAAAACATATTCAGATGTAGTTTTCCTTTCCTGCCATGTTGCTTCAGTCATCACTACTATCCAAAGGTTTACCTGTGGTTTGAATTACCAACGAGGTATATATTGTATAATAGCCCCTCAGACCAAGAGATCTGATTTACAGCAAAGGAGGTGTAAGTACTATAAGATCTTCTGATCTTTTCATATACTAAACTTCCTAGAAGCTGCTGACATAATAGAAATATAGAATGGTTTCTTGACGGTGCAGCTGAAGTGACAGCTTGGAGATAATGCCCTGGGATGAGGCGAGACTGTCCTCCAGGAAGCAGTCTACACCTTAAATCATGGTCATTATATGGTGCTATGTCCCTAGGTGGTGAAATACGTGGGTGTAAGAGCCAAGAACCAAACTCCACTTTCCATAATTTCCAATAACCCCTTTGGGGAATTTGCACTGCTGTGAGTCTAGATGTCCTGAGTTCCACAGAGGACTGCTTCCACCGGAGGACATGTAAGAATCCCACTAAATCTGAAACCATGCTCGCTGCCTGCAGTGCCTCAGGCTCGGGGACACATGCAGGCAGGAAGAGAAGTTGCTAGTTTGGTGGGGCAATGGTCCCGATCACCAGTGTGGGCTTGGATTTACTAGTGCATATCTCCCCTGGCCAACATGATGGTAAATGGAGAACGTAGTAACCTGAGAAGAGCATGATGGGTAGGGGACTTAAGAGCCTTCACAGATGAGGATCTTGGTCACCCTACCAGGTAAGCCACTTAGATTGCAGAGGTGCTAACCAAGAGTGAGGAAAATCTGGAGTGGGTAGTAGAAGAGGAAGAAAATTAGTACTAGCTGTGGCCTTTAGTCCAGCTGCAGTGGCAGGGTTTATAGTTCATTCTGATAACCATCGTCTTATAAATTCACCCAGAAGAGGAAACTGAACAGAAGCTTGGAGCAGCTTTCCTCAGGTGTAGTTGACTTAATATATGAAACAGGTTAATCTGAGTAGCATGGAGGGTGGATTCTATGGATGCACTGGTTTGCCACGCTTTAGCACCAAGGTGCTCATTTGCTCAGCTCTTGGAGTGTTAGTTGCTGTTTGCTCCCAGATGAGTCACTCTCTAAGAATTCCCTTAGGCCAAAGGAGCTACATTTAACAAGGTTATGCTCCCTCTCTGGAGGTGGCCCACCTCTAAAGACTCATCAGTGTGGGGGTCAATGGCCTGGCCTCCTGCCTCTATTTGAGAAAATACTGAAGGGCCATTCCAGCTCCAGAGCTCCTTGTAGCATTGGTTGAGGTCTTTGTTGCAACTGCACTGAAGTTCAACTTCTCTGTGTCCAACTGTGCTTCATTCCCTTCCTTAAAAGTATTGTTCCCCAAAGCACACTCTGCCTCAGAATCTGTGTGTCGGAGAAACTGCCCTAAGTCAGCCCAATAAATTAATTGTGTGCTGTTCCACTTGAAGATGCTCTAATTTGGATCCTTGACCAGCTATTTCCATTTCTAGACAACATTCAACACTCTCCTCATTCTTAATCTTGATTTTTATTGTTTTCTTAGTAATCTTTATATTGTACCCCCTGCCCACACCCTCACTTTCATTAGGTGGTTAATTTCTTTTATGTTACACATATTGTGTATCTATTTATAGTTCCTTTATCCCAACCCCCAACAAAACACTATGTATTAATATTTTCCTTTGATTTGTTTAACATATTCTACAGGAAGCTTAAAATTTGTAAGTCAAGTGGGTGAAGAATTAGTACTCAATGAGTATGAACTTGAAAAAACTGCCGACTGAAAGTCTAAGAATTCTCTAAAATTAATTAAAAGGGTCCTTATGCTAGTTAAGTAAAAATCTCAGCAATGGCATACCATAGCTCCTCCATTCTCCTATAAAATACCATAGTGCTTAGAGGTTCCATAAACTGATTACATCACCCAATCTCTGCTCTACCTAATTTCTGGCAAAGCACCTACTTCGTTGAGGTCCTTGGCAAGCTCATAATCTTCTTCCCCACTCCTGGTCACGACAAAATCCTGAACGGAATTACCCTTGATGTGGGTGATATCAGCTTCACGATTCCTTGCCCTCTTTAATGACATGAACTTATCTACCAAACGATGTAACCACCCGCTCTCCAGGCTACCCCATAAACCTTGTCATAATCTCAGATTATTACACCACTGAGAACACGAGTCTTTCGGTCTCTTGAGCATGCTGCCTGATACCATATCCTTCTAGACTTCTCATTAACTTATTCCACTATTGCTGGTCTTCAACTTCATCAATATCCTTCATTTTCCTCAAGCAGTGAGACCCTTTTCTTCATTTCTTAATGATAATTTTTTCCTAGACATTATGTATGTGCTATGATTGATTATCTGACCTACAGACACCCTTCCTCACAGATACCTTCATCACCGAATAACTGGACCATTACTAAAGATTTTCCTCTCTATCTCTAAACTGCTGGGCTAAACATCTCACAATTTTTCAGATATAATATATATATAGTTATTATAATTCATTATAATAACTTAAATGGGGCTGTCAAAACCACTCTTCGGTCCAGTTCTTATTTGGCAGACATCATCTCTTTCATCAATACAACTAAAGCTTCATAATTCTCAACTTTTATTTCCAGTTGTCAACCTGGTCGTTGTCACTCTGAGATTTCTGCCTCACTTTTATAAACCTATCGCTACCATCCTCTCCTTTTTCCAATTTGCTCAAAAAAACTAACTTATCTAATCTCTGAGACTATTCTATCAGTCTTCCCTTCAGCCCAGCTTCTCTCTTTTTATAGCTAATGCTTAGAATAGGAATATGGCCAAATCACTCTTGTAGATGAAGAAAAACAAATTTCTCCATCAACCACTATGACTCTTCAAGCTACCATCTAATCATTCTTCTCTTCTCACTTTTCAGTCCTCTTTAAAATATTAACTGACTACTGATATTTTTAAATATATTTTTTGATCTTCTATGATGTGGTTGAAAACAATATAAAGCTATAAAAATGTGCACTTTGAACATACTTGTTAAAACAAGCTCCAAAAAATATCAATTTTTTGAGGTTGTATGTATTTTCAAAATAAATGAAACGTTCCTGGTAAGAGCAAGTTTGCATATTTTTATTAGTTTGTATAATGAATAACAGTGTGATAAATGTGTAACATATATGAATGGTAAAGAGAATTATATGCGGTGACCACCACCACCCACATTAACAAAGAAAGCATTACCACTACCTTGAAGTCCACTGTATTTCTTTCCCTTGACTTATCCTGCTCCTTCCCCTAAGAGGTAACTGTTACCTGGATTTTGTGTTTTTCATCCTCTTCTCTTATAGTTTTATTTAATTATTTGTAAACTCAAACAATACATTATTTTGTTTTGCATACTTTTCTTTTAGTTTGTAAAATGTAGTTTTTAATGTACCTTTTTTCTTCACATTTTTAAAAATTTTGCTATTATTAATATACAATTACATGAGCAATATTATGGTTACTAGACTCCCCCTATTATCAAGTCCCCACCACATACCCCATTACAGTCACTGTCCATCAGAGTAGTAAGAGGCTACAGAATCACTACTTGTCTTCTCTGTGTTATATTGCCTTCCCTGTGCCCCCCTACCCCAACCCCACCCCCACAATATTATGTGTGCTAATTGTAATAGCCCTTTTGCCCCCTTATCCCTCCCTTCCCACCCATCTTCCTCAGTCCCTTTTCCCTTTGGTAACTGTTAGTCCATTCTTGGGTTCTGTGAATCTGCTGCTGTTTTCTTCCTTCAGTTTTTCTTTGTTCTTATACTCCACATATGAGTGAAATCATTTGGTACTTGTCTTTCTCTGCCTGGCTTATTTCACTGAGCTAATACCCTCTAGCTCCATCCATGCTGTTGCAAAAGGTAGAATTTGTTTTCTTCTTATGGCTGAATAATATTCCATTGTGTATATGTACCACATCTTCTTTATCCATTCATCTACTGATGGACACTTAGGTTGCTTCCATTTCTTGGCTATGATAAATAGTGCTGCAATAAACATAGGGGTGTATATATCTTTTTCAAACTGGGCTGCTGCATTCTTAGGGTAAATTCCTAAGAGTGGAATTCCTGGGTCAGATGGCATTTCTATTTTGAGTTTTTTGAGGAACCTCCATACAGCTTTCCACAATGGTTGTACTAATTTACATTCCCACCAGCAGTGTAGGAGGGTTCCCCTTTCTCCACATCCTCGCCAACATTTGTTGTTGTTTGTCTTTTGAAGAGTGGCCATCCTATCTGGTGTGAGGTGATATCTCATTGTAGTTTCATTTATTTTGAAAATACATACAACCTCAAAAAATTGATATTTTTTGGAGCTTGTTTTAACAAGTATGTTCAAAATACACATTTTTATAGCTTTATATTGTTTTCAAACACATCATAGAAGATCAAAAAATATATTTTAAAATATCAGTAGTCAGTGATGACTAGTGATGTGGAGCATCTTTTCATGTGCCTGTTGGCCATCTGAATTTCTTCTTTGGAGAAGTGTCTGTTCAGATCCTCTGCCCATTTTTTAATTGGCTTATTTGCTTTTTGTTTGTTGAGGTGTGTGAGCTCTTTATATAATTTGGATGTCCACTCCTTATTGGATATGTCACTTATGAATATATTCTCCCATACTGTAGGATATCCTTTTGTTCTACCAGCACTGTAGAAGGGTTCCCCTTTCTCCACATCCTTGTCAACATTTGCTGTTGTCTGTCTTTTGGATGGCAGCCATCCTAAAAGACATACACAATGGATTATTATTCAGCCATAAGAAGAAAACAAATTCTACCATTTGCAACAACATGAATGGAGCTAGAGGGTATTATGCTCAGTGAAATAAGCCAGGGAGAGAAAGACAAGTAGCAAATGATTTCACTCATATGTGGAGTATAAGGATCTCTTTGATCCCTTGCTGTACAGAAGATTTTTAGTTTGATATAGTCCTTTTCATTCATTTTTGCTTTTGTTTCCCTTGCCTGGGGAGACGTGTTCATGAAGAAGTTGCTCATGTTTATGTCCACAAGATTTTTGCCTATGTTTTTTTCTAAGAGTTTTATGGTTTCATGACTTACATTCAGGTCTTCAATCCATTTTGAGTTAACTTTTGTGTACGGGGTTGGACAGTAATCCAGTTTCACTCTCTTACATGTAGCTGTCCAGTTTTGCCAACACCAGCTGTTGAAGAGGCTGTCATTTCTCCATTGTATATACATGGCTCCTTTATTGTATATTAATGGACCATATATGCTTGGGTTTATATCTGGGCTCTCTACTTCTTCCACTGGTCTATGGGTCTGTTCTTGTGCCAGTACCAAATTGTCTTGATTACGGTAGCTTTGTAGTAGAGCTTGAAGTCAGGGAGTGTAATCCCCCCAGCATTATTCTCCCTTTTTAGGATTGTTTTGGCTTTCAGGGTCTTTTGTGGTTCCATATGAATTTTAGAACTATTTGCTCTAGTTCATTGAAGAATGCTGTTGGTATTTTGAAAGGGATTGCATTGAATCTGTAGATTGCTTTAGGCAGGATGACCATTTTGACAATATTAATTCTTCCTAGCCAAGAGCATGGGATGAATTTCCATTTATTAGTGTCCTCTTTAATTTCTCTTAAGAGTGTCTTGTGGTTTTCAGGGTATAGGTCTTTACTTGCTTGGTTATGTTTATTCCTAGGTATTTTATTCTTTTTGATGTGATTGTGAATGGAATTGTTTTCCTTATTTCTCTTTCTGCTAGTTCATCGTTAGTGTATATGAATGCAACAGATTTCTGTGTATTAATTTTGTATCCTGCAACTTTGCTGAATTCAGATACTAGATCTTATAGTTTTGGTGTGGATTCTTTACGGTTTTTTATGTACAATATGATATAATCTGCAAACAAGGACAGTTTGAGTTCTTTCTTGCTGATCTGGATGCTTTTATTTCTTTGTGTTGTCTGATTGCTGTGGCTAGGATCTCCAGTACTATGTTGAATAGAAGTGGAGAGAGTGAGCATCCTTGTCTTGTTCCTGATCTTAAAGGAAAAGCTTTCACCTTCATGCTGTTAAGTATAATGTTGGCTGTGGGTTTGTCATATATGGCCTTTATTGTGTTGAGGTACTTGCCCTCTATACCCATTTTGTTGAGAATTTTATCATGAATGGATGTTGAATTTTGTCGAGTGCTTTTTCAGCGTCTATGGAGATGATCATGTGGTTTTTGTCCTTCTTTTTGTTGATGTGGTGGATGATGTTGATGGATTTTCTAATGTTGTACCATCCTCGCATCCCTGGGATGAATCCAACGTGATCATGGTGGATGATCTTTTTGTTGTATTTTTGAATTCAGTTTGCTAATATTTTGTTGAGTATTTTTGCACCTATGTTCATCAGGGATATTGGTCTGCAATTTTCTTTTTTGTGGTCTCTTTGCCTGGTTTTGGTATTAGAGTGATGTTGGCCTCGTTGAATGAGTTTGGAAGTATTCCTTCCTCTTCTACTTTTTGGAAAACTTTAATGAGGATGGGTACTAGGTCTTCACTGAATGTTTGATAAAATTCAGCAGTGAAACCATCTGGTCCAGGAATTTTGTTCTTAGGTAGTTTTTGATTACCAATTCAATTTCTTTGCTGGTATTTGGTCTATTCAGATTTTCTGTTTCTTCCTGGGTCAGCCTTGGAAGGTTGTATTTTTCTAGAAAGTTGTCCATTTCTTCTAGGTTATCCAGTTTGTTAGCATATAATTTTTCATAGTATTCTCTCATAATTTTTTGTATTTCTGTGATATCTATAGTGATTTTTCCTTTCTCGTTTCTGATTCTGTTTATGTGTGTAGACTCTCTTTTATTCTTGATAAGTCTGCCTAGGGGTTTATCTATTTTGTTTATTTTCTCAAAGAACCAGCTCCTGGTTTCATTGATTCTTTCTATTGTTTTATTCTTCTCAATTTTATTTATTTCTGCTTTAATCTTTATTATGTCCCTCATTCTTCTGACTTTGGGCCTCATTTGCTCTTCCTTTTCTAGTTTCATTAATTGTAAGTTTAGACTGTTCTTTGAGATTATTCTTCTTTCCTGAGGTAGGCCTGTATTGTGATATATTTCCCTCTAAGCACAGTTTTCACTGCATCCCACAGATTTTGTGGTGTTGAATTATTGTTGACATTAGTCTCCATATATTGCTTGATCTCTGATTTTATTTTGTCATTGATCCATTGATTATTTAGGAGCATGTTATTAAGCCTCGATGTGTTTGTGGGTTTTCTGTTTTCTTTGTTTAATTTATTTCTAGTTTCATACCTTTGCGATCTGAGAATCTGGTTGGTACAATTTCAATCTTTTTGAATTTACTGAGGTTCTTTTTGTGGCTTAGTATATGATCTATTCTTGAAAATATTCCATGTGCACTTGAGAAGAATGTGTATCCTGCTGCTTTTGGATGAAGTGCTCTGTAGATGTCCATTAGGTCCATCTGTTTTAATATGTTGTTCAGTGCCTCTGTCTCTTTACTTATTTTCTGTCTGGTTGATCTGTCCTTTGGAGTGAGTGGTGTGTTGAAGTTTCCTAAAATGAATGCATTGCATTCCATTTCCCCTTTTAATTGTTAGTATTTTTTTCACATATGTAGGTGATCCTGTGTTGGGTACATAGATGTTTATAATAGTTATATCCTCTTGTTGCACTGACCCCTTTATCATTATGTAATGTCCTTCTTTGTCTCTTGTGACTTTTTTGTTTTGAAGTCTATTTTGTTTGATACAAGTACTGTAACTCCTGTTTTTTTCTCACTATCAGTTGCATGAAATATCTTTTTCCATCCTTTACTTTCAGTCTGTGTATGTCTTTGCGTTTGAAGTGAGTCTCTTGGTGGCAGCATATAGATGGGTCTTGTTTTTTTATCCATTCAGTAACTCTATATCTTTTGATTGGTTCATTCAGACCATTTACATTTAGGGTGATTATCGATAGGTATGTAGTTATTGGCATTGCAGGCTTTAGATTCATGGTTACCAAAGGTTCAAGGGCAATTCTCTTACTATCTGTCTAATTTCACTTACTTCCTGTACTATTAAAACACAACCTAAAGGTTCTTTTTTTTTTCCTCCTTTTTCTTCCTCCTCCATTCTTTGTATGTTATGAATCATATTCTGTACTCTTTGTCTTTCCTTCAATGATATCTATTTAGCCTTAGGAATAGTTCCATCTATAGGAGTCCCTCCAAAATGCCCTGTAGAGGTGGTTTGTGGGAGGTAAATTCTCTTAGTTTTTGCTTATCTGAAAATTGTTTAATCCCTCCTTCAAATTTAAATGATAACCTTGCCGGGCAGAGTATTCTTGGTTCAAGGCCCGTCTGCTTCATTGCATTAAATATATCATGCCACTCCCTTCTGGCCTGTAAGGTTTCTGTTGAGAAGTCTGATGACAGCCTGATGGGTTTTCCTTTGTATGTGATCTTTTTTCTCTCTCTAGCTGCTTTTAAAAGTCTGTCTTTATCCTTGATCTTTGCCATTTTAATTATTATATGTCTTGATGTTGTCTTCCTTGGTCCCTTGTGTTGGGATTTCTGTGCACCTCCATGGCTTGAGAGACTATGTCCTTCCCCAGATTGGGGAAGTTTCCAGCGATTACGTCCTCAATGACATTTTCTATCCCGTTTTCTCTCGCTTCTTCTTCTGGTACCCCTATAATGTGAATATTGTTCCGTTTGGATTGGTCACACAGTTCTCTCAATATTCTTTCATTCTTAGAGATCCCTTTTTCTTTCTGTGCCTCAGTTTCTTTGTATTCCTCTTCTCTAATTTCTCTTCTATTTACTGTCTCTTCTACTACATCTAATCTGCTTTTAAATCCCTCCATTGTATGTTTCATTTCAGATATGGTATTTCTTAGTGATTGAATCTCCATCCTAAATTTGTTCCTGAGGTCTTCAATATTGTTTTGTACCTCCATAAGGATGTTTATAATTTTTATTTTGAACTCTCTTTCAGGAAGACTGTTGAGTTCGGTTTCATTTGGCCCTCTTTCTGGGGTTTGTGAGATTTTTGTCTGAACCATATTCTTTTGACGTTTTATTTTTCTGTGTGGTGCCCACTAGTGTGCAGAAACTCCAGTCTCTGGAGCTTCTCAGCCCCTAGGGTGAGGTAGGTGGTCATAAGGGAGCGGAGCTGGTGCCTGGTGGGAGGAAGGTCTTTTCCTGCTTCCCATCTGTGGTGCCTGTCTCCAGTGTCAGAGGCAGTGGGCCAATCACACACGGGTAATCTGTGCTTTGCGTCTCAGCTGTTGTAGGCGGAGCCTCCCTCTGGCTGGCCTGACGCCTGTGCAGTGACTGCGGGTTTGCTAGCAGGTGCCTGCAGGCCAGTAGGAAGGCTCTGCAGCCTGTGTGTCACAGTGGGGGGCCTAAGAGGTGAGTAGGCAGCCAGGGGGATGAAGCACCTGAAGCTCCTTAAAGTTCCCAACCAGCTGGGCAGAGCGCACCCAGACAACCTTGCCCAGCTCTCCCTTCTCCCGCACAGCAAGCTCTGTGCAAACCCCGCTCCTGCAGCAGCCCTCTGGCTGCTAGGAAGCCTCTCAGACTCTTCGCCTTTCTTCTGACACAGAGCGGCTGGGTGTGGATCCCCTTCTCCACAAATGGCCAGAATCTGTCTCTCAAACACTCCGCCTGTCCCCGCTCCCCATCCTCCAGACCACCACACACTATAGGATTCTGCTCACAAAGCAGATGTCCCTGGCTAGGTGTCCAGGAGTCCCAGGCTTCCACCCCCTCCCTGCTCCATTTCTCTTCCTCCTGCTGGTGAGCTGGGGTGGGGGAAGGGCTCGGGTCCCGCCGGATTAAGGCTTTCCTACGTTACCCTATTTTGTGAGGTCTGCTCTGTTTGTGAGGTCTGTTTGCAGTCTGGTTCAGCCTTCTTTCTTGTTGCTGTCTGAAGGTTAGCTGTATTTATTAACTATATTTTTGTACTGTTTGTGATTTTGGGAGGAGCTCTCTGTCTCACCTCTCATGCCGCCATCTTGGAAAAAGCCTGTCTGTTTTGCATACTTTTGAATTTTATATAAATGGAATTATGCTATTTGCCTTGTGTAGCCTTGGTCAACATTATGACCATGTTATTGTGTGTAGATAAAATTCAAGTATTTTATAGTATTTCAATATATGAATGTATGGCAATTATTTATTCTACTGTTAATGACTATTAGTATTTTTAGTTCTGTTTTCTTTGTTTTCCTAGTACAGACAGCACTTCTAAAAATATACTAGTAAAAATCTTTGGCTATGTACACACAAGTCTTCTAGGGGTTTTGTTTTTTAAATGACAAGTGTGCCCTTTGTATGGCTGACCGTGTGTCCAAGGGTGACTGTAATCTTAGCATAATGTCTCCTCATTATACAAAGTAAATAAACTTTGAAGCTTCGCTGTACTATTTGTCAAAGACACACATCTGCAAAGCAATCAATCCATGCATGGCTATTAGTGACTGGGCAGAGTGCTTGCAGGGCCATGGAGGTTGGTGATGGAAGGAAAGGGATGATGTTGCTACATGTTATCATGTAACTTTTGAGGACTTTTGCATTAAACCCAGAATTTTTTTACTGAATAGAAAAGGAATATATAAGAATTTTTACCAAAAAAATCATACTGATAATGATTTCAAAGTTGAATTTTTTTCTTTAATTGATCTTTCAATGCTGATAGAGACTGACTTCATTAAGATTGCTTTATTATCCATTTTCCCTCCAAATTTTAATGAAAAGGTTAGAAACTGGGATTCTGTTTTTCTCGGTTTGGTTGTAAGTTTAAGTTGAAAAATGACAGTAGTTTCTCTTTTGCCATGATTCCTAAGGCCAAAGAAATTTCCCAAATGCTTTGCTGTATTTCAAGATATATTTGCTACATGGTTATCAGATTCAGCAGAAGCAGCAAAATAAAAATAAAAACAAAGAATAGGATGCCCAAATTTGAATATCATATAAACAATGAGCAATTTTTTCAGTATAAGCATGTCCCAAATTACTTATTCTTAATCTGAAATTCAAATTTAACTGGGATTCCTGTAATTTATCTGGTGAAATACAAGGTTTGATAGAGAAGAAAAATTACAGCTTTGGGGAAGAGAATCATCCACATGGGGGAAAGTTATAAAGATCAGATTGATTTGGAGTGTAAAGATTAAGGCTGCAGGGCTTTGGGGTTAGATTTAGTAGATAGGACAGAGGCAAATACCTGACAGGGATAAGATATTCAGGGTGACAACCTGATCATTATTATTGGAAATTGGGGCAATGCATGTTACAAATATCATAAAAATACACCCCTCTAGGTCCAGTCTCACTAGGCAGTCTGATCAGCATGCCCAGAGCTCCAGCCTGTCTGGAAAAATCTTAGAACAGAAAAGATTTGAGGTTGGATAAATGAATTTTCAAAATCCAGACACTAAAATAAGAGAGAATTACCATTATAAACAGATTAGAAGAGGGCCACTTATTTTTCCAGAGTTCATAGGCCCCCAGGAGGCTCTGCTATTATCAAAACCATCTATTTTTTTCCTTCCTTTTCACTCTCTTTTTGAGCTATAATTGATGCCTCAAATCCTATCACCCTGGCTTAAGTTAAAATGCCAATATCCTAAGGTGCTCTATTTTATTCAAGGCAATCATGAGCCATGTTGGTGGGATATCACTGGAGATCTCAACCCTTTCTGCACACTAGAATTCCCTAGGGACTTTTTATTTCATTTCGTTTTTTTTTTTTTTTTTCAAATACCAAAGTCCTGGCTCCATCTTCAGAGACTGATTCAGTTTTGTGGGTAGGATTTTTTTAAAGCTTTTTATGCAGCAAGTGTTGAGCATTAGTTTGCTGCCGCGTGGGTGGGAGTGTATGTGGGCAGAAAGAGAAAAGGAAGTTGTTCAATGGTGTCAAAGGACGGAGCAAAATGGGAAGGAGGAATGCTCCAAGCAAACAAGTGCGCAAAACAGGTCTGAGGCTGTGTCACCAGCCACGGGGAAACCCCTGGGCATTTTCTGCTCAAGAAAGGTTTTATCTTAGATGAAGTTGTCTTTATACTTCATTTACCTTATTTTTTTTTCATAAGTGTGAATGCCCTCCAGTCTCCTGAAAAGAGAAAGGATTAGGGTTATCAAACATGAGAGTTTCACAGTTGTCAATATTCAATCCTCTTGAAACTTGAAATATGTTTTTTCTTTTACTTTTTAACAAATCTAAGAAGGTACTAGTCTGTATATGCAAGACAAAAGTAATAAGCACATGAAATTCACCATGAGCTGTGAAAAAGATACATATCAATAGATACAAAGAAAATTTTGATAAAGTTAAAGAATTAAAGGGTTAAACTAATGGGAATTAAATCTTGTAGATGTCCCTTGATACAAATGCCAAAAAAAAAAATATGATCTGATATAATGTTTTTCTTAATATGTTTTAACCTTATTATAAAGATAAAATGGAACATATTAAAACCTATAAAGAAACTAAAGTTCATAATCACAAAACCTATCATATTCACAGTTAACATACTGGGTCACTTTCTTCCAGTCTATTTCCATCCATTTGAGTGTAATTGGGATAGTCCTATATAGTTTTAATATGATTTTATGTTTTACTCTTTTTATTGTGTATTTTATTGATTTTTCCATGCAATTAAAAACTCTGAAAACGTACAGATTGAATGTCATTCCTTCATATTGGTTCTGTTATTAGACATTAGGTTCTTTCTAAATTTTCATTATTATAAATAACTAGGTATTGTATCATTTTGTATCAGTATTACACTTAAATAGCTTTTGAAAGAAGTTTGATGACATTTTTGTTATGGGACCAGATTTATCACAAACTCTTGCTATTCAAAGTGTGATCTGTGGAATAGCAGCTACAGTGTCCCCTGCAAGTGGATTAGAGATGCAGGCGGTCAGGCCCCATGTAGATCTACCACACCAGATCTGCATTTAACAAGATGGCCGGGTGACTCCCCTGCATACTCAGGTAAGGGAGCGCTGTCTTTGCTTCAGGTAGGCCAGGCCAGTTGGTTCACTGCAGAGTCTCATGTTATCCTGACCGGCTCACTGAGACGAGGCTCAGAGCATCCCACTGGTTATCAGAAAGCCACTCTCAGCCATGCTTCCTGCCCTGCTTCAGCTTTTCATCCTAACTCCCTGTAAACACAAACTTTTCAATTCTATTCACACATTAGAAGTACTTGGAAAGTTTTTTTTTAATATTGATATTTGGATCCCACCCTGGATCTATTAAATGAAAAATCTCTTGGGAGAGAGAAGGATTTTAAAAAGCCTTCTAGGTGTCTAATGAGCAGCCAGGGTTGACAGTAGTTCTAGGTGAACAAAGTGAAGTGGGGAAAATAGATGCCGAGTGACAGAAGATGATTGTTTTTCATCAACCTGCCCTGCTGCCAAAGGCATGATCTTCATAGCCAATCAGTACAAATCTGCAGAGCAGTGGAGAAAGGGAGGGCAGGCAAGAAATATGCTTTACCTGACTGGTGTTTGAAGATTGAAGGAATTACTTTAACTGAATTTCCAGCAAAGGGATTATAATCCAAAGGACTCAGAGCCAAACTAAAAAGCCCGAACAATCAAATGACTGCATGGACACTTGTTTTGTAAGCAAAAGTGAGGGGACTGTTGCCATTTAAGGCAGGCCTTCCAGAAAGAGTTGAGGGTAAATATAAAACAATTAAATGAGTTTTTTTTCTGGAAACGATCTCCACATAACTAATTTTATTTGCAATGATTAACATTTCAAGATCTTGTAATATGTATCAGATTTTTTGGAAAACCAAAATATATCTTCAGAATTCCTATTTATATTATGAAATAAAAAAAATCTGGATGCATCATTGTATCTCAAACTATTAACTTTCAGCACTGTTGCATTCTTTTTAATGGGGTTTGATACTTTAGTGTTCACTGTCACCTCCGTGTATGTTGGCTTGGGCCTCTGTTTACACTAAGGCTTGGTGAAATGCCTGAAAGGCTGTTTCTAATGGCATGTGAAACGCTTAAAGTGTTGTTTCCAAGGCTCTGTGAAATGTCTAATGTGTGGTTGTATTGTTTCTAAGGACAAACGTTTAGCTATAGCAAGATTAAGAAGAATTTGAAATGTTAATCTTGATACAAATATCAATATGATATCCTTTAATTCTATTTAGCCCCATTGTTTTTATTTTTAGGATTTACCTCATATTTCTTAAAAAGATAAGAGATAGTTTTTAATAAAACCAAACATATATATGCACACACAAATATACACCCAGTTATCAATACGTTAGTATTTTTATTTCCCAACTACATCCTGCAACTGACAAACTTATTTCATTTTTCTCTATCCTCTTGGTTGGCATTTTTTTAAAAGAGAACAAAAACAAGAACAAAACACACATTCAATGGGTGACCTTTCTCTTTTCCATAATTTCATAAATTTAGGATAAATTCACTAACAAACTGTCTAAATTATGCATATTCTTTCCTGAATAATGATGGAAATAAATTTCTTACCTCCATTCTCTGCCATTTTCTTAGCCCATTTGGGCTGCTATAACAAAATGCCATAGATTGGATGGCTTATAAACAGCAGAAACTTATCTCTCCCAATTTTGGAGGCTGGAAAGCCCAAGATCAAGGTGCTGGCAGATTCAGTGTTGGGCGAGATGCAGTTTCCTGGTTCACGGACAGCTGTCTTTTCACTGGTCCTCACATGGTGGAAGGAGCAAGGTGACCCCCTGGGGCCTCTTTTATAAGGGCACTAATGAGCTGACCACTGCTCGTGGACCTGATCACTTCCCCAAGCCCCGCCTCCTCATACTAACACATTGGGGGTTAGGTTCCAACATTGAATTTTAGGAGGACACAAACATTCCTTCAATGGCATCCTCTAATTTTTATGTCTAGATCCATGAAATGTTGCATTTGGTCTGCAAACAAGTAATAAATCCAACCTTTTAAGAAACTTACAAGGAAATGCAGAAATTGTTATTGATAAAAGGACCCCTGATCCAGACTGGATGTTGCATTCCTTTCGCTGGCAATGAGGCTTAGAATTCACTAATGAGATTTTAATGTGGAATATACTCCTTTTCAACCAAAACATTTCTTCAAGTCTATGGTCAATGATTAAAAAAACCCAACATTTTCCATTCATTAAAAAAAAAAAACCTTCCATGTTTCCATTACTGCTTTTGGCCAACAGTTGTACAGATTCTACTTGAAATTAACCAGGAGGAAATCAAATGAAGAGTTTTACCTCCACATTCTGAAGGATCTTCATGAACCATCCTGATTTCTTCAAAATCAGCAAAGGAGTGAAATCAGCTACCTTGGCAGCGGATTTCTCATGCCTTCTCCTGAGATTCTGTTTACCCTAGTCTCATAGGCTGGTTTTTGTGGGGTATTTTTCCTCCAAAACTGTTGAGAAGATATTCTCCTTTACTATTTATAATCTTTTTTTCTTTAGAAGCATGCAAAGAAATGTCATTTCCAGCTTCTTCCAGGAGTCTTCTCTTCAGAGTTGTATCAGATTCTGCAAATAACTCTCTGGGACTCAGTTGAACATTGTTCTGCTCACACATTATTTTTCTGAATGTGTCATTTTCCCTTCTACAGGTCAAAAAAATGCCAACTTGTTTTCCTTGCCTATCACAGTATTCTAGGAAGACAAGTAAAGGCCAAAAGGATCCTCTTGAATTACCAGAAATTTTCTGTAGATTTGCTAGGATTAGAATCCATAGCTCTTTCTGAGACTAGAAAATCTTTGGATTAAGCAATTTAAAAAATAATCTTGACCTTTATTTTTATAAACAACACTGTGAGCATTAAAAAGTCTTCTAGATTGTGGGAAAATGACAAAATAAATTCTCTGAGTGAGATGGCAAAAATTATTAGATAATACAACTGAACCAAAATTATTCAAGACAAACTAATGTGATCAGAATAATTTGAGCCTCAACCAAGAAAATACAGCCATTTTAGTAGGAGAATTTCATGAATCTCTAAGATGATTTCAGTTTATAAACTATTTTAGATAAACAGTTCTATGCTTTAAAAAACAAACAGCTGTACAAACTAAAGTTGAAAATCTGTATATTTCCATGTCCAAATACTTGATTTATTTCTGTATTTCTTTATTTTAGTGCTAGTTTTTAATCTACTGCATCCCTTTGTTTGTTACAAAGTTAGCCTCATGAGACAAGTGGAATAAAACATCAAAATGTGTTTTTTATTTCGCCAACTACAATCTTCATTGTTTTCCTCCTTACATTTTAATTTTACCTTTAGTCCTCAGCAAGGAAGAATAATACCAGATGGTACAAGTATGATGCTATTCTCTGCCTCTTTATGTAAAGTCGAGTATTGGCAACATAAGTTATTAATGCCAAAGGTGAGTCGGAGTTCCGTGGATGAGACAGCCACAGGCAAATTCATAAAGCAGGTGAGTGGGCTTTGATCCTCTCTTACGTTTTGTAAAAGCACCTCTTTCCTCTTTACTCTCTTCTAGGCCCAATCCTGTAAACAACTTTTTGCAAGAATTCTAAAGTAGTCACTGAGGGCAATAATTGATAATTAGGATTCCAGCTACTCTTAAGGGTTGGTTATAAGTGGAGTCCATTCCATCTCCTCTGCCTTTAGACTCCTAGATTGAAGCCTGAATCACTGGGGAATTCACCCAGGGCATGAGGCCCACACTGTGGTTCCTCAGAGAGGTAACCTAGATGGGAAGTCAACCTGAATCCCCAGTTATGAAACAGTCTCGGTTCCCTTGAGGAGCCCACACCACAGCAAAGCAATCTATGAGGGAAAACTTCCCACCCCAAATGAAAGGTGCTAGAAGTTTTCAGCTTCCTAAGCTTCATAGATTTTCTCACAGTGATTTAAACAACTATTAAACCTTTTAATTTGTTGCATAGATAATGGAATGGGAAAGTTTTGGTGCTGAAGGCTAGATGGACTTACAGAAAGAAAACTATAAAACTATAATAGTTCTAATTTAATGAATATGAATAGAAATGATAAATTATCTTTTTGCTTACTGTCTCTGTAGTAATCAATTTTACTCTCATTACAAGTTGCATTACTACTGTCTAAAGTATGGTAATATCTATGAGCCTAGTCTCATTATTGTCTGAACTTTTAGTATTATAATGTTAATTTTAACTCTAATACTGAAAGATTATTGCAGATAAAGTAGCATTAGTGTAAGATGATGAAAACTCTTGGTCAGTTTCATTGTGTATCAAAATCTAATCACGTAAGCTTAGATTATTTTCTTTTCTGCCCTTACATGTGTGTAAAAGGATTGGCTGCTATGAGGAAATTTTCAGACCTAACGTAAGACACGAGGATAAAGCAGAATTGCAGACTTCAGTTCTGGAATAAAGCCAGCAGCATGTCTGAACCAAGCACGGAAAAAATGACTTAAAAAATAGCTGTGGACAGGGCTAGTCCAAAGCACCCAAGGGGCCACCTCTATAAGAAGGCATCAAAAAAACTAGGACAGGAGGAGATATGGAAATATCCTGCATTTCTTGGATCTGGAAGGGGATTTGGTTGCCAAAAAGCCAAAAGGGCCCCATGAGGCAGGCTCATCTGTTTTTGGCTATGGAGTGTGACCTCTATCATAGTGACAGAGGTGATAGAGAGGCCCTGTACCTGGGGTGGAGACTTCAAATGGTTCTGAGTGACTTCATAATTAATTCCACCCTGGTAGCAGTTTCTTTTGTTGTCTGTGGCTGTGCCATGTGCAAGGCAACAACGTGTCCCAGTAAGAAGAGGGGCTGTGTGTAGTGGGTGGAGGGAGACAGGATCGCTACGGCTTAAAAAGCCTGGAGACAGACTTCCCAGTTTCAAACATGGACACCATTCCTTGGCTGGTTTTGTGATTTGGGGCCGAATTACTTTGTCTATTGAAAACTTCGATTTTCTAATCTGTGTAATTGGAGTACTAATAGCACCAACCTTGAAAGGTTGTTTTGAGAATCAAATAAGCATATCCATGTGTGAGCATGCTCTATGTATGTTAAACTCTCAGTGTTATTAGAGAAAGGCTTCTGGAATTCTCTCAGGTAAAGGAAATCATTGCCGGTGAATAGATTAGAAATTTTATAATTTACCACTTTTTTTCTCCCCATATAGTTATATATCCTCTATAACAAAAGGAAATGGCAAAGAGGTAAACAGAGATAGATTGCTAAAAGGCCCAGTTATTCTCAAGCTTTAAGCTAGTATGCCTGAATAAACAGCTTCTGAAGAAAAGAGACTGTTTAAAATGCTACCCTAAGTTAGGACTAACAACTGGCAATTTTAAACAGCTCATAATTTTATCACTAATGTGAAAAGGCAAGATAGAAAATGGGAGAATGAGAATGTGTTACTTGGGAAGACCGCACTTCCTTGAGGAATGAGACTGGATCTGTTTCAGCTCTAACAATGAAAAGTTTCTACAGTTCATGTAAATCTACATTCTTGCTCTCTTAAACTCCTTATTTCTCTATTATATGTAAGTTCATAAGGCTAAAGCAACGACTACAGGAAGCAGTCATGTTGCGCACAGATGCTCCTATTGGTTGGCTGGGGGAACCTGGAGAGTTTCTTACAATGTTTCTGAGGCTGTGTTCAACCATGGGGGTGATACTGACATAACTTAGGGAAGTCCACTAGGCAAAGAAGAGCAAGTACCTATGAACATACCAGAAACAATGGTATCCTTGGAATCATATCTGGACCCAAATGGTAGCTTCTCCATTTGCTTATGAGGCACTTGTTACTTTGAGTGAAGTATTTAAAGTATCTAACCTTTATGACAACTCATCTAGAAAACAGGACTAATTACCATACATTTCTTCTTTGATTATGAGAATGATTGAAATAACAAGAGCCCCAGGCACATAGCTTGCTGCATATTAGTTGCTCAGCCCTTGGTAAGTCCATGAAACCCCCCAAAGGAGTCTCCAGGCTCACAAAGTCCATGAAACCCCTCAAAAAGCCTCCATGTTAACAAAAGGCCTTCAAACATGAGCAGTCATAGACTGGCTCTGACAGTGATCCACCCAAGACACACTTCTGTGCCCAAGAGAAACTCAGGGCATGTATGGTAACGGCACTGGGAATTAGGCTGTGGCAGTATTCTCTCTCTTTCCAAAGCATTCCACTTCAATGGCAAGAGAAACCATTAATAGCATCTGGCCAGGGCAGTCCATCACTTATATAGACATGCATTTTTCTTTTCAGAATGACCAGAAGAGTCCTTTCATGACAATGATAATTGATGTGAATAATTTAATGTGGTCATAGGATAACTCATTGGCCAGAAAGCCTCTCAGGGTTTATATTAGGAGGGTTTAACAATTAGTGAGACCACCTTTCCATCCCCGTGACATATTCCAATGGGAGTAGGTGGTCATGAGCTGTCTTCTGGAAGTAGAGAGGTGATTAAGTGCATTGGGCATCGCAGTAGGGGAATCCTGGGACAATGACAGCGGACTTGCTCAGCTCACTGGACAAACATGATGTGGGGAAAAGATGGAGAAGCAGGGCAGTAGGTGGTTTGCAAAAAAGAGAGAAAGGGGCAGAATTTACATGTCGGAGGATATTTGAGAAAGGAGATAAAACTACACTTCAATATCTCTCTACCCACAAGCTCCTAAAAACAACCAAGGGAGAGTATTTGGTCACAATCACTCTGGCATCTCTGCCATTCCCCAAGATGCTTTAGTACTCTTGCTGGAATACTTTCCCTTCCTTTCCATCCCTGGCACATTTCGACTCATCTTTCCTGAGACACCTGCCTTCTGACGCCTCTGTGAACCGCACTGCCGCCAGCGGGTTTGGCCGCCCTCTCCCGTGTCCACGTGCCTTGGTCGGGCATCAGCGCGGTCAGTCAGTGCCCGAATGTCTCCCAGATGAACTGTGAGGGACTCGGGCAGAGACCAGACCTTATTCATTTTTATGCCATCTCCCTTCACTAGCACAATACCTGACATCAGAGATGAATACAGTATTCCACATGAAATTATTGAAATGATAAGAAATTATAAAAAATAGTTCATACTGTTTATGACTACTAAACTTGTTTAATTCAGTCAGTCTTCTTCAATTTGGGTTATACCAACTGACCTGGCTTTTGCTCTCTCTCCTTTTTTCTTCTTAGCCTTTTGGAAGAACTTTTTTGGAGGGAGGAAAATCTGTCCCTTCCTAACTCTCTCCCTCCCTTCCTTCCTTCCATCCTTTTTTTCTTAAAACAGTACCTCAGTTTCTACAATATGCCAGGCACTGTGCTAGGCATAGAAAATAGAGGCAGGACAGACACCATCTTTGCCTTAAGGGAAAAAATATCTTAGTTAGAATTTTTAAAAAGGTAAGCACACAATTATGTGTGCTTTTTCTGTGCTTGAGGCCATCTATAATCAGCTGCTGGACCCTGTGGGTGGGCCGACTGCACAGGGAATCAAGGGGAGACATCCAAGAGGGAATAATGATTAAAGTTTTGAAAAAAGAATGGAAGTTATTCAGGCAACAAAGATGATAAAGATAACAGAGCTGTGGGTAACACCACTTACAAAGGCAGGGAGGGAGGAGAGAGCACGTGTCTTCAGGGAAACGACAAGATTACTGGTATGACTGGAGTAAAAATTATAAGCTGCCCGTGGAGAAGGGTAAAGAAGAAAGGGCAGGGGACACATCCTAAAAGATCTTTTATACTAGCAAACCTATCTGCCCTTTATCCTGAATGTTTTGGGAAGTGATTTAAAGGAGAAGCATGATCATATCTGAATTATAGAAGAGCACTTTGACTACTGGATGGGTATGACATGGTAAGGCAGGAGATTAGGGGCAGGAGGACAGGTAGGGAGGCTGTTTCCGTCATCTAGGTACGTAAATCAGGATGGTCTGGACGAAGCAACACGACACGGGGCAAGGCGTGTTTCAGGGAGTCATTCAAATGTATTTTCACCAAGCTGGAGATGTTCGACAGAGCAGTTAAAAGAATTTAAAATAGTAGAACTAGAGGCATATTATTGGGGAGAGAGAAAATAGTAATAGTAAATAGACAGGGGAGTAATTACTAAAAATATAATGATAAAAAGAAAAGAGTTGTCAAAAGCATCGAATACAACTGAACACAAGAAACACAGGGACTCTGGAGAATGTCCTTTGGGATTCATTGCTCTTGCCCCCAGCACCCTGATAACCAGGGTGCCTCTTCATGTTAGAGATCACGATCACGTGGTAACTGAGGTTATCTTATTCTTAGGCCCTTGTTCACGGCCTCTAACCCTCACTGAATAAGCAGTGAGCTTCCTTAAAGGTGGCGCTCGGAGTCCATGCTAAGTCAGAGGGAGCTCATGGCCTTCACTGCCTTTGTAGTTCTCCATCCTATTTTGCAGCATGTAGCATTTTGGGTCTATAAATGGGTAATATTCTCTGATTCTCTTCCCTCTTGCTCTATGAAAGTCCAAATCTTACTGATTCTTAGGACCCTTTCCCTTCCTCTGCTCTACCGCTGTCATCATATTTCTATCCTGGTGCGTCATATTTTTTGTGGCACTGGGTAGGGCATATCCCAATAAAACCGGGTGCCCATTTTGATTCCTAATTGCACTGCAGTGTGATTGTCACAGCCTCCTAGTTGGCTTCACATATCTTCAGTCCTGTCCCTTCATTCAGTCCTACACAAAGAGCATGAGTCATCCCCTGCAAACTCCACTGTGATCGTCCGTCTTCTTCTCTGGACCCTGCAGGATCTCTGAGTTTCTGCTTACGTCAAATCAGAACTGATAATGAGTCACTCTTTATCTCACTGGCCTCCACTTTTAGCATAGCCTGATTGTTCTTTGCTTCATTCAAGCTGCTGGGCTCCTCATTCAGAGTGCTGGCACACACCCAGTCTCTCTTCTCCAGGGCCCTCCTGACCGGCTCCTCCTCCTCCTCCTCTGTGCTGTGCTGGCCCCCTTGCTACTGGCTTCAGAGCCCAGCCCTATCCTCACCTTCCTCAAAGGTTTTACACGTGTTCCTCCGTCACTCCAGCAAATCTCTCCCTATTGCCTTACTCTATCCTTACGTGCTACCACTGGGCACTTGTATTCATTCATTTATGTGTGTGTTAGTGCTGTAAAATACTGGAGATAAAACTGTGAACATGCCACAGAAACACACCATCGAATACAGGTGATAGATGCTGAAACATTATCACAAGAAACAGGTAATAAGAAACAGTAATGATTATTATGAAGTGAGGTAAAGGGTGCAAACAGATTTTAGCACGGCAGCTGATTTAGTGAAGCAGAGCTGGGTAGGTGGCAAAGAATGAATAAAATTCCTTGCGTTGAAGAGTTGGGAAAGAAGTTTCCAGTCTGGTAAACAGTAGATGCAAGTTCCTAATACGGAAAGCTTTGGACAAGGAGCTAGGAGAAGCAGAGGGCCACAGTGCGGGTGGCGGGAGAGCGCCGCCTGGCTGCGTGTCCCGTGGCGTGCTTGTCGCGCGCCCACAGTTCCTATTATCTCGGTTTCAAAGTCCACCTCATGTCTTCAGGATCCAGATGAATGTTTTCAGACTTCCCCAATGATAAGAATCACCCGGGATACTTGCCTTAATTTCAGCTTCCCAGGCTCTTCCCTTGGAAATTCTGTGGTAGGTCCCTGGAATTTGTATTTTTAAAGAGAATTCCAGGTGCTTTTTATCATCAGGGTTGTTTGGGATTCATTGATTTTTACAATGTTTGAATAGTTCTGAGATGATATGAAGAACAGAAAGTGAACAAATGGCAAACTCCAGTGTAACAGCATTTCTTAAATCCCCATGTGGCTTATCTTTGTTAAAAGCAAACATTACTGGCCGCTGTGCATATTAACCTGGCTTTGGACGTTGATTACATAAATTTTTGCCTACTCCCAAATTTGACCGTAGAGTAATGAATTTCAACCCTGGTCTTCATCAGAATCCCCCGCTCTACTCCAAGACACTGGAGGATAGCCTGGGCATGTGTTGCTTTTAAAAGCTTCCCATCTGTTCCTGCTCCTAGCCAGGCTCGTTAACCGCGGCTCTTGGAGGTTTGTGGAAATGGGCAGTGTGCTTTCCTTCTCATGCCACTCCTCTAAAGCCTACTGTCAGTTCTTCAGATAGTACAGGTTCCCGAATTTGGAATTTGGTTGAGCAGTTGATCCACCCTCACTCCCTGCTGTGTGATCACATGTAAAATGTATGCGATCAGTCAAAGCCCACCTCTGCACTCTATATGGGCACTGGCCCCAGAAACACAAGTGCAGGACTGTTCTGTCACTGATGGAAGCGATGTGCCGCCCAATGGCAGTGATCTGAATGCCCGAGCTTCTGATTCTTCACTGAGGAATCAGACACATCTGCTTGCATGTCTTAACCATTTTTTTTTATTGAGGTTAAAGTTATTTTATTGCCTATACTACAAAAGGCAAGAAGTTATAGTTCATGATGAAGCCTTGAGAAAAGGCACATGTTTATGTTTTGGCTACATTTTATAAAATACAGAAAGTTAGAATGAGGAAGGAAGAAATGTATCAGTCCATCAGTTCTCGGTTGGGAGTGGCCCTAGTAACTGTAGCTGGTTAGGGCAGTAAGATCTAGTACTAGAGTTAATTAATCGTGCTCAGCAGGAAAAAGACTAGACCAACAGAAAAACATAGAACCTCCAGGGCGAGCAGTAGTCACAATGACCAGGCAATGAGGGCAATTAGGGTTCAATGAATGGACAGAGGAAAGATAGAGGAAACTAAGAGGCTGATGGTATTCAGGTATCTTTGGGTAAAAAAAGGCAGTTGGTGCTGAGAATAATTTGGGTCATGTGGAAGGATCTTAACCACTGGGCTGGACCAAGGAAAAAACAGCTTTATTCTGCGAAGGTTTGGAACATTAATCAGGTTATGATAGGCAGGTAATCTAAACAAACAAACAAAAAAAGCTGGCCAGGAAATAAGACAGGTGATTCTTACCACACTTGAGACCCATTTGGCAGGGACCAAATCAGAATACCAAAACGAAGGTTCACATTTTGCCTATTTTATTAATGACAAGTGTTAATGCATTAATATTAACTATAACTTCATGCTGGTCCCTGTATTTTGGGTTTGAGTCCCCAAAATTCCTCCTGCAAGTGTATCTCAAGACTGGGAGTGGTGTTCAGAGCATAATTTGGTCATCAAGGTTATGTGGAAAAAGAAAATATATGTAGGCAAGATTGAGAAGCATGGTTGCAAAGAGATAAATTGAGTACTTGAAATTTTGTTTGCTCTTTTTCAACTGCAGTTGACCCTTGAACAACATTGGAATCAGGGTGCTGACTCCCTAATCAATTTAAAATCCACATATAACTTTTGATGCTCCAAAACTTAACTACTAATAGCTTCCTGTTGACTGGAAGCCTTACATAATAGTTGATTAACACATATTTTATGTTATATGTGTTATATACTGCATTCCTCCAATAAAGCAAAGAAAATGTTATTTTAAAAATTAGAAAGAAAAGAAAATACATTTATGGTACTGTACTTGATCAATATCCGAAGTTTACATTGTCTATCAGTACCTATATCAATATTGTCTTGTATGATACAAAACACTGTAATGTTATATGTATTACTAAAACTAGACAGCCAAAGTGAAAAGATAATGTGAAAAAGAAATTAGCATTTACCTGTAGGTATAGCAATTCATGCACTGATAATGAAGAAGCAACAATATGATAGCTTTATAGCAGCCTAATGCAAGCAAGCATATGCTTGCTTCACAGTAGTAGCCTAGCCTATACATGAATGAGTGAATTGTTATAAAATTTTATGGCATATAATAAAACAATCATATTCATAATTTAACATTAGAAACATTTTAAAAACATACTTGTAATGATAGGCTGATGTTCAGTTTCTCCAATTACTGAAGAGAGGCACGCTGTACAGTAATGTAATTCTTTGAGAGCAAAGTTATAAAATAGTGAGAAAACTAACACATTATTAGTTTTATATTAAGAAGCACTCACGTAAGCTTGGTAAAGACAGACTGTCCTGTTCCGTGCAGTCTCCATATGATGTTCTGCACAGCGAATACTTAGGTGGTGATGATGACACAGAAGCATCTCTTATGGTTCCTGCCACACAGTTACTACATGTTCACATGAAGACAAGCACACACATACACAATACACAGGTTTATTAGCTGTGCAACATGATAATCACCTACTATTCATTAAATGGAAGTAGATCATCATAAAGATCTTCATTTTCATTGTCTTCGCATCAGTTGGCTGAGGAGGAGGGGTCAGTCGTTCTATCTCAGTGGTGGTAGAGGCAGAGGAGGTGGAGGAGGTGGAAGAGGAGGCAGGAGAGCCAGGCATATTTGGGGTAACTTTATGGAAATACATTGCAATTTCTGTCTGATTTTTTCATTTTTCTGAAAATGTTTCTATATGGTACCAATCCTTCTTCCACTCTTTGCTTTAGTTTCAGTACCCATATCCTAGAGGGGTCCACATCATAAAATAAGTCAAAAGCAGGCCTGAATAATCAGAGCCCTTGTGCCAGATGTCAGTTTGTTCTCTGGCAAGCGCTCCTCCTGTGTCCCCTTCCCCCTCGCCTGGCACTGGCTCAGAGGCACTCACCTCCATTAAGTCATGTAACTCCTCTCTATGGTGTCTATTAGCTCCGGAATTTCTCCTAGATCCATCTTGTGAAACCCTCACCCCGTTCTTTTTTTTTTTTGCCATATCCACCATCTCTTTCATAGTTTGCTTGACTGGCTCTGTCATAAATTCTGTAAAGTCATGCACAACATCCGGATGTTTTCTCCAGCCCGAATTTATTGTTTCAGGCTTCATGGCTTTCATGGCTTTTCCTATAACAACTGTGGTGTCTTGAACAGTGTAATCCTTCCCGACTTTCGTGATGTTCTCTCTATTGGGAATTCTCTTCCACAGCATTGACAATTCTTTCCATAGAGTACCACGTGTAATAAGCCTAACAGTCATTGACTCCCACACCCAGAGGCTAAATTAGAGACACTGTATCTGGGGGCAAGGGGACCACTTTGACACCACTGGTGCGAAACTCAGTGGGGTTCTGGGTGGTCAGGGGTGTTGTCCAGTATCAAAAGAACCTGAAAAGACATTCCTTTACTGGCAAGACTCTTCCTGACTTCAGAGGCAAAGCATCAGTGGGACCAGTCCTGAAGAAGGGTTCTTGGATCCCAGATTTCTTGTGCCACTGAAAGACTGGGAGCTGGTATTTATCTTTTCCTGTCAAGGCTCAGGGGCTAGCAGCTGTATAGATAAGAGCGGTTCCGATAATAAATTTGATTGCATTTGCATGAAACAGTAGAGTTAGCCTAACCCTTCTTGCCTTAAGTCCTACTGCTTGCTTCTCTTCCTAAGTAATCAATATCCTTTGTGGCATTTTTTTTTTCCAAAACAGGACATTTCATTTGCATTAAAAACTTGTTCATGAACATGTCCTTTCTCCTCAGTGACTTTCTTGATGGCATCTGGGAACTCATCTGCTGCTTCTTGGTCGGCAGAGCTGATTCTCCTGTTACCTTGACATGCTTTAAGCCACACCTCTTTCCAAAATCATCCAACCAGCCTTTGCTGCCATTATCTTCTGCGACTTCAGAGGCTTGCATGTCTTTTGCTTTAAGATGTCATATAATGACTTTGCTTTTTCTTGAATCATATCCTATATTCACATAAAAGCTGCATTTTCAATACAAAGTATTTCACAAAAAGTACAAGGTTTCGTGCCTGCTGGCAAAGCTGCAGGAATAGCATCATGGATTTTTGTTTCATTCCTTTTATTTTTACAATGGCCCTAATGTATTCATTTATTTTGAAACGGTGAGCAATTGCAGCTGCAGACCTCAGTCTATGGTACATACCAAGTAATACAACTTTTCTTGTAATGATATGACTTTTCTCTGCTTTTGGGGAGCACTTCCCATATCACTAGTGTCACTTTATATGGGTCCCATGGTATTATTCAGGTTTACAACATTGCAGTAAACATAATGAAAACTATACAAGAACTGCAAGAGATCACTTTTAACTATGATACACAATTTATTAGAGAGATAAACTGTTCACATGGAGGTGATTAAGCAATACTTGCAGCACTTGAGCTCACTGCAATAACAACAGGAAGTGGCTATGAAATTATTTCTGTAGTACAATATGTAGGAAAATTAATTTTATGATTTAATACTGCATCTTTATATTTATTTATATTTCTCTCAACTCTGTATGGTACCATGATTATTCTGTAAGTGTTTGTAAGTTTTGATACATTTTAACATTTTATAATAGATTTGTTATATTTTGTGGTAGTAAATTATAAAATAGACTAGTATATATTTTATGCATTCATGACATAATTCTTTTTTAATTTTCTGGTATTTCTATACCACACAGTTCATCTGTGAGCTTTTCTCAAATTGTCAAAAATCTCCAAAAGTTTTCCAATATATTTATTCAAAAAAATCCACACATAAGAGGGCTTGTACAGTTTAGAGCCCATGTTATTCAAGGTTAACTATATTTCTAACTTCCCAGCTATGATTTACCATTATTTTCCTTTAAAACTTGGACTTATTCTAAGCTAGGTATGTTTCAGCCAGTATTCTACTCAGAGTATTTATTCTTTTTTTCCAGTAAAGTATTTTTCAGTCTTCTGATCAACTATTATCTGTTTTGCTTGTAGTGATATGTAAGTGAAAGATAAGTGCATTTATTTAAAGCTACAAAATTTGGTCTTTGATAATTTGGTGGTATCAGATGCAAATACTCATTTATTAATATTTCTTCTTTAGTCAGTGATTTTAGAGGAATAATAAGTTTTTTTATTTTGAACTAGTATCGGTAAAGATATAGTAATCTGAAATCCTAAAATAAGAACATTCTAGCATTAGGAAATTAAATTCTGCAGTTAAGGAAATTGAAAAATACTTACAAGACTCTATTTTAGAAGTTCAAAAGACAAGGCTGGTTACTGCAGACCAAGTGGGAATAAATTTGACTTAATCTATAAAGTTATTAAGAAACATCCTTAGAAAGATCTAAACCTGGTGTAGAGTTCGATAGTAATAACTTGGGAATCCCTGAGTTTGCTTTTCTTTTGATAGAGAATGCATTTCTCATACATCTGCATAAAGGGAGGCTCCATTTCTAGGCCTAGAAGAATGCTGGTTTATTTTGTCTGTTTTGTTTTTTGATAGTCTTTAGTATAAGTTTCTCAACTGATACTGAGTAGAACTCATCATGTAAGAATAATTGGTTAACAGAACTTTGATGACTTTCTATGTCTTATCTTTTCTCTCTGTTCTTGTTGGACACAGTTGTAAATAAAAGTTCTTGGTACTGCTTACATCATGAAAAGACTAAAGAATGACTGTTGGCTGATTTTGTAGGAAAGTGAGACCTCCATGGAATAATAGCAGGTCTTTTATATATTTTGAATATAAAGAAACCTGACAATCAAAACCACAATGACCTAATGAGAAAATACTTGTTCTCTGTCATAAAGTGTATCAAATACATACAGCTTGAGTTGGTGTGATTTGATTTGAAATAGGATATATGGTATGTAATCAATAACTGAAAGACAGCTGAACAGCAATATTGATGATTCAAACATATTGGAATTACAACATATTCATTGATCTCACTGACCTGAAAATAATTTGCTCAGTGCAGTGTATATTTTCTTGATATTAAACTTATGGCCTTTGCTGACCGAGTGAAATTCAGCCACAGATAAATCATCAATGTTTGTCTGGACAGCATAGTAAAACAAAGACCACCGAGTAATACTTCTTGCATATATATCTGGGCTCTGTATCAGTGTGGACTTAAAAAATCAAACAATCTGGCTCAAGTGTGACATTATCCTGTTTATCGCCCAACACCCTGTGATTAATTTTTGGACTGATCCTGTCTACTTTTCTTGTTATGTGATTTTTCAAATCATTATTGAAACCACGTTTACTTAATCTTTCATGTTATGAGCATTCAAATAATCAGAACTTCACTGGGAGAGCCCAAAAAATGATTTGCAGTAAAATGAAAAGTGGTCTTGGGAGAGGGTGTATGGGGGAGACGGTGGGGGAAAGTGGCTGGATGTGGATTTAGTGACAATTTGTCCTACATTTTTGTAAATCCTTAGCTTTATCCCATATTGGCATGATATAATAAAATATCAGAGCTGAAAGTATTCACTGTGTTGATTTTCTGGATACAAGGTCAGCATAGTATTTATTAGCTTTTGTGCTTTCATAATAAACTTTGAAATGATTTCCAAGGATTATAGCCCCATGATTTTATGTGCATCACTTTTCAGTGGTGACTCATCCTACAATAGGAAATTCTTCCTAAAAAAACTTGAAAAACAAGAATCAACAATGGTAAATGAAAAGGTGCTTTTCTTACATTTGAGTTCTTTGCAATTCATACTTCTTATATCGAAGTTTTGATAAAGTAAAAGAACAGTAGATAAATGTTTTCCTCAAAATAATCATTCCTCTTTCAAACAAGGGCCATGAAACTGTCAACGATAACCAATAGATTTGTGTTCCTCAAGGAATCAACATTTTTCTTTTTTTTTAGTGTAAGTACCTATTTTTATTCCTTTAAGAAGCTCTATTTATTCATTTTTCTGAATCCTTTCTAATCACTGTCTATATTCCTAAATGTTGAAAATAAAACTGAATTTTCAGTTTTTAGTATTGTTTTTTACTGCTTTTGATACAACTTAATTACCTATTATTTTTTCCTAAGTATAAAATGTTAATGTAATGAGAGTGTGACTTTTAATTATTTCATTTCTAATGCATCCCAAAATGTCCTCCTGCCAAAGATAAGAAATTGAAAATGTGAAACCAGGATCATCTTCTCTTTAACCCTGCTAAAATATCTGTTATCTCTTCCTAAGGCAATTGTCTTTTTCCAAAAGAATGGAATATTGGGGAACAATTCTCTTGTTTCTAGGAGTCAAAAAAGGCAACACATAAAATGTACAAAAAAGGTTCACTCTAGAATGACATTTGGTTGAGCTTTATGACGGAGTTAATCATTTAGTCGGAAAATACATACTCGATGCTCACTGCTACATAATAATTTACTTCAAAATGACATAATTTATTTAAGTTTTACTTTTCTTTTGGGAAATTATATTTTATGGAAGTATTTTTGTTTGTTTCTATTACTTTCTAAAGTCTTTAAACTGTTATGATACACATATCGATATAGAAAATTGGAAAAAATACATAAATCAATAAAGATAAAAATTAAAATCAATTACAGTTCTGCAGCAACTAGAGATTGCTGTATACCCTTTAAGTCTGTTTTAAAGAAAATGTACACATTCATTATTTGTTTAATTATTTATCAAAAATTCATTGTATACCTATTACGAGCCAGATATTACCATGGTAAATATCTACTATATTGAATGAAAGTGTTTCTTCCTTAACAGAGTTTGTTTTGCAGTCTACCTGGGAATACTGATAATCAAAAAGTAAATAAAGATGCACTTAGTGTTAATAATTGTGATGCTCATCTGAAACAGACAAGCAAACAAAATGCCATGATCCAGAACAAGAGAGTTGGGGCAAGACCTACTTCACCAGTGTGGTTAAGGTCAGTGTTACAGAGGGGGTAACAGTTGAGATGAGATGAGGCCTGGAGGAAGAGAAGACAGCAGCCATGTGAGCACCAGGAAAAACAGCATTCCAGGCGATGAAACCACTTACAATTTGGCTATTTAAAGAAGTTTGAAAGCTTGCCTTTGATTCTGTTCATTCCGGTATGCCCAGTAACAGCGATCTGATTCCCTAGACCTGATGTTCCAAACATGTCACTGATAACCTGCTAGCTGGCTGATAGATGGCTGATGGTGTTGATGGTATTTTGATCACTTGATCCCATTTCAGGCCACTCGTGTGGCATATGCCTGTTGTGACAAAGGTGAACATCAACAGAATTCAGAAAATGTTGCAGAGATAGTGGAAGATCCCGTCATAAAGTTTAAAGTTGAGGGAAGACCTGCTTTGAAATGAGTACAGTGCTTTAGTTCAGCTATGCATTATGAATGCTGACTATATAAAACCTGCATTTTTCACTAAATTAAAGCTAGTGTGTAGAGTCAATTGATTCCAAGGTACAAGTGGAAATATCTTATTCTTTACTTTGTAGACGACAATATGACAACAATAGTAAAATGGGCTTTTCAAAAAGTAAAAACTATAATTTTGAGAAGTAAGTTGAGGTAGAGAGAATAATCCACGTTTTTACCTTGCTTTTGTATGGGAACACACTGCCTGTCCAACAGGTACTAGCATTCTACATGCCCTTTTAAAATTAGATCAGAAATAAGCAAACACTTCATGTGTTATCCTAGAGAAATACAAATGATACTCTTTGTTTTATAAGAAGCTGCACCTTAAATTTTAAGGTTTACATTCCTTAAGATCTGAAGAAATTTTCTGAAGTGACATGACAATGAAGTCAAATGAAAACAGAATTCCAGATGCTTCACAAGGGGAATGCTGTGTGAAGACATCCACATTACATGTTTAAGCTTCACCTTATGAGGTGATTCATTCAGCATAAAATTTCTCTGTGGGTCAGAGCAATTGCTGTTTTAGTACTTCAAATCAAACACTCTCTGAGGTTTAGAGAGGAAAAAATAAATATTTGCAAATAGTGGTTGAATTAGGCAGACTGTTCACTCTACTTCTCTTTGTGGATTTTCAAATCTTTTATTTTATTACTATTTCTGAATTTACCAATAAGCACAGTCATCTTGGCCACCAAGAAGGAATTTCAGAAGGAGCTATTATACAGTTCTATGAATGTTAACAGGAGAGACTTTAAGCCTAAGAGGGTCCTTCAGAGCCCCACATCTTAATACACACAGTCACTTTGCAATTGATTGTCAGTCATTAGAAACACTATTGCTCCCAATGCCCTATAGAAAGAGTGAGTATATTGAATAATGGAGAAATTGCTTACAATTCTTAGCAAAATTCATGCTTGATTTAAATATTATAAAAGGGTGTATTAGCCAGGATTTTTGGAAAGTAAAATATATTTGAAGTTGTGTGATTTTTATTTATGGAAATGCACATTTCCAGGAAGCAAATAGCATGAGCAACATCATGAAAGACAGAGCTTCTAGTGTATCAGTGAAACTAAAAGTAGTTCTCTATGGCAAGAGGATGAATCTAGAAAGATACAAAGAAGCCAGACCTGGAGGAAATTCTTCTCTGGAGAAATCAGGGATCCTTTGGACAGCAATCTGAAGGATAATCACTGGGAAGACAAGAACAAAAGCAGGGAGAATGAACTAAGGGGACCGTAGGCAGCAACTGGGCTCCAGAGATTTCCCCTGTCCGAGACCTAGACAGGTCCAGACTCCCATCTCAGTGTTCTTTCTGATTGACTGTATTGCCTCTTTTATTGTTTTTTCCTTTATGTCAGCACCAATTTTTCCTATGAAGGATCATGTGTGTGTGTTTGTGTGTGTGCATAGTATATATATATGATGTGTGTGTGTGTTTGTGTGTGTGCATAGTATATATATATATATATATATATATATATATATGATGTGTGTGTGTGTTCTCTATTACCTTTTCAAAGCCTGTGAGGACAAGTTCTTTTAGGTCACTAGTGTCTCCTTTTTTGTAAAAAAGCATAAACTTCAGGTTTATTTTTCAAACTAAATATTATTTATTATTATGTTAATTTTTATAACTTTTTTATTTAAAAAATGTTTTAATCAGTGATATGTCATTACCTCTCAGAAAACTATTATCGTGACTTTCTTCACAAACACATTTTTCTGTAAACAAAAAGTAGAGTTTCAGTTTGGACACAAGATCACCAGAAAAATAAACCAAAATTTTGAATGATACATGGAAGTTTTCATTTTTGCAATCTTTGCCAACTCTGGCTATTATCATGCAGGAGTTGGTGATAATAATCTGATAGGGAAAAGGTGTCTTAGTCTAATTTACATTCTCATAGTATGATAATGTTTACCCTATTTCCATATTTATCACCTTCAGCCTTCTACTTTCACAACATATTCAGGTTCTTAGACATTTTAATTGGAGTATTTGCCTTTTTTCAACTGAGTGTAACAACTTCTTATCCAAAAATAAATAACCGTTATTTTTAATGTTTGTTTCAATTATTTTGTTCAAATTTATCACTTGCCTTTAAATTTTTACATTGTTTTACAATGTTGTGGTTTTTATGTAACTTATTATTTCCCCCTTTATTTCTGTCTTTCATGTAATATATTTTCCCAGCTGAAGATTATGCAAGTCTTGAAATGGTTATTGTTGCTTTTTTTGTTTTGTATTTTACATGTAATGCTAATTCATTAGGTATTGATTTCAGCCTATAGAGTGAGGTAGAAATGTAACTTTTTCCTCTTACTAATTTCTATAGACACACTATGTCCCCCTTGAAAAGGAGTCTCGTTGCTCAGCTGTGAGGGGGTGTGGCTAACTGCCAGCCTCCAGCTGTTAGCTCCTCCGGAGTCCATGTCAGCTCTTAAGTCAAGGTCACACTCTTCTCTGGCTGGCCTCCAGCCAGTGACCACGCAAGGCAGCTGCTAAAGGTCTTTGCTTTTTCCACTCAGTAAGGCTCCCCCAAAGAGCAGGCTGTGCCCCACTGCTCCCCTTTGGGCTGTCAGAGCTCACTTTGGTGAGGTCTGCTTTGTGGTCTGACAGCAGCCCTGCCAGCCTGCTTTCTCCCTTTTTCCTTCCCAAGTGTTCCTCCCCAAGACACTTTAAAACTTCTAAATCCATCTCAATGTCTGCTTTTCAGAGAATCTAACCAGTACTCTGGTTTACCAAGTAACTATTTCTACATCCCTAGCTAGAGATAACCCCTCTACCAAGTCAGGAGTCAGGTCTCCTCCTGGGGTTTTTATTCCATGGTGATGTTTTCTTGTGCCAGTTTTACAGTTGAGATTACTAATTAACAAATTACTAAATTAACATAATATATAAGTATATATATTTACCATATATGTGTGTGAGTACAGAGAAAGAGAACAACTCAATCCTCAAGTTTCTTTGTGAATGTTTACCTATGTTGCCTTTTTTCTTCCAAATAAAATTCAGACTCAATTCAAATTCAAAAAGAGTTTTGAGCTTTGCTTTCTCTAGCTGAGGTGTGACTTCTTTACTCATGTCAATCTTCTATTTCATCTCCTTAAAATGTCGTAGACTATATATACATATGCCCTGAATATTTACTGTTAAACTTATTCCCAAGTCTTTTATAGTGTTTATGGCTTTATTTTCATTGTTTGTGACTAGCATAAGAAAACCTACTAATTATGAATACTGAATTTTTAAATTTTTAAAATTTATTTTAAATTAGTTTTAAATTTCCAAAGAATTTTAATAGTTTTTGCTCAGTTTTCGTAGGTTTTCCATGTAGTGAACTTATCTATAGACATCATAAGTTAAGGAAGTTAATGAGGGGAAGGTACCACCCTTTGTGCCACTCTTGGAAGCAGGGCCACGGCGGGTCGCAGCAGAGTCGTGCCCGTGCAGAGGTGAGCAGTGACGCGGATGGGACTCCGGCTAGTTGCGCAAGTTCAGCTGTACTCACATTGGGCAGCCTGGCGATGCGGGACTCGGGGAACAAACAGCACATGTGGCTTTAAAACAGTGGAAAGGTGACATTAGGGACACTTGAGAGAGAGAAGTGAGAGACATACTTGGAGCAGAAAGAAGGCAGAAGCATGCGCGAATGTATTAATTTTTTTTAAGATGAAGTCTTTTTTGGAGATCAAAAGACCCAGGACAGGAGCAGGGCTGACATGCTGCTGTTTCGGTTGTGAAGCAGCCAACCCGCCCGAGTCCTCAGTGTGATGGATTACGCCATATGTGATCTGGCACTGCCCCCGTTACACACCCCAGATTCTCCTCATCATTCTTCTTCTTACTCATTTCAAAAGAGCCCATTCTGTTCCTTTTCCTGAAATGTTTATACCCTGGGTAATCACATGGTACACACACTCCCTCCTCAGATGTTACTGCTTCAGTAAATCAGACCCTCACCAATTCATCAAAAATAGAAATCTCATTTTTTTATGTCTCACTCTGCTTTATGTGTTTTATTTTAAATTTAGCACAATTGGAAATTATATTCCTTTGTTTTATTCCAAAGCTTGTATGTACTTTTAAACCAGAGACCTCTGTCTTGTTCCATTATCCACTGGCAGTGTCTCAAGGCCTCCGCTCTTACACCAAGGGCACTAGCCCTCATCCTGCATTGCCTTTCCCCATTATCTCTATATCTCAGTCTTTATCTTTTTAAAAATTTTATTTGTTCAAGTTATACATGCACAGAATTTAGAGTCAAATAGTTTTACAATGTTCCTCATGCAAACGAACAGTTTACTACCTAATTCCCCTTTTGGAAGTAACTGCATTTGACTCTCTTGGTGAATTCTTCTGTTACCATCTACAATCTCTAAATATCGTTCTTGCCTTCCTGCTTCATTTCTCCATTTAGACTTTCCACAAAGGATAAAGAGGACTGTGTTCTCTCTCTCTCTCTCTATATATATTTAACATTTAATGGTAACTTACAAACATCATACCCCTTTATCCCTAAATACTTTCACATGTATGTCTTAAGAGTAGGAATGTTCTCTTACATAACAGTATAGTCATCAACTTAAGAAAATTTATCATTGATACAATTTTTTAAATCTAATATTCCATCTTATTCTAATTTTGCCAGTTGAACTGATAGTCATTTATAGCATTTTTCCCATTTAGTATAGGGAATCTGAGAGAACATGATTTTGAGAACTTTTTTTCTCTCTTGTTCTCCAAACTGTGCTCTTTCCTCAGCTATAAGTTCACAGGTTGTGTCTCTTGGTTTTTCTCTTTCACATTGCTGAAATACGTCCTTCTTCAAATACTTGGTGATTGTAGATTATCTATTCACATTTTAGGAATAAAGCGACGGGGAGGCTGACTGAGGCTTAGCATGTCTAGATGGACTGTCAGCTGGCAGCAGTCGCCTCACAGGTCAGTCAGCGCTTGCCCAGCTAAACTGAATGATCCCCAAGTGTTCAAACAAAGAGGGCTTCAGGGCAACAATGTCTGTCCTGCGTGTCCTGTTCATCCCCAGAGCTGGCTAGCATCCTTTTCCCTCCCTCTCCCTATTTTCCCCTCCCTCATTTCCCCTTTCTCTCCTCTCATTCTTTCTTTCAGAACCTTAGTTATAGTCCCACCTGGCTCCCAACTCCTCTTTGCGTAGGTGATGGGAATGGAGGAATGATAAATGGGTACAAGAATCAATCTGAACATATTTTGAATCTCAGTTAGTCTGACTACAAATAGCCGTTGTGTGCCGCCGTTGCCCTGCCAGCCCCCGGGTCGTCCCCATCTGCTCTTTCAGGCAGGTCCTCTGCCCGCCCAGGCTTCCTCCGGCCGGCTGTGCTGAGCTCTGCCCCACCGGTAACACATGATGCCCCTTCATTCTTTTAGATCTGTATCGAAAACCCTCTGCTTTTAGCTTCCCTACTATTTGGTGTGTAGTTTTAGCAATATATCTTCTGCATTCTTTTATTAACACACACATATATTTTGGAAGGGACAAAGTGAGGGTGGAGGTGAGAAATGAGGTGATTTTTAGGGATGGAGGGGTAATTGAAATTTGGAATATGTAAGAATTGATTCTTCACCCAACGATCTTTAAAATCCAGCCAGGGTTGTGCCATTATTTTGAAGAATTTATTGACAATATTTTCAATTCTTTGATCTTCAGATTTTTTACCATTTTTTTGAGCCAAAGTTGTTGATTTACACATTTTATTAAAAATTCAACAATTTCTTGATATTTTTAAGATTAAGAGCTAAAGATACCCTTTTAAACTTTCTGCATATCTTTACATCTGTGATGATATCATCTTTTGCATTCTTAATAATGGGTACTGTAATATTTATTCCTGTGTTTATTTTTGCTAAAAACTAAGTATTTTTTAATCAATTACTCCACTTCTGCATTTTTAAAATTCAACTCCCTCCATCTCTTTTTTCTCATATTTAAAACAATACCATTAGTAGTATCAATTTCTTTGGGTGGTAAAGAAGGTTAAATGAAACCCTACGTACAAAGAAACTTGAAGAGTAAACTCAAATATTGGCTGCTATTTATTTCTCTCCGTTATCCTGGGCTTATTTGCTCATTTTAATCCTAATTTATTGAGTTGGATATTTAATTTATTTTTATTCCTTCCTGTTTAGCCATGAATATTAGTATTCCTTTTCTAGAAGTAATTTTGGCTGCATCTCAACATTTTTATGTAAAACATTTATTGTTATTGTTAATTTCTAAAAATTCTCTATTACAGGTTTTAGATCTTTTTGTTTAAGGAAATGGCATCACCCAATCAAACCAGTAGAGAGCCAGCTTTCCTTTAAGCATAGCTGGACGCGTCTGGGCATTTCTTCACGCAGCTGACTCTGATTTATAGCAGTGATTGAGAATTCCTCCCTCTCTCAGGGCTCTTTGACCTTTGCCTATCAAAAAAAGTAAAGTTAATCAGGCTTCTCCTAGACTGTATGCTGTTTGTGAGGCTGTATGGCTTTCTTAGGAAAGTGAGCTGTGATTCACTTCTAAGTATCTTCATCCCAGCCGGCTCCACTTGCACTATACAAGCAGACATTTCTTGAATTTCGTGGACTACGGGTAGCACCTTCCCAAGTTTTCAGTGCCACTGCAGTTTTTAAAATCATAATTATCACGATGTTTTTACCATTTTGATTGTTCCTGTTAGTTATAGCCAAAGGAGGCTAAATATTTGTACTCATATGCCATGTTTTTCAAAAATCTAAATAGAGATTTAAAAACCAGCTAACTACTATATTTTTATTTATATGCATTTTCAAACTCATTTGGCAAGTTGTGACCAATTGTTAGTGCAATTTGTTTTTATGTAATTCTTTATGGGAACGTTACTTTGCTATGTAAATTTTATTAAAAAAAAGATTAGTTTGATAAAGGATGCATCATATTTCATTTACATATTAAAAAAATGAATTAGTCTTTACTATCAATTTCATACTTTTATGTTATGAAGAATTATTTCTTTAAAAAAAGTTTAAAACAACTTCTTTAAAACAAAAATTTTAAAATTTGTGAGGTCAAGTGAATGTTATGCTGATTTTTATACCTTTAGATTAAAAACCAGAAACTATCTAGTAATCAAACCCCTGCAATTAGTTTACAACGCAACAAAATTTTTTGCATGTAAAAGCTTTGAAGAAAACAAAAACTACAAATAAGTTGGGATCCTGTTCTTAAGTACCTGGAAACCAGAAGTCTGAAGTTTTATCCCTTTCTGCAAAAGGCTTGCCAGGTTTTTCTTTCCAGGATTCCTTGATTTCTCTATATATGTATTTTTCTTAATATGGCCTTAATGATAAGCAACATACTTCCATGTGAGTTTTACATATTTTCAGAGAAGTATGTCATTCCTTTCCTCTGGTCATCTGTTACCTTATCATCTTACCTCTTTGGAAAAAAAAAATACTGTATGGGTGTGTGAATAGCTCAAATTAGTCATATTTTTCCATTAGAAAACAATAAAGACTTGAATTCCCTAACACTACTAAAAGACCAGTTAAAACCACTTAGACTAGTTTCAAATTCAGGGGTGCCTAATGACCATCAGGCTTGCTTGAGTAAAGTGCACAGTCCTACGTCCCTTTCAAGAACCACTGTATCAGAATCTCTGGGGTGTGGATCAGAGACCTGTATTTTTAAAAAGCCTTCTAGATGACCCTGAAACAGGTAATCTATAGATCTCAGGTATGAGTATCTCTGATTAGAAAGGGAGAAAGAGAGAGTTAGTCCATTATAACAGGAATTTAGAATGGCTTTGTTGTTACAGCTGCACTGTGAACTTGGAAGTCAATTTCAAAAAAGAAGATTTATTTAATTCTCTCTGCACAATAAAAGTTGAATTAAAATCTACCTAAAGAAAAAGAGGTTTACTGATTGAATCCAAGAAGGAACTTATCATGGGATTCTTAAAAAACAGACAATGACTACACTGTTATATGTCCAAGGTTTGGTTTTAAACTCTATAAAAACATTAAGTCTTAACCTTTAGAAGATATTTCTACAAGAAGCTAAGATAATCTAGGAGCATGGCTCTCTTATGATATCACTTAAAAGAGAGGTAAAAGCTGGAGAAATGGGTGTTTAACTATCCTTTAAATCAACTCTTTCAAATATCAAATGTTTCATCCAAGTTTTAGTCAAGGTTTAAATGGCAGACTGTTTGAACGCTCTTTCCAGGGCCAAGACACCAAAATTCTTTGTGATGGATAAAAGAAAGTGCCGTTAATCTTAGGTCCCAGAAATACAGATGACAAAGTTGACATCATGAACCTCTGAGGACTGACTTCAGGCCTACATAGAAGAAAGACCTGCAGATGGACCTGGTGCTGCCTTTTTGCCATTCTCCATTTTGTAGCTCCACCACCCTTATCTTCATTTTCCCTCGTTCAGTTGTTTTTGAAAAGAAATGTGCCCCAGGGTTCCTGATGTCCTGCCAGGCTGTGGAGGTGAGGCTAAATGCAGCTTCTTCCCGCCCTTTAACTTTCATCTGTTAAGACTGCAGAGAACCGCGAGGTGCTCTGGTTGCTCCCGGAACTGGAAGGACCAGTGCTGCCCACTATGGACCTCTCAGATACCTGAGGGCCTGGGGCACGTGCCCAGCTCATTCTGAAGTAAAGCTGAACTTGAGCTTGACTATAACTTTTTTTTTTTCTATGTGGCCTTCTATCTCAAGTGTTATATGACCAAAAAGCAACAGGCTTT
This sequence comes from Smutsia gigantea, assembly GCA_032199065.1. Lineage (NCBI taxonomy): Eukaryota > Metazoa > Chordata > Mammalia > Pholidota > Manidae > Smutsia > Smutsia gigantea. The sequence continues at coordinate 449,567 of JAVSCE010012714.1, read as the reverse complement.
CATACTAAGAAGAAAGTAAAATATCCTGAATTTGATAAAATAAGCAGTTTGCTTGAGCTCTCATATACTTTTTTCAATAAATTACCTCTGTGTGTGAATGATAACAGGTAGGGCCGGTGTTGGTGGTGACTGACTATCCAGCTGCAAATGAAATATCAAATGCAAAAGGAAAATGGGGTTACACCTAAACAGTTTAAGCAGTAACAGGCTATCCTTTGTTCATTACAAATTTAAAATTATAAATACTTTGAGCCTTATAAAATGTTCAGGTAAGCTGCAGAAAGTGTATATTTGGCTCAAAGCTTTCCTTGCTACTCACTAATTGGGGGGTGGTCGGGGATGGGAACTACTTGCTCCATTATAGGGAAAAAGTCACACCAGCCCAAATTACCTCCTAACACTGAAACAAGATTTCTGTTTGTTTTGCTTGTTTTATTTTCTAGTTGTAGTTACTGTTAAAACAGAATATATAAGGAAGCATTTCCCTATATTTTCCTAGTACATAGACCATCTATTTGGAGACTAGAAAGTTTAAAGCCTTTATGTAAATTTGATTTCCCCCCAACTTTTCTGTTATTGCTATTGCAAATACTTGTTAAAATGCAGTTTCCTATACACAATCCCTAAGACATTAACTTTATTTCATTTAAAAATCATTTACTTGCTTTTAAAGTCAGGATAAAAATGTTTCATTTACTCTTTCTTTGAAGCTCCTTAAAGCTGGACAAAAAATCCCAGAAAGGTAATTTTAGAAACACTGTAGATAACACACTGTGTCTGGCCATGCATATCCTATAAAAGGATAAGTGAGTCATGCAAATACATTCCACTAGTGACCTTGTTATAAATTCCATTTTTACCACATTCATGAGAAAGCCCTAATTTTAAAAATGCCTTAAGATGGATGCTATCCTCAAAAATGTAGGAGAAATTGCACACAGACTAATAATCTGGTATGTACAGGGTTTATCTGGTTCAGCCAAGGGTTTTCTATATTTTCAGAGTGTATCAAGTATAAAGGGAAACAATAAATTCATTCAGCATCCTAAAACCCTTTCCAGCAATGCCTACTTCCTCAACAAAGGTATCTGCCGAAGTTCAAGGTGCTGAGGTTTGACTGTGAGCAACATTGACATTCATTGCCTACTGCAAAAGCTATGTCCAGACTTTTACATTTTTATTCCTAGTCTTTAGAAGACGGTGCCACTATTAAATCCTACGAGTTCCTTCACAAGAGGTTAAACCTAACTTTTACATCAGTTAGTTCAGACGTAAATCTTTTGAACGAGCTGGTGGTGATGACATTGTCCTTAGCTTCGTTCTGAAACCTGTTAAAGGTGTGTTGCCACTACATTGAGGTGTGCGGGCTCTAGCTAAATGCAGTCCCAAACTTTTCATGCTTATCTTGTGTAACAGAAGTGAGTCAGAACACCTGGTCCCAGATGCATGTTCATGCATGCTGTCAGCTTGATCTGAATGCTTTTACCTGCTCTCTTGTTTCTGGCCCCTTTGGTAATATTTGAAATGTGTGCAATTCATTGATGCATTAAATATGCGCTACACTACCCTGGTGTTCACCAGTTCACCATAATTGGTATGAAGCTGAGCAAATATCAAGAGAAGTAGAATCAAGGCAAATATGGACATATCAGCATTCAACTCATTCTAGGCAGATCTCAATTAGGTAATTTGGCTGTTGTGTACAGATAAATAGGGACAGACAGTAAAAGAACTCATTACCATATCTTGAGGCCACCTTGGTAATTGGTAGAAGTTGCTCTTTGATCACTAACAGATGCATTTATTTTTTTTTACTTGTCACCAAGGCTTCTGGTTTGGATAGATACAGGTAGTTTTTGCTTTTCCCTTATGCTAAGGTGACAAAAGTCAATGTAAATATATTCAGTTCAAATAAATTCATTGCTTGAGGGGTGGTAGTCTCTGATGACTGCAAAAATACAGGGTAGGCACTGACCCCCAGAAGGCTTCGAATGGCATTTCATAATTTCAAAAGACAGAAAGCCTATCCCTTCTCATTTTCTTAAAAGGAATTGTAATTGAAGCATTGTTTGCCATTAGCAACATTTGAAACAGTTGGTAGTTTATATGACATGCATTTTCAAAAAACAAATAGATGCCTTGTGTATAATCCTGCTTCATGTAAGCATTTTCTGTAGGTACTGGTGTTTGTGAGTTCTAAGTGAGTATGTTATGCTAAATCCAGTTGTATGCCTAGGAAAAGAGGCAAAAAAGAGTTTGTCATACTGTAATGGACTAAGTTAAGTCTAAGTCCTCTGGTTGTTTAAGGCACATGCATAGGAAAAATATATTTTCAAAGAAATTAATTAAGCTAAATGAAAAATAAAGAAACAGGTAGATAAATAATAATAAAATCAATACCAAGTATTAGTGTTCTCAAAGGATTTTGCTGAATAATATGCTACATTCTATTACATTTTTTCTTAAAACATAAGCTGTTTAATCTGTCATCTTACTACACTAATGGACAGTGACTGAACTGGGGTATGAGTGGGGACTTGATAATATGGGTAAATGTAGTAATCACATTTTTTTTCATGTGAAACCTTCATAAGAGTGTATATCAATAATACCTTAATAAAAAAAATGGCAAAAAAAAAAAAACGTAAGCTACTTTCAGAAGGTCTTATTTTTCCTCTTGTTTTTACCAGGCACCAGCTTCTTGGGCTTTAGGTGAGAAAGTAGTCTTCATTGATAGTAATGTCTTGGAGACACTTTATTGATTGAATTTATCATCAGAGAAGTATCACGTGAGAATCCATGTTAATTGAGAAAAAGGAAAGAAGACACTCATGTCTGCTCATGTAAATTTTTGTATTTATTTGCTTTCTCTTTACTTAAGTGGAAGCAAACTTAATCCCAAATTCAAACTCATTATGGTGTGCCTCTTTAAAATTACTTTTAAAAAGCAAAAAATATGAATTAATGAAGCTGCTTGTTTAATAGCTTGCTATGTGGAAAGCAATTTGTATTAGAGAGTGATTAGCTACATGAGTCTTCTAAATAAAATAAATGTCAGTAACTTGGGCCAATTTGAATAGTCTGAATTCAGGACATATTTTAATTACAGAGTTCTTTGGAAAGCATCCAATCTTTTTGCTTGCAAGTAATTATTGTGAGGAAGTTGGGGTTCCTATGGCCAAGATCCTCACTTAACTTAAACCACCTGATGATGTAACTGGCCTGTTGCTAGGCTACCGCTTCCACACCTTTAGGCAATAAGCTATTATTGTGCTATATAGAGAGCTTGGCCCAGTGCTCTGGGCAGAAGTAGAGAAGCCAGTGCTCGACTTACTGCCGGGAGAACAAGACGGGTAATAAACCCTTTACCCCAAGAATATTCTACTGTCATTTCTTTGGTCACACTGAATCCATAGTGAACTTGCCCAGGGCTGAAACCCATTGACAAGACACTATACATATAAAAAGAAAACATATACATCTCTCTGTACAGGGAGATCTTGGAAAAACTGCTATAAAGGTACATGTGTGGAATTTATAATTAGACTGTTTACTGCTTAAAGATATAGTAAATTATTGAGTTTTCACAGAATAACCCTTTTAGGTTTTTCCCAGTTTCCTCTTTACAGTTTTGTTACTTACAAAAAATGTTTACCACATTTTTGGGGTGGGGCATATACAGATAATGCTAAGTACCTAACAGATTATTACAATATCAAAAGTAGTGCTGAAACCAAGCTTCTGTCCAGTAAAGGGATTCTGGAAAGGCTGCTCTCCAGGAAGTCCTAATAATTCAAAGGGATAACTCAAGATATGAAAGACTAAATCATTTGGTACCAGTGCTTAAAATGTCTGCATTATAGGATGAAAGGACTGCTGAAGAGCCCAAATTGTCATTTAGAAATAAAGACCAATTATTTCTAAAGCAACATATAAATACGTTTCTTTCACTGACTCTTTTAGCAAGTAATGACTGTGTATAGTGTCAGTGCTGGTTAGTGTTATGTCTTTCTGCTGTAGTATTATGTTATTTACTCATTTATTCATTCATTTGACAAATACTTTTTGAGCCTGACCATGTGTCCAGGCACTGAAGGCAAACTTAATGTAAATAAACAAATAATTAACACCCCCAAAATACATTCCTGCTCTCAAAAAGGATAAAAGAAAATAAATAATCATAATACACCATGATACAGCTATTAGTAGATGCTCTTTCCTTCATTCACGTAACAGATATTTATTGAGTTCCTATGGTGTGGCAGCCACTGGTCTAAGTACTGGGCATACAATGGTCATCAGGACCCTACTGTTTTAGAGCTGCCATAAAATATCAAACAAATTTGAGCTTTAAATTAAGATTTGAAGCCCTTGGATGTGATTGAATAGGATATTGCAATAACATTCTATGCAGAAGAAAACTGTGTGAAGAACACTGATATTAATGATCATGGCATAAAGAGGAGAATGTAGATGGGATGTTTTGTGCAGCTGGGGTGTAGGGAACGAGTTTAGAGCTGCGGGGCAGGCCACGGAGCAGGAAACCAGGGATGGTGTTTAAGCCTGGAAGTCACATGATTAGTTTATTTCCAAATAGATGATTTTCTCAGCTATGCAGACCATGTATTGGAGGAACAAAGACCAGGTAAAAAACTGTTGTAATACTCAGGGGAGAGATGACGGGTGCCTGAACTGCGGAAACAGCAGTAACAGCCACGACCTATCATTGCTACTCCTAAGGGCCTTGTGTTTAGAATCTGTCAATAAAAATATAATCTGAGTTAATAATGCCTGAAATACTCATTTTCTACGTGTTGTGGTCAATTACTTTTAACATATTTAATAATTTAGACATAATTTAATAGATAATATAATTTTTATAACAAAGCATAACTATAAAATATGTGAATGATTACCAAATATAAAAATTAGAGAAGCCATAAAAGGTATATGACTGTTCAGTACCTTTTAATTTCTACAGGCAAGTTCCCCTACTCATCTTTTAAAAATGTTTTTGACCATCTTGTCCATTATCATGGCATATGAACTTTAGAATCATTTCATAAAGTTCCAAAAACAATCTCATTGGAATTTTTATTAGACTCACATTAAACCTAAAATTAATTTGGTTAGGTGATGTCTTCAAAATATTCAATCTTACTTTCTAGGAACTTGGCATATTCTTCAAATTATTAAAGTATTCTATCTCTTAAAGTAGAATATTATAGTTTTTTTCCCTAAATACCTCTAAAGAAAACTAAGATGTTTTAGGATTATGGTTGCTATTGTGAAATGGGTCTTATTGGTTGTTGAAATAGAATATAGCTATTGATATTAGTATGTTTTGTAACCCAGTAATTTTCCAAATTATTTTATTAATTCTATATGCTTTACTTGATTTGGTGGGTGGTGGGATCTGAGTACATTTATGTCTATGGCTTTCAAAAGTTGTATGAGTGGTTTCTGTTTCATGTCATAATGGGCATTTATATTTAGTTCTTGATTTTAATACAATCAGGCATTTCATCACAATCCTGGTATTTTCATTGTTAAGAATGAGGGTGATTATTGGTTTTAAATATAGATTCTTAACATTAAAACATATTTCCATTACTAATTTTTAAAGAATTGTGCTGTCTATTATGAATATTGGATCTTAGCAAATAAGTTGTAGTATCAATTATGATGATAATAAAGGTTGCTTTAACCTGTTGATAGGTGCTCTCATAGTAAAAAGATTTCTAAATTTTAATCCAGACTTCCATAATTGAGATAAATCCTACTTAGTAGTGGTTGGGTGTTTTTTTTTTTTTGTCCTTAAATCTCTATTCTCTTCCTTCAAAGTTGAACCTTGAATTGAATCATATAAATATCCTGTTTTCATTTATTCAATTTTCTCTGAGATTTGGCTTTGTTGAATATATTCATTCTCAAAGACTAGAATATTCTGTACTATTTCTTTAAATAAGAGGAGAATAGCTTATGTTCTTTCCATAAGCACACTTTTTTAGTCTCAGGTTTCTGGATTGAAATAAGCTAGATGGGCATGAAAAAATATTCTATTTATCAGAATATTTTGGGAAAGGGAAGAAAAGGTAAACTGAGCCTTTTGAGCAGGCTTATGAAACAGCAGGTGCCTCATATTTCTAGTTATGGTTTGAAAGTGGTTGATCTCAAATATATTTTAGGCTATTAATGAAAGAAAGTGGGTGTGTGAAAATCACACACAAAAAATATATTTTGGCCTCAGAATCTAAACGGATGGGAATCTTCATGGCCGCACAGTGAACTTCTTAGAGGTGAGAGAATGTCTGTTCTGCTCAACACTGTATCCCTTACTGCCTTGCATGGTTGCTGGAACACAAATGATTAATAAATATTAGTTTTATGAGAAACTCAAGTGTCTACAACACTTCCTTTTAACTACACTTCCTTTTAACTATGTACTGTCATAGTGAGGTCTTCCTTTTATTTTAGATCCCATTCAGCACGGTGTGCTATTTGGTGGATGCCTTAGGGGAGCTTCAAATACCTGTGTTTGAATTTGCATAGACTCTTAACTCACATAGCATTCAGGGAACAACCTATGTCTTATTTTTCCATAAACCAACATTAGGTGAAACACTCACAATATTTAAGATTATATTTTTAGTAAGGCAGGTACTTACATTTTCCAGTCTAAAGGTACAGTCTTGGTTCCACTGATCAATGTGATTGTGGATATTCTGTTCATTGGCACCAGGCATCATTTAGGCAGAAAAAAGCCAGAAAAAAACCTGGGTAATCTTATTTTAACTTTTCATTTTGAAATAATGCTGTATTTACAGCAAACTTGTAATGATGTTATAGAGAATTCTTATATGCCCTTCAGCCAGCTTCCTTTAATGTTAACATTTTACATAAACACAGTACATTTGCCAAAACTAAGATGTTTTAACATCAGTGCAATACTATTGAATAAAGCACTACTCTGATTTTACTATTCTTCTTCACAGAAGTCATTTATTTATCTAGAATTTGTTTATTTATCTAACTCCAGGGAAATACATTTAATGTAGTCTTTATATCTTCTTGGGGTCCTACTATTTATAACTGCTTCTTAGTCTTTCCTTGTATTTTTTTAATGATCTTTACAGTTTTGGTAAATAATAATCAGGTATTTTGCATAATTTCCTTCCATTTGAATTTGTTTGATCAATTTCATGACTAGAAATTGTGGGTTTGGGGGAAAAATAATGCAGAGGTAAAGTGTCTTTCTCATTCATTATATCAGGTGATACATGATGTCAACATGACATCACTAGGAATGATAACCTTGATCACTTAATTAAAGTAGTGTCTGCCAGGTTTCTCTACTGTAACCTTACTGTTTTTCCATTCTTATAATCTGGAAGTCATTAAGTACAGCCTACATTCAAGAGGAGGGGAGTTAAGCTTCATCTCCTAAAGAGGAAAGTATCTATACATGCTATTTGGGATTCCTTTATGTAGAAGAGCTGTGCTTTCTCTTCCATGACTTACAGATTCAGAGAAAGAAAGGAAGAACTGTCAGACTCTCAGTGGTATAAATCAGAGCTGAAGACAATCACTAGTCTGACCAAGGCAGATACATAAATCTCCTTTTGATAACATCCCCTTTTCCTCCCTTTTCTCAAGAGGCTCACAATCAGAAATTTCTCCTTCATACTCCTATGTTTTTCTTCATCACCCTTGTACCTTCTTACTACTTTTGAGTTTTTGGATATATAAGTCATTGTTGCTCAGAGCCCTGGACAAGGAACCTTGCCTCGGTGCACTTAAAGATCTGTAACTTAGGATAAATTACTTAAATTTCTTAACCCCAATTATCTAATTTCTGTAACAGTCATAATAAGAATAATTCCTTCACTATTTCTTCTCATTTTATTTCATAAATATATTATGAAATTTCAAAGTATATTATTTGAAAGGGCTATTATTATAAGTCATCATTACAAAACACCAATTTCAGTACTTATTTGCTTGGTTCTAATATCTATGATGATTTACCTTATATCTGCATTTCTCACCCCTCTTCTCCCAACTGTATATAACTCAAAAATCTGCATTTCTAATGTCTTGAATTCCCTTTGTGACACTGAGAGAAAAACACTGTTGGAGTATAGAAGCTTGGACCTGAAGGGGTTAAACAAATGCCACGAATAGATATATTAATAGGCTGTCAGGGTGGTAGGTGGTTATGTGTGATTATTTTCCTTTTGTAATTCTCTTAATATTTTCAAGTCTCATTAGAGAAGAAATGATGGAGAGACAAGGAAAAGGCAAGAGTTTTAGTGAGCCTGATGATAAAGTACTCTTCCAAACCTACATTATTACTCTTTCTTTAAAAAATTTTTTTAAAGTAGCATATTGCCATCGTACATATATATGAATAAGCTTTAGCCCCATCTAGCTATCACAGTTTCTTAGGCCATCAGGGATCCCTGTTGCCTGCTCAGGCTTCTTGCTCTGGTCCTTCTTATTGCAGCAAGAAAAATGTCCAGACTTGACATAATTTAAAAGTTCATATATGGAATTTCTTCATGAAGGGTTGGTAAAGTCATTAATTATTTTTAATAAAACCATCAGTATAATTTTCCCTAGAGACCATTTTGACAGTATGCTCCTCTCTCACGATTTTACTGCTTTATAACTGGAAGAATTATTCTTTTTAAATGTATCACTAAAGTATAAAATGTTGACCAACTATTAAAAATGAATTTTTAAACTCATGATGTGGTTTAAGATGTTTAAAATTATATTGAATTTGACAGTAGCAATTATACTTGAACGTTTATTTCAAAATAATTCAGAAAAATAAAATCCTATATTGTCATAAATCCAGTATTATTTTGGATTGCTTTGGAGTTCAGCAATCCTGTGCCTTTGCAAGAGCCTGTAAGAAAACTCAGTTAAGTTTTAGAATACATTTTAGAGCAATTTTAAATCACACTTAGAAATTTCATAAGGAATTTCATTTTTCTCATCAAAAATATCAAGCTCAATTTTCTGTATCTCTAGATTAATTTTGAGTAATATAGTCCAACGGAAACAGGCCAAGAGAAATGTATAACACATTTTGTCCATGGCAATGAAACTGTCCTAGTTCAATTTTAATGCTCTGTAAGCAGTTTTTGTAGAACAAAGAAAAATAACTGATTGATACTAAAGTGATTTCATTTGCATTAACTTAGATAAAGTTTGGAGACCTTCAAATCCACAGACAAGGCAATTGACCCAAAATATATGACAAAGCTTCAACAGTCTAAGAGCAACAACAACACAGATAATTTATGTTTTCTGTAATTAAATATAACCCCGTGAAATCTTGGAAGTATACAATGGAATGGGCAGTGCTTGGATTTAGAGTTCTAGCAGTGAACAGAGATGAGAGACTAGCCAGGATATAGTGACCAGAATTGCATTTGGCTGGATGAGGTCGGCAAATGTGTCCAAAGTATCAACTCTTGGTAACATCAGCTACACCCACAGAAAATGCTTGCATTTGTGAGGCTGGAGATGGGACAAAAATATTGATGTCAACTTGTCAATTTTCTCACTCTACAAAAGCATAAATAGGAAAAAAAAGGGTTCAACCTACTGAAGAATCATGACTCATATCATTTAAACAAGTGCAGTAACTTTTTAAAACTCTGAAAAAATCTGAGTGAGTCTGGCCTTACTTCCAACCAAGGCTTTAAGTGCAGATCAAGTGGAGGGGGATGATAAGGAAGGGGAAAGAAATTTTTTAGCACCTGCCATATGTCTGGTATTATGCTAGGTCTTTTATAAATTATTAATTCAATAACTCCCCACATGCCAACTGCAATGTGTGTGCTATTGTGACCCCCCTACACTCCATCTGACAGATGAAGAAACAGAAACAGAAATTGAAAATGGAAACCTACAACTCATAAGTACTAGAATAATAAAGTATCAATCTATCTTCAAAGACTTTGCTTTATATACACTATCATATTGTTGGGAAAAAAATATTTTTTAGTATTAAGTGAGGAAAAATGTAAATAAGGAATTCTTCGCAAAAAGATATCAAATAATCTATGTAAAGTCAAGGAGGAGTGATTTTTTCCAAGTACTCTCTGGTTTGTACTCCACCATTAGTATTAAATACAGCCTCTGGTTTGTGATTTTTTTATAATGAATAACAATTAGATTCACCATGGAAATCCATTTGTAAATTAACTTCTTCAATTCTTTATTGAGCTCATCACAAAGACCAGTATGATTTGAATTCTGGAAAACAATCAAAAAATGGGATTGCCTCTTGTGACAAAACATAATTAGTTTGATGAGGGGCAGAGATATGCTCTTGTTCCTATCAGTTACACACCTGCTTGAAAACTTAAAAACCAGATAACAAACAAGATCACATCACCTAAATACATTGATTTTATTTATAACAATGTCTAAAATAAAATTCATTCATTCAGTAAATATTTATTGAGTGGCTATTATTACATTATTCTATCCACTGTAAACCAAACACATTTCTTGATCTTACTAAATACTTTATTTTTAGGGTGACAACAAATATACAATGTAATGTCTACAGTGGTAGTGCTCTGAAAGAAATAAAGCAAAGTAGGAATATAGAGGAATTAAAAGGTATTCTTTCAAAGCCACTGTTCAGTCTCCCTCTCTGAGAAGTTGATTTTGAGCAAAGACCCTAAAAAAATGAGGGTGTGAATGCACCTATCTCACGAGGAAGGTAATACCAGGCAGAGGTGATGTTAAGTACGAATGCCCTGCGAGTGGAGTGTGCTTGGTGTATTAAAGGTACAGCAAGAGACAGTGGCTGGAACAGAGTGAACAAGAAGAAATGCTATGGGAGATAAATTTGCAAGGAGCTACATGTATGTACAAGTATGTAGGCTGTGGTAAGAATTTGAGATTTTAACTGTGACAGGAGACTATGAGGGTGTTTTGAGTAGGATGATAACTTAATCTGGCTTTAAAATTCACACTGGCTTACATATTGAAAACGGTCAGAAGGAGGAGAAGTATGGGAGCATGGAAACTAGCTGGGAAACTTTTGCAATAGTCAAGATATATAAGAATTTCCACCTGCCCCCAGTGAAACACTAATCATGTGGAAACTAGTGTTTTAAATAATCCAAATCCCTTCTTAATCATTACTTAAAATTTTGAAATTCCTTGTGTTTTTGTTTTTAAATCCCCATAGATTTTGTTTAGAAAAGGGAATTTATCAAATACCAGGTGACAGTGAGTTTTACAATGAATTTCCAAGGCATTTGCTAACCAAGCATGATAGGGACCATAGCATTTATATATACACATTAAAAATCCTTGTCAGAAATAATATGAAAAAGAGACACTGTAACATCTTTCAGCCCTTGAAAGCATGGCCTTTGCTGTAGGAAGTTGCAGGAACCCTCATTCTTCTCTTACCAGTTTGTACATCCCTCCCTGGGAAGTTTCTGGCAAGTGGTTCTCAGCTAGGTTACTAATATCCAAGGGTAAAGTGATGTGACTCCTGGTATCCTAGGGACTTTCACTGAGTTATCAGGTTTTCTGGGGTGGCTTAGGAACTATAGGTACTTGTATATATCCTAGTGATTCAACAGGCTAATGGATCTGAACACCAAAAATTGTAGTTATACCTATGTCTGATTAACAATCTCAAGGCATATAAAGGCTTGTCTTTTTCAGAGACAACAGAGGGACCCAAGCTCAGAAACACTTGGTCCTCCGTGCTTAAGTAAACAGAGAGACTTCTGGATTGTACACGTCTTCCTCTTCAGTATTATCCTCAAAATTAAGGATAGGTGCTTTTTGGTAGAGATTGAAGAGGAGACGAGAAGAGAAATATTGTTGAACCCACCTCAGATTTTCCTTTTCTGGTAGAAATTCTGTGACAACTACTTAAAATGTGGAATTGTTCTTAGCATGTCAGTGAAAGTCAAACATACAGATGACAGATAAATAACAACAAATAAATGCAAAAAAACCCAACTTGTGGCACCATACATCTATGAAGGAAACAGAGAATTTCATACCTGCCACGAGGGAATTGAAGAGAACCGAGGAAAGCTAATTCTGACCCTGCAGCTATTTGACTAGCCATATCTCTGTGTGTTTACTTTAATATTCTCCCTCCTGCCTGGCTTCAAATTGGTGCAGAGGCAGCTCATGAGCAAACCAAAAGTCCTCTCTCCCTGCTACCCACCCACACCCCTGGCTTGCTTCTTTCCAATAGTTAATGATCTCTTACTTAGTCTGACCTAAGTCTGAACGGTGAATAGGTAATCCAGTAACCAATGTTTCACCCATGACTCCCTTTTTCCTTTTAACTTCTTCTTCTACATCCTCCTAAGCCAGAAGAATGAAGTTTTCTCTTACTTCTCTTATCACTTACATTGTAGTTCTACCCTCTTGATTAAAGAGTCACTGTTAAGCCTTAATGGCGGTGAAGCGAGACAGATCTGGGCTTACCAATGAGCAGACCTACACACCTGCAATCACTCTCCCCCGTTTCTTCCAGTTTCCACAGGTATATGTCTTACAAAGCCCTTAACAGAAGCAATGATGATCCTGCCCTGCCCTTCCAATTTTGGTTGTGATCTGTTTGATCTACTATTTGTGTTCATAGATTCTGGGTATTGTCTCTTGAGTAGGGAATGTTTGAATAGATTAAGGAAAGAAATTATCACAAGAAAGAATAAAGATTAACTTGCCTGCATGTGTTTCTTGCTTTTTTAGTATCAGACTACAGCTGGTAGAACCACAGAGCTCCAAAGGTCACCTAAATCTATGCTGGCTGAGTCAGTGTTGCAAAATAAATATTTACTAAGTGTTCCAATCAATGGGAATCTTTTGCTGTCATGAGATGCCACGCAGACTAAAGTTCCCCATTATTTTGTACCTGAAAAAGAGTAATTGGGATACTTATTTGTTTTGGGGGGGAGAGGCCAGTAGGTGAGAATTTGGTACTGAAATACAACATAATCTCACTTTGAAGGATTAAAACTTTAATTGGGTGTTCCCAAAACACAAATAAAGAGTTTCTGGACTCCTAGTTCTAAACTCCTGAATAGGGGTGGGCTGGGTAGAGCGAAAGGTTAGGGAGAAATGCATGAAGGAGGAAAATATTGGTTTATTGAGGGATCAATAAATCCTAGTGTTTTTACTAATTCAAATATTCCACCAATTGACAGATGAGGCCCAAAGCTGACTTTCTGCTGGTAAGGGCTGTATTGGAGAATGTGACTGAGTTCAGGATAGCATTGGGTTCTCCCCATCACAAGTGCACCTAACAACTTGTTCACTGGGTCAGTCTGTGTTGATCGGCATAAGCTTCCGTATGCGTGCAGCTCGGATGCCATGCAACCACGAGGGGCAGCACCCTCCATGGGCAGCCTGGTCTCCAGGAAAACGTACAGAAAGTCTCTACAGAATCAGTTTCTCCTTCTAAAGGTAAAGCTTCAGGTTAAGTTCCACATCCTTCTCTACTGGAATTCCCATCACATGAAAGCAAATCTTAGAATGCCTGAAAAAATTGTACCTCATCCACTGTAAGTATACTGTTGTGAATGATTCTACCCTTTTTGTTGATGTTTCTGCCTTAACACTGAAGTTTGACTAATAGGCCTTACATCACTTATCAGGAGACAGAAGAAAAGTAGTAGGTGGGAAGACAGAGAATGGAAGTCTGTAAGACAAAGATGGACAGAGGGCTTGGATTCAGATGGGGTTTTTTTTGTTTGTTTTTTTTGTATTTCTAATGATTTGCATGACATATGGCCATTATAAAATCATAATTCCAAAGGAAAATGAATGCTGAAAAGAAAAATGAAGAAGAAAAAAATTCTTATGACACCTTGATTTTATGTCTTAAAGTTTATTCCTCTTGGTAATCTACAACAGTATTCTGGCATTTACTCTTCTTTTTGGGGGGCATTGCATGAATAAGTCATATGAAATGCAATCAAAATGTGAGATTTCTTCTCACCAACATGATGGAAGTGTGGTATGCCCTGATAACCAGCTGTTGGGAATAGATTCAGTTTCCCTAAAGGCACTCCAAAACCAGCAGGAGTTCTTTCCCACATTCTTTAAATACAGGTATCTCCCACTTTTCAAAAGTGCACTTTACACCACTTTACTTTACAGAAGACCTTTCTCTAACCAAAAGAAACCCAAAGAGGATTTTCACTTTTACAAAACAAAAAAAGCAAAAATTGTGTTCACGTTTGTGTTTTGTTGAGCCATTTTAGAGCAGTGTCCACCCTGAGCAGCTGCAGTGGCCCTGCCAAGCTCCTTCCCCAGAAACTACACTCAGCATTAAGCCACCACAGCTTTGAACTGTGTCTGTGAACATCTGTGCCTTATTTCTATTGTTTTGTGCATCTGCTAGCAAGATGTGTCCTAAGATATAAAAAAGCCTAAAAAGTTATTTTTTGGGTCTGGGAACACTCAACATTTTTTCCATATAAATTAATGGTTATTACTTCACTTTACGCCATTTCGGCTTACGAAAGTTTTCATAGACAGGCTCTACTTTTGAATAGTGGGACAAACTTATACTTAAAAAAGTCTACAAATATGCACACTCTAATATTTTATTTAGGAAATGGATTGATGTAGATGTCACACAAATTGTAATAAGCTCTCATATTGACAGCCTTGATCTGTATGCAATTCAATAGAAGAAATCTAAAGACTTGTTTTTTAATAAAAGGAAAGTTTTAAAAATGGATTTATGCCATTATCTTGAATACATTTTAGAAAGTCTGGAGGACATAATATTAATATTGAAACCATATATAAAACCAATGAAGCATAATAGCCCATATGCTTCACAGTGTCATAACTGGGGATGGATTAATTTTCAAGCACTTATGATACATTTACTACTTAACATGATATTTCCTAGTTTTAGTTGTTTTTGCATGAAATTATATTATTCTATACCAATTTTGAATAGAAGAATTATAGTAATGCATTGAAAAATCAATAACAGATTCCACTGGAAATTAAAGTTATAATTTCTAGAGGATGAATAACAGATTACAATCAGAGTCTGGTTTGGAGGATATGTTGAAGAGAAATAAAATAGGACTGACATACAGAGATGGTTTTACGGCTCATCTTCCTGGAGTAACCCCTGTTTCATAGTGGACAGATGTGTTAACTTGGCAAAAAATGAGCAGGTTCTGATGGGCAGACACCCTTAACTCACAGCTTGATAATTAACTAACTACACCGGAATAATTTGAGCTGTGATTTAGGACCGATGATGGCTGAATTATTGAACACACTGAGAAAAAAGCCCATAGTTAGTAGGGAGCTACAACTTCTTAAATTAATGCAGAGGAAAAGACAATAGATTTTACTTTGGGTTAATAAGGAATACCCCGTGGATTTCAGTCAGATCATATGACTCATGTCTCCCTACTCATGATCCTAAACCTGATTGTGCTATGTATTTAGTTTTTCTCCAAAGTCACATTTACTCTGGCAAATATAGCTGTCCCCTCGTTTAACTTGAGTGGAAAATTAACAACAAAAGGTATTTCATAAAGTGGGATAATAAAACTAGATTATAAGGTAGTTTCTTTCCTTCACCAAATATCTTTGTTTTTCAAATTCTTTTAATAGAATGAAAACTAATGTTGGAGGAAACAAACTGCTCTTATCTATTGTTTTCTGTTCTTTGGATCAAAGTAATGACTTGCCCTTTTACTTTCCAATCACTTGCATGGTATCAATCTTTATGGAGACATACCTCACGCTTTACAGTTCTTTTAAGCTCATGTAATGAGGAATTGAATCTGGAATGTATGGAATTTGATTATTTGCAAAGTTATCTAGAAGAATCCATGTGCACAGTTTTCTAAATTCTTCGCTTAGTTGTGTGAACATGGATGTTGAAGAATTTGTGAAAAATTCCTCATGATTTTGTTATTTTAATCTTGTTTTTTGTCCTGTTGGAGGTGAGGGTGCAAATTCTCTGTAAATGTCCTCCTTGAGACTAGATTGAACCAGCTGGTCTGGTCACTGCCCGTTCCTCCCTCACCTCCCGAGTACCTACATCCCTGGGAAATGATGTGCATCTGGAGAGTGGTCATTCAGCCCAGCGCATGGGAATAACTGTGCTTCCTCGTCAAAATCTCTGACTTGTTGATCTTTCTGGTTCCATTAAAATGACAATTAAAACCTCTGTTTCACCTGTATTTTGGAGATACCTTTTTCCACTGCCATAGAGTTATCAAGTCGCACTTACCCAGCATATTAGGAAAGTGTGGTAAATTATGAGTTGTTGGTGCTGCATAAACGTCAGGTTCCCTAAAATCCAGCCACCTCACACACCGTGGCCTATCTTCACTGTCAGCCTTGGCCCGTAGCTAGTGTGTTCAGATGCACCGCGGAGTAAATGCACTAATTTGGACTATTTGCCCCTCTCTGTTAACCAGTGATAAGGTCAGAGATCAGTAAATCAGAAGCCTTCCTAGCACCGGCACTTCAGCTGTGATGTGGAATGCCCACCTAACTCCAAAGCCCCTGAGCCATGAGCTCTTGACCTCCCTCCACTCCACATTGGGAGGCTTTTGGATTTAGCTTTGTCTGCACTGCCACTAAGTTCCCACAAACTTTCCCGGTGGGGAAGCCTATTTTGAAAATATTGTGTGGATGGCCCAGCCATTCTGCACCCCAACAGAATACCAAAGCTTCTCCCTCCTGCCTTACACAGGGTCCTGTTTCCATCAGTTGATTAAGTTGCATCACATTTAATTCCTTCCCCACATTTAATCACCAGGAACGAGGGCCCAATCAACCTTTACATTTGTTTCCTGCCTGAAAAGAAATCCTGAGGTGAGGGGGCTTGAAAGTTAGTCTTTAATTCATTTCCTCTTATACTTCTGGAGCTGTCTATTCTTTCACTAGTCCAGATCATCTCTCTCCTACAACTCTGGCCCCTACCTCACCATCCTTAGGGCTAGTTCCTGGACTGATTCTGGTACACCTTTGCTCAAACTTCATCAGATTTTGGTTCTTCTTCCAAGCTTCACAGTTTAACTCATTTCTCTAAAACCCAGGAACTCTCCCAGCTTGTGTTTTTTCATTTTTTTTTTGTAGGCCTCTTGAAATGTCTTAGAACTAACTTGCTTTACATCCGAGAACACTGTATTTTTGTATTCATTTCTAAAATCTTACCCTCATTCATTATTCCCAGAATGAGGCAGATTTCTCATACCCATCCTGCTCTGAATCTCTATGCCATAGTTCGGACAAGCTCTCCAACATAGCATCATTGCTCAGTCTTGAGCTTTGGCTATTTGCCTAATTCCCTGGAGTCTGATTAGCTTCTCTCCCACCAGGTCACTGATTGCTGGCTGTAATCGAATTCACTGCTTTTCCTATGTGAAATTACACTCAAGAGTAAGTGTTTCTTCCTCCACAGTAAGTGACAAACATAACAGACACTACACTGATTTTCATTAATCAATATAGATGAAGTTAGCTAATACTACTTCTTTTATCTTTTTTTTATAGGGAATAAACTCTGCATGAGGCAGCCAAATAATGGCTTTAAGAAATTCTAGAAAACTGCTACTGCTTATAGCCTGGAAATTCCTAGAAAGCCTAATATCATCAAGGGATGTAACTACAAATACATAATTGCATAGCTCTCTTCTCAAGACTTTGTAATGTGTTTCCTAAATTGATATAATTTTGCAGTAGCTATAAATATATGACAAACCAAAAGAAGTTACAATTATGAATTTTGGGTTTGTTCTTAAGGATCCCACAGAAAAACTGAAAGCTCAGAACATGATTTAGGGCAGTAGAATAATTTCAGCTCTCATTTTTTCCATATTTTAGACCACACATTGTATGTCTCAAAACTATATAATAATGGTGTTTTAAGTCTTACTCAAATAACTACAAAAACCTTTGAACAGATGTATAGCTCCAAATAGCCAACATAAACTCTGACAGAAGTAGAATTGATTTCTTTTATTGGTAATGAATACGTTGCATGGGATTTGTTTTATAAAGCTGCACAGAGCATGATACGAAAGAAGGTCATCCACCCTGTTTTTCAGTTACTTCCCATTGTCATATTTATTACACATAGTAATTATACATACATTTGTTCACATGTGTAACTCTGGGGAAGAAAATATGTTCCCAACCCAGGACAAATAAACCTTTAAAACCGAAATTAAAGGGAGAAATAAAATGGGAGATACCCATCTATGGTTTACGAGCAGTTGTATAGTCCTCCTCATCCATATCTCTCCCAACCCAGCTGCAAAGGCCCCATCAAACCTCTCCAGTCCAGGTGCGTGCTGCTGTCGACCACACTTGTAATCACCTACTTATGTGCAGATGGGCCACTTCTATCCACCCCTTGGAAACACCTATTGATATGGAGATGCACGAAGGCTAGGCAAGAGATTCTGGAAACATTGCAATTTTACCTGCCATGGTGGACAAAAGAATCACCATTCACTTATATTTTTAAAAAATTAAATAACCAGTATACAATGTGGGAGTTTAGCTAAATACCACCAAGGAGGAGGTATGTTGTGAGGAAAAACCTAAAAATGTTAGCTCACTCTAAGTTCAATGTGATTATTATTGTGATGATTGCAATAAACAAATAAACTAGTGAAATTTTAGGTTGTATTATAAAACAGCATCCAAAACAAATTAAAGTTGACCCTTGACAAAGATTTGAATTTTGTTGGTTCACTTATGCACAGATAAGTTTCTTTTTATTTATTTATTTATTTATTTGTTTCTTTATTAAGGTTATCATTAATATACACTCTTGTGAAGGTTTCACATGAAAAATATTGTGGTTATTACATTCACCCATATTATCAAGAACCCCCTACCCCCCACTGTAGTCACTGTCCATCAGTGTAGTAAGATGCCACATAGTTACTAGTTACTACTTGTCTTCTCTGTGCTACACTGTCTTCCCTCTGACCCCCCACACACCATGTGTGCCAATCATAATCCACTTCTCCCTCCATCTCCACCCACCCTCCTCTCCCCCTCCCCTTTGGTAACTGCTAGTCCCTTCTTGGAGTCTGTGTGTCTGCTGCTGTTTTGTTCCTTCAGTTTTGCTTTGTTGCTATACTCAACAAATGATGCAAATAATTTGGTAGTTGTCTTTCTCTGCCTTGCTTATTTCATTGAGCATAATACCCTCTAGCTCCATCTATATTGTTGCAAATGGCAGGATTTGCTTTCTTCTTATGGCTGAATAATATTCCATTTGTGTATATGTACCACCTCTTCTATATCCATTTATCTATTGATGGACACTTAAGCTGCTTTCTGCAATAAACATAGGGGTGCATATGTCTTTTTGAACCTGGGATATGGTTTTCTTTGGGTAAATTCCTAGGAGTGGGATTCCTGGGTCATAGGGTATTTCTATTTTTAGTTTTTTGAGGAACCTCCATACTGCTTTTCACAATGGTTGAACTAATTTACATTCCCACCAGCAGTGTAGAAGGGTTCCCCTTTCTCCACATCCTCATCAGCATTTGTTGTTGTTTGGCTTTTGGATGTTGGCCATCCTAACTGGTGTGAGATGATATCTCATAGTGGTTTTAATTTGCATTTCCCTGATGATTAACGATGTGGATTATCTTTTCATGTCTGTTGGCCACCTGAATTTCTTCTTTAGAGAAGTGTCTGTTCAGATCCTCTGCTCATTTTTTAATCAGGTTATTTGCTTTTTGGGTGTTGAGGCATATGAATTCTTTATATATTTTGGTTGTTAACCCCTTGTCAGATATGTCGTTTACAAATATATCCTCCCATACTGTAGGATGCCTTTTTGTTCTACTGATGGTGTCCTTTGCTGTACAGAAGCTTTTTAATTTGATGTAGTCCCATTTCTTCATTTTTGCTTTTGTTTCCCTTGCCCAAGGAGATGTGTTCAGGAAAAATGTCTTTGATCCATTTCAAGTTTACTTTTGTGTATGGAGTTAGACAATATCCAGTTTCATTCTCTTACATGTATTTGTCCAATTTTGCCAACACCAGTTGTTAAAGAGGCTGTCATTTCCCCATTGTATATCCATGGTGCCTTTATCATATGTTAATTGACCATACATGCTTGGGTTTACATTTGGACTCTCAATTCTGTGCCGTTTATCTGTGGGACTGTTCTTGTGCCAGTACCAAATTGTCTTGATTACTGTGGCTTTGTAGTAGAGTTTGAAGTTGGGGAGTGTAATCCCCCCAGCTTTATTCTTCCTTCTTAGGATTGCTCTGGCTATTCGGGGTCTTTTGTGGTTCCATATGAATTTTAGAACTATTTGTTCAAGTTCATTGAAGAATGCAGTTGGTACTTTGATAGGGATCGCATTGAATCTGTAGACTGCTTTAGGGAAGATGGTCATTTAGACAATACTAGTTCTTCCTATCCATGAGCACGGGATGTATTTCTATTTATTGGTGTCTTTAATTTCTCTCATGAGTGTCTTGTAGTTTTCAGGGTATAGGTCTTTCACTTCCTTGTTTAGGTTTATTCCTAGGTATTTTATTCCTTTTGTTGCAATTGTGAATGCAATTGTTCTTCTTATTTCTCTTTCAGCTAGTTCATTGTTAGTATATAGGAATGCAACAGATTTCTGTGTATTGATTTTGTGTCCTACAACTTTGCTGAATTTAGTTATTAGTTTTAGTAGTTTTGGGGTGGATTCTTTAGGGGTTTTTATGTACAGTATCATGTCATTGCAAACAGTGAATGTTTAACTTCTTCCTTACTAATCTGGATGCCATTTGGGCATTCAATTTCTTTGTGTTGTCTAATTACCATGGCTGGGACCTCCAGTACTATGTTGAATAAAAGTGAGGAGAGTGGGCATCCTTGTCTTGTTCCCAATCTTAAAGGAAAAGCTTTCAGTTTTTTGCTGTAAGTATGATGTTGGCTATGGGTTTGTCATATATGGCCTTTATTATGTTGAGGTACTTGCCTTCTATACCCATTTTATTGAGAGTTTTTATCATGAATGGATGTTGAATTTTGTTAAATGCTTTTTCAGCATCTGTAGAGATGATCATGTGATTTTTTTTCCTTCTTTTTTTGACATGGTGTATGATATTGATGGATTTTGAATATTGTTTTCATCCTTGAATAAATCCTACTTGCTCATGATGGGTGATCTTTCTGATGAATTTTTTAATTCAATTTGGAAATATTTTGTTGAGTATTTTTGCATCTATGCTCATCAGGGATATTGGTCTGTAGTTTTCTTTTTTCTGGTGTCTTTGCCTGGTTTTGGTATTAGAGTGATTCTGGCCTCATAGAATGAGTTTGGAAGTATTCCCTCCTCTTCTAGTTTTTGGAAAACATTAAGGAGGATGGGTATTAGGTCTTCACTAAATGTTTGATAAAATTCAGCAGTGAGGCCATCTGGTACAAGAGTTTATTTCTTTGGTAGTTTTCTTATAAACTCAACTTCATTGCTGGTAATTGGTCTGTTCAAGTTTTCTGCTTCTCCCTGGGTAAGTTTGGAAGGCTGTATTTTTTTAGAAAGTTGTCCATTTCTTCTAGTTTATCCAGTTTGTTAGCATATAATTTTTTGTACTGTTCTCTAATAATTCTTTGTATTTCTGGGGTATCAGTAGTGATTTTTCATTTCTTATTTCTGATTCTTTTTATGTGTATAGACTCTCTTTTTCCTTGATAAGTCTGGCTAGGGGTTTATGTATATTATTTTCTTGAAGAAAAAACTCCTGATTTCACTGATTCTTTCTATTATTTTTTTCTTCTTGATTTTATTTATTTCAGCTGTAATCTTTATTATGTCCCTCCCGCTGCTGACTTTGGGCATCATTTGCTCTTCTTTATCTAGTTTTATTAATTGTGAGTTTAGACTGTTCATATGGGATTGTTCTTCTTTCTTGAGGCAAGCCTTTATTGCAATATACTTCCCTCTTAGCACAGCTTTCTCTACATTCCACAGATTTTTCAGTGTTGAGTTATTGATATCATTGGTCTCCATATATTGCTTGATCTCTGTTTTTATTTGGTCATTGATCCATTGATTATTTAGGAGCATGTTGTTAAGCCTCCATGTGTTTGTGGGCTTTTTGTTTTCTTTGCATAATTTATTTCTAGTTTCATACCTTTATGATCTGAGAAGGTGGTTGGTACAATTTCAATCCTTCTGAATTTACTGAGGTTTTTTTGTGGCCTAATATATGATCTAGTCTTGAAAATGTTCCATGTGCACTTGAGAAGTATGTGTATCCTGCTGCTTTTGGGTGAATTGTTCCATAGATGTCCATTAGGTCCCTCTGTTCTCATATGTTGTTCAGTGCTTCTGTCTCCTTACTTATTTTCTGTCTGGTTGATTTGTCCTTTGTAGTTAGTGGTGTGTTGAAATCTCCTAAAATGAATGCATTGAATTCTATTTCCCCTTTTAATTCTGTTAATATTTATTTCACATACGTAGGTGCTTCTATGTTGGGTGCATAGATATTTATAATGGTTATATCCTCTTGATGGACTGACTGCTTTATCATTATGTAATGTCCTTCTTTGTCTCTTGTTACTTTCTTTGTTTTGAAGTCTACTTTGTCTGATACAAGTACTGCAGCTCCTGCTTTTTTCTTTCTATTAGTTGCATGAGATATCTTTTTCCATCCCTTCACTTTTAGTCTGTGTATGTCTTTGGTTTTGAAGTGAGTCTCTTGTAGGCAGCAAGTAGATGGGTCTTTTTTTTTTATTCATTCAGTGACTATGTATTTTAATTGGTGCATTCAGACCATTTACATTAGGGTGATAATAAGTAGGTATGTACTTGTTGCCATTGCAGGCTTTAGATTCATGGTTACCAAAGGTTCAAGGGTAGCTTCTTTACTATCTAACAGTCTAACTTAGTATGCTATTACAAACATTATCAAATGATTCTTTTTTTTTCTTCTTTTATTCCTTCTCCATTCTTTATATATTAGGTATCATATTCTCTGTTCCTTATCTACCCCTTGACTGACTTTGGGGGTAGTTGATTTAATTTTGCATTTGCTTCATAATTAATTTTTGTATTTCCTTTACTGCGGTTTTATTTCCTCTGGTAAGAGCTATTTAGCCTTAGGATCACTTCCATCTATAGCAGTCCCTCCAAAATACACCATTGACATGGTTTGTGGGAGGTAAATTCTATCAACTTTTGCTTACCTAGAAATTATTTAATCCCTCCTTCAAATTTAAATGATAGTCTTGTTGTGTAGAGTATTCTTGGTTTGAGGCCCTTCTGTTTCATTGCATTAAATATATTATGCCACCCCCTTCTGGCCTGTAAGGTTTCTGTTGAGAAATCTGATGATAGCCTGATGGATTTTCCTTTGTATGTGATCTTTTTTCCGTCTCTAGCTGCTTTTAAAAGTCTGTCTTTATCCTTGATCTTTGCCATTTTAATTATTATATGTCTTGATGTTGTCTTCCTTGGGTCCCTTGTGTTGGGATTACTGTGCACCTCAATGGCTTGAGAGACTATCTCTTTCCCCAGATGGGGAAGTTTTCAGCAATTACCTCCTCAATGACATTTTCTGTCCCTTTTTCTCTCTCTTCTTCTTCTGAAACCCCTATAATGAGAATATTATTCCATTTGCATTGGTCACACAGTTCTCTCAATATTCTTTCATTCCTAGGGGTCATTTTTTCTCTCTGTGCCTGTTTCTTTGTATTCCTGTTCTCTAATTTCTATTTCATTTATCATCTCCTCCATGGTATCTAATCTGGTTTTAAATCCCTCCATTGTATGTTTCATTTCGCATGCTGTGTTTTCCAATTTTCTATCTCCGTCTTGAATTCCTCCCTGAGGTCTTGACTATTTTCTGTAGTTCCATGAGCATGTTTATGATTTTAATTTTGAAATCTTTTTTGGGAAGTTTGGTGAGTTTAGTGCCACTTGACCCTCTTTCTGGTGTTTGTGGAATTTGGTTTGTACTAGGTTCTTTTGACGTTTCATGTTTGTAAAAATAACTTGGTGTATGTAGGTGGTGCCTTCTAGTGCCCAGAAGCTCTGCTCTCTGGAGCTACTAAGCCACTGGAGCAATGGCTGTGGTCATCAGCGAGCAGTCCTAGTGCCTGCCGGGAGGAAAGAGCTCTTTCCTGCTTCCTGGCTGCAGTGCCTGCCCCCACTGCCAGGGCCAGTGAGCTGAATGCACTGTGAAGAGCCTCTATGCTATGCCCTTGAAGCTGCTATAGATGAGGCTGACCTCTGGCTGGCCTGGCACAGTGGAGGGGGCAGCTAGTTTGCAAGCTGGTGCTGGCCAATAGGAAGGAGTGGCATGCTTCGTATAGTCATGGGGGGGCCTCAGAGCTGCATAGCCAGCCAGGGGGATGGAGTGCCTGATCTCCTGACAGTTCCCAGCCTGCTGGGAAGAGTGCACCTGGACAATTTTGTCCACCTGTCCTTTCTCCTGAGCAGCAAGCTCTGTGCAATCCTTGTCCTTTTAGCAGCCCTTTCACTGTTGGAAAGTCTCTCAGAGTGCCCACCTTTCTTTTGTCCTGGAGCTGCCGGTTTTTTGTAGCTTTTCTCCACTAGCAGTTAGAATATCAGTCTCCAAGTATTCCACTTGTCTTAGCTTTCCAACCCCACTAATCTCCAGAGCACCATGTAATGTAGTACAGAGAAGATCCCCAGGGCTGGGTATTCAGCAGTCCTAGACTTCCACCCACTCCCTGCTCTGTTTCTCTCCCTTCTGCCCATGAGCTGGGGTGGAGGAAGGGCTTGGGTCCCACCAGATCACGGCTTTGGTACTTTACCCTCTTCTGTGAGGTCCGCTATTTTCCCTCTGTGTAGGCAGTCTGATGCAGCCTTCTTTCCTGTTGCTCTTTCAGGATTAGTTGTATTTGTTATATTTTCATATTGTAGGTGGTTTGGGGAGGAGGTTTCTGTCTCACCTGTCATGCCACCATCTTTAAGCCAATCAGATATTTTTCAATAAGTTTATTTGAAAGTTTTTGAAAATTTGTGACAATTTGGAAAAATATTTTCTTTTCTCCATCTTATTTACTGGAAGAATACAATATATAATGCACATATATAAAATATGTGTTAATCGACTGTTTTGCTATCTGTAAGGCAGGTTATTAATATTTAAGTTTTGGGGGAGTCAAAAATTATACACTTATTTTCAACTGTGTGGGGGTTTGGTGCCCCTAATACCTGTGTTATTCAAAGGTCGACTGTATATGACAAACTATTAGTCCAGTCATGTGTAGGATATTGTATTCCTTTCAGAGAACCACATTCTAAAAGACATGGGGAAAAATGCACTTTTCCAGAGACAAACACAGTAAGGACCCCTGAGAACTCTAAAGTGTCATGGGGAAGGAATGTTTTCTGTATCTAGGGACATGGGAGTGAGTACTGTCTGCAGTTTCATGAAGGGCTTATCCTGTAGGTCTAAGACTGATGTTGGGAAGAGGGCAGAGGAAAGTGAATTCAGAGCCAGCCATGGAACTTAGAAAGTAAAAGAATTCGGCTCAACCTAAAGAAGAACATTTTAGAAAAATAATCAAAGTATTGGAATAAGATGCTTTGTAATATGGATTTCATGAATCCTGAGATCTTCAAAGAGAGGGTCAAATTCAGAGAAGAAATTCAGTTAATAACCAGGAGACTTTTTCTACTATATGCTCTAAAATTGAATAAACAGCTATTATAATGGATCCTTTAAGCCATAAGTGGTTTCTACTAAAAATCATAGGCTTTCTCCCTTAACCTCTGCTCATTACATCACATTATGTTAGTACTTTTTTCCCACCCCCTAGAGCATGAGTTTATCTTTCCTTTTGCTTGGTTTACTGAAAGCACGAGCAATAATCTCATTGACCTGTAATTTAAACAAGATGAGATTCATGACTTTCAATTAGTAGGGTAACATGTTGACCCAAAGGATGCTGTTGACACCCTGCATTGTTTACCAGGACTTCCCAACCTCCAACCTCTGCCTGACTTTATAGGAGACAGAATACAATCTAATCACTTGAACTGGGCCAAGAGAACAAATACTAGTGATCAAGCAGCTTATGAGTCACCTATGGTCTATTCTTCCAGTGACTATGGAGGTGGTGTAGATCACTTATCTTTACTACCCTATTGAATAGTCCCTAGTCACAGAGGCAGGTAAAAGTACAGCTTCAGCAGCTAGCAGCTAGATGGATGGGGGACTTCAGGCTGCAGGAGAGAATGAAATTTGATGCTGTCTCTGCAACCTTCATTAGTTTCATAAAGCATGAAAGGAAAGATTTGAGATTTTATGTTTATAACTTTCAGTGTCTCTCACAATGTAGTCATGGAAGAATCCCCTAAAGAAATTGACTTATTAATTTCAGATTTTACAGCATCACCTCCAGTGATATAAATTAAGCAAATCAAATACTAGATTTGAGAAATCTGACTTTTTAATAAGCACCCCAAGGGAAGCCCAGGCATATAGTTCACAGACCTCACATTGAAAACAACTACTGGTTTAGGCAAAAATGGCAACTTCAGTCTTTATGTTTTTCAGGTATATCTCTTGGAACTAAGAACCAGTTGGTAGGGTAAAAGGCTATGGCAGATATCAATCACATGTTAGCAGGGGTAGGGCATGTATATTAAACATTTGAAATATGCTTTGTGGATTACTATAGGTAAATTATTAGACACTAAGAAATAGAAAAACTTGGAAACAAAGGTAGAATAATGTTGAATTCCAAATTTCACCAAAAAATAACAGTAGGATAGAGTTACATAGTTTGCAGAGGTTGAGTGTCAAACTTCTAAGTAATAACTCACAGCAGGATGGACTGCACAATTTGCTTTGGGGTTAACAACATCTCTAAGCTGGAATGGAAGACCACTTTCCTTGCTATTGCACTGCCAGCCTTACCAGACCTGACAAGGGGACACATTGCTATTCAAGTCATATCCTGCTCCAAATCTACCAGTGAGCTCAGTAAGCAGAAGATAAAAGGAAAACAATCACATGTTTGACACAGCTTTTCTGCACTGATTGCCTCTGTAGCTTTTGATGAGGTGTTCACTCACCTCCTCTCAACCTTTACTGGAATAGCTACATTTAATAATGCAAGATCCTAAAGATGATTTGCCTCCTCTTTTTCCATTTACATGTAAACGAGAAGGCTGTTAATAGAATCACAGTCAATAACCACTGTTTTCTTCATGTTGCTATGCTTTTGCTTTCAAGTCTGAGAAAAAAATCATATGAGAACTTCAGTGAGAACTTCAACCTGAATCATGTTACTCAAGGTAATCTGGATACCCAGAAGCAAACAAAACTGACTGAGTAAAAGCAATCTGATGTTCATTGGGTTTCTTTTACCTCCACCTGCTCTCAGAGAAACATAAGTTTGCAACACTTGACTGCAGTTTTGTATTTACAGGAATGGACTTGAGACAGAAATCATCCTCAGAACTTAATCCCAGGGAAACCAGAAAAATGACTTCTTATAAAGCTACTTACAGAGAAGCAGATGTGAAAGGATGTTTTGGATGAGACATGGCATAACAACATTTTTAAATGAAGTATTTCATTAAACAACTCAACTTGAGTATTGGAAACTGTGAACTCTTTCTAAAGTAAAAAACTAAGAATGAGCCTTCTCGCCATTGCCTCATACATTCATCATTTCATTTTCTTTTATCGTATTCTATTCCTATGGTATTAATTGTGCAGGAGGAGTTCTCAGTCTACTGAGAAAAGTGCCCTTCAGTAAGTGTGCTGGTAGCTGTAGTCATAAGGAAAGTCCTTGCCAGCTGCAGGCACTACTCTTCTACAGGAGCACACAATTCCCGGGTCCCGTGGGAGACTTGCTGAAATACTCCTAACCATGTATTGTTTCAGAAATGGTGGTCATTTTACAATTGTTTTTTTCCCAACATTTTAAATTTAGTTTATCAGATTACTCTTTGCTTTCATTCATTCTCTTTCATTCTCTCTGTTATGTTCCTTCCTTTGAAATATTTAAATGCATTTTTAGCTCTTTTGTTTTCACTACCTATGTTATAGTGGCTCACCTTTTATGAGAAAATAAATTGTTAGCTTCTTTGAAAACCAGCCTCTATTTTGTCCCAAAATAATAATGTTATACAACATTAAAGACACTAATATCACTATTAGAGTTTTGATGGATTTTGTAAAAGAGATAAAAATTAGACCACTGGAGGAATCAAAAGAACCTTAATAGGTGAAGTGGCTCTTGCATTTAGCTTTCTAAAAGGAGGTAGTATTCCAAAAGGCATAGATGGACAACCTCAGAAGTGCTTAGAAGATAAACTTTTAGAAATAACGAAATTCCAAAAGAAGATAATGAATTATTTTAAAAAGGCAAGGCAAACAAGCGTTTTCATTTCTGAATCCCTAGGATTGAACCAATCCAAATGGAATTGAGTATTAACCTGTCATTTTCTCACTTACACTGTTCTCAGTTTATGTCCCAATTTCTCTAAAAAAGAAAGAAAATTTAATTTCCTTTTCTCCTCACTTCCTTTTCTATTCTTCCCTAAACCTTGTCACCCATTTCATTAGAATTTGCCCACTTAATAGACAGAGGTAGTTCAAAATCATTAATATAATATGAGAAAATATAATATTCCCAAAATCTTGGACAAATGAAGCATGATGACTTCACTGAGCGTAAGGAAACAGAGATCATGCCATTTCTCCCAAGTGGAACTGCAGCATAAGAAAGCATCCGCCTCCATATGCTGCTGTCAAGGAGTGGTGCCGCTCCCAACCTTGGCCTCCTGGCCAAGGAAAGGCTGACTTCTCTGTTTCCACTTAAAGAAGAGACTAGCTCAGTTTGAAATAACCAGGATTTTCATTATAAATTAAAAGGCATTCTTTATCAATAAGGACTTTGGATTCCTAACAGGACTCCCCAGCACTAGGATGACATTTCTCAACATTCAAAGAAAGATTCCTTAGAAGAAACTCAACGGACAACCACCTTTAAGAGAGGAGGTATACATTACTTTTTCTGTGTCTAATTTAAGATAACATTTAGCTCTCTTTTCTGTCCAATTGTTTAAAAATACTCAGGATTAGCGGTAACAGAGAATTTATGGAATAGTTTATTCAAGATATTCAAATTAAAAAAATTCTTTAGTAACAAAATTTTCTCTAGAATTGTAATATATAAAACAAAAAAGAATGATATTATTAGTATCCCTTCCTTTTACAAATCAATTTCCATAATTTATTGTAAAGTCAGTGAGAACAGAGCCATTCTTGATAAAATGAATATTTGAAATCATGCAACTTCTTTCCACATGGTTCACTGTAAAAGTATTTTCAGGAATATACATTTAAAGCCAAATTCCTGAAAAATCTCAAGATATTCTTTGATTTAAAGGAATGGCAAAGCATGGGCTTGATATAAAACAAGATAATGCAGCAGCTCTGATCAATGGGCTGATTAGTTTTGGGATATTATGATTAGAACAAAATGCATAATCATGGAGGTGTGTTTCTTTTTTTTCCTTTTCAACAATTATTATATGAATGTGTGTGTGTGTGGTTTCACAGCATGCAACTACATGAAATCCTAGAGTTATGTAGAATATAACTGGACGAGCATTATTCTTGTCCTCCTATCACAAAAAAGGAGGAAGAAACTAAATCCCAGAGAAGTGATTCATTCTAGGTCGTTTCACAATCTTCTAACAGACAGAGCTGTGATTAGACTGCACATTGCCTGACTCCCATTGTTGTCTTTGTCCAACTTTCCCCAGTGCTTCTCTCATCTTATCATTGTTATCATTGATATTGTTGCAGTTAATATTATCATTATGGTAAAGATGAAACATCCAAGAAATATTATGATCATAAAACATTAGCACTAGAAGAGGCTTTGGAGACAAACACTAACATCAGCATTTCCTATGGTTACAAGGTGAAGGGAGTGACCTGCTTGAAATCACATAAACTGTTAGTGGCAGCGACCTGAGATTTCTGACTCTGGCCAGTGTTTTCCCTCTTTGTCCTGTTGCTTCTCAGTTCAACAAGGGTGCTCTTGCGAAACAGATTTAAAGATGACAACTTGTATCACCTAAAGAAATTGCATTTAATTTTTTTATTGAAGTGTAGGTGATACAGAATATTATATTGGTTTCAAGTATACAACACAGTGGTTCAACAGTTACACACATTATTAATAAGCCTCCCCCCAACTAGTGCAGTTATTATCCATCAAGATGGAAAGATGTTACAGATCCATTGGCTATATTTTCCATGCTGTACTTCCATTCCCATGATCAACTTACATTATGATTGAGATTTTTGAGCTCCTTTATCCCCTTCACCTGCCCCACCCATCCCAAACCCTCCCACGTGGTAACAACCAGGCACTTCTCAGTATTTCTGAGTCTACTGCTATTTTGTTCATTTTGTTTTGTGTTGATTTTAGATTCCACAAATAAGTGAAATAATATGGTATTTGTTTTTCTCCACCTGGGTTATTTCATTTAGCATAATACCCTCTACAGACACCCATGTTTTCACAAATGGCAAGATTTCTTTTCTCTATGGCTGAATAATATTCCATTGTATATATGTACCACCTCTTCTTTACTCATTCATCTATTGATGGGCACTTGGGTTGCTTCTAAATCTTTGCTACTGTAAATTATGCTGCAGTGGACATAGGCTGCATGTATCTTTTCAAATCAGTGATTTTGTTTTCTTCAGGTAAATTCCCAGATGTGGAATTGCTAGGTCATATGGTATTTCTATTCTTAGTTTTCTGAGGAACCTCCATATTGCTTTCCATGGTGGCTGCACCCATTTACATTCCCATCAACAGTGTAGGAGGGTTCCCTTTTTGCCACATCTTATTATTCCTTGTTTTGTGTATAGTAACCATTCTGACTGGTGTGAGGTGATACTCCATTGTGGTTTTGATTTGCATTTTCCTGATGTTTAGTGATGTTGCATATCTTTTCATATGTTTGTTGGCCATCTGTATCTAGACTCATGCCTATGTTAAAGAGATTTTTGCCAGTACTGGAAGTCCTAGCCATGGCAATCAGACAAGATAAAGAGATAAAAGGTATCCACATTATTAAGGAAGAAGTAAAACTGTCACTATTTGAGATAACATGATATCATATATAGAAAACCCTAAAGACTCAACCAAAAACTACTAGAACTAATAACTGGATTCAGCAAAATTGTAGGATACAAAACTAATATGCAGAAATCTGTTGCATTCTTATATACTAAAAATGAACTAGCAGAAAGAGAAATCAGGAAAACAATTCAATTTGCAATTGCATCAAAATAATAAAACATTTAGGAATAAACCTAACCAAGAAGGTGAGAGATCTGTACTCTGAAAACTGTAAGACACTGATGAGAAAAATTAAAGAAGGCACATTTAAATGGAAATCTATCCTGTGCTCATGGACAGGAGGAACTAATGTTGTCAAAATGGCCATCTGGCCGAAAGCAAGTCACAGATTCAATGTAATCCCTATCAGAATACCAATGGTATTTTCAATCAACTGGTGCAAATAATTCTAAAATTCATATGGTACCACAAAAGACCCCAAATAGCCAATGCAATCTTGAGAAAGAAGAACAAAACTGGGGATATTATGCTCCCTGACTTCAAGCTATACTACAAAACTACAGTAATCAAAACATTTTGGTACTGGCACAAGAACAGACCCATAAGTCAATGGAACAGAATAGAGAGCCCACAAATGAATCCATATGTATATAGTCAATTAATACATGATAAAGCAGCCATGAATATACAATGGAGAAAACACAGTCTCTTCAATAACTGGTGTTGGGAAAACTGGACAACTACATGCAAGAGAATGAAACTAGATTACTGTCTAACTCCATACACAGAAATAAACTCAAAATAGATTGAAGACCTAAATGTAAAATGTGAAACAGAAAACTCTTAGAAGAAAACAATTGCACTTAATTTTTGATAGCCAGAATTTAGTTAATTCCAGTGAGAAATAATATTGTTTCTGGATCTGGTTAAACTTTAATATAGCGATGAGAAGTTCTGATTAAATCTTAAAGCAAAATTCCTTATAACTTTATTCTGAGAATTAGAAATGAATACACCATTGTTAAACATGTATTCTCCAAATTAGACCTATCATAACTTTTTAGCTCAATTTACTGTACATCTGTTCTTAGAGGACTAGACATTATTTTAAATGCTGGATGGATGAATCATTACTCTATAAACACAGATGAACCAACATAATATCCATTTATTCTCTATGTTCCTGAACTTTAGGGTATCCATCCTCTCAATAGGAAAAATGCACACATTATATAAAGCATTTTCCATTGCACTTAAAGATGTTGGCTTTATGACTCATACAATACTTCAACATTCTTTGAATTTACCCTGAAATCATCACAAGCACCTGTTCAGTAGACCCCAGCACTACTGAATTTGTAGTCAAAGTGGAAATATTATGCATTCTCTGGGTTTGAGTAACAAAGGGAAAATTCATAAAGTAAAAATAAAATCACAATTTGGCATAACAAATGTAAATGATGTATACTGAGTTTGTAATTACAATAATTTCTGTCATTTTGGAGATCTTAAATGTGGACTGATGTTTGTGCTATATTTATGTTCATTTTCCTACTCATTAATAAAGCTTTTTCAACTGAGAATGAGTATGACCATAACTTTTGCTTGGTCTCACTTGGGATTCCAGGATCTAAGGATTTTTCTCTCTGGCTCTCATGTTACAATTCCATTGCTATTTTGTCTGCTTTGGGAAAACATTTAACCAAGAGTCTTGTTCATATACGTTTCATTTTTAGAAAAAAAGATGAAATCCAAAAACGTATATCAAATAGATGGATTGTAATGTTTTGGAGGCATTTAAAACCTTTAAACAATACATGCAGGCATTTTTTTGTGTGTTACAAAAGAGTTATAAGTGAAAGGGACTTAATTGTTTTTAGCTACCATATTCATTTGTCACTTTCAAACTAAGTTCCATTAAGACATAAGATTTGATAAAATGTCGCTAAGTAGGCTTTTTAAAGTCATGACCAACAGAATTTTTTCTTCTCTGCTCACCTCCAAGGTTTGTTATCCTATATATTCTGATGCAAGAAATAACCCCAAAGGTTCCATATACCAAGTTTGTTATGAAAGCTTACTCAATAGGCTGTGTGCTGTGTTTCTTTATTAAATAGGCAACTCAGCTAAGTTAATCTGGATCTTTATTCATCTAAATGCAACATTTTTTCTCTACTGGAGTTAAATAAAAATAAAATAATATTTAAAATATCTTCGAGTATATTTTGTAATAGAGAATTCTAAAAATTGGCATCTCCCTTGATCTGATCACTCCCTGCTCACATTACTTATTTGTGTGGTCTGCCTACTGTTCTGAGAGTTATCTTCAGGTCAAGGTGGTACCTTGAGTATAAATGCATTGGGAAAAAATGAATGTATAAAGATGTTTATTTTTTTCTCATATGTGGTTACACAAAATTTAGAGACAAAGTCTTTCTTTTCATCACACTTTTGTTCTATAAAATATGTAACCCTTTGTCCCCCCAAAATAAGATCAATTGATTGCATTGTTTGTCTCACTGTAGGTAGAACGGAGGCAAAGAGAGACAGTAGAAGCAAGATGTAACTTAAAAACAATAGCCTCTACTTTTATTTTAAACTTCAAATGACATCAGTCTTTGTTAAATAAACTTTACCACTCCCCTGTGGTGCTAAAGGCCAGGTAATTCACCTGACCACTGCAAGCCTGGACTGGTCTACATACAGCCCATAGTGAAGCATGACCAAGTCAGTGTTTCACAGGCAAGAAAACGTTTTCATCTTTATCGTAGCCTCACTGGATGCACACCTGTGGTTCTTTGACCACAAGTCATTTTAATGATGACATATAATCACAACTTTTTAGCTTTTTTGGGATATCAGGGACAAGTCCTTCTCTATGCCCTAAAATAGAGTCAAAAAGCATTATTTTTGGATGAAGTAATTCAGGAATTTTGCATACACTCTATGATTCTATTTTTGTTGCAATCTGTGTAATTTTATTTTCTATGAAGGGAGAGCATATTTCTTATGCTTTGCTTAACAGTAATGATCATAGATTCTTAACCCCATTTGTTTCCTATGAAAATGAAAAAATGTCCCATGTCAAAGCTCAGTAGTCTCTACTCCAATGAAGGCGCTCTGAGGATTTCCAAAATAGGACCTAATGCTCACTAACCCTGCTGTCTCTTAATGAGACTATCAAATTCTGCACTGACACTTTATTTCATTGCCCAGTGCTTCCTGTTAAGAATTTATCTTGAATTCCCATGTGGCACATAGTACTATGTCACCCTGTGGTACTTACTAGTCTTTCTTTGGTTGAGAAAAGTTAGTGATTCATTCAGGTTGAGTACAAAGGTAGAGCTTGCAAGTCTGCTGTGTTCACATACTAGCTCTGCCCCCTACTTGACTGGCCCCTGGGCTAGTCACTAAACCCCTTTAATCTTTCATTTCATTGCCTTTCAAGTGGGAATACTGCCTGACTGTGATATAACAAGGGTGACTTATGACCCAATGTTTCTCAAGGGCTAATATGCATGAGAATCACTTGATGGATTCTGATTGTGAATATCTGAGGAGGGGCTGTATATTCTGCATTTTTATTAAACTCACAGTTGACCTCTGTCACTGCTAGTTCATTGATGACTTTTGAGTGACGGCAAGATTATAAGTGAAGACTGAATAAAAACAAAACAGATAATGGCCACATAAAACTGACCACAGTTGCAGCAAACCACCCAGGAAACCAACCCCTGTCTTCAATAACCAGCCCAGGAAGTTAGCCTACTATAAAAGTCAGACCTGCAGGAAGTCAGGCTGCTATCTCTGGTAATAATTCAGGAAGCCAAATAATACTTCTGACCAAATGGACAGGACATGATTAGTAACTGAGAACTCCCTAATTATTGGCCCTTCTTCCAGCTTAGGACCTACCAGAGGAAACCAGATATGCATTTGCAACCAGTCACAGAGGAGGCTCCATTCCTGGGTGTCCCTCCTATAGCGTCTCCGTGTCCAGAACCTCGAGCCAGGGCGCACCTGAGGCCTACGCGGTTCCTCGCTGTACAGCTGCTGGGCTCCCCTTCCGGCCTTCAGGTTTCCGACAACATGCAAGTGGTGGTGGTTGACTTCTTTGCTATACAGCAAACTTGGAATAAATAGTCTGCTTGTTCTCATTTGGTTGGTCTTTATTTCTAAATAAGGACCTAATGAAAAGTGCCTATTATTTAGTGAGGGCTCAACTAATTGTAGCCTTAGGTCTCTACAAGTGAGTGGAGCTAGAAGCTTTCCTCCTCACTGTACATGAACACATGAGGTCTTTATTCTTCAGTTTTCTAGCTCCTAATTCCCCTAAAAGTCTGGTTTACTGGTCTCATTTAAGTTCACACACCTTGCTGCATCCTCCTCTCCATGGTAATATATACTCTTGAACTGGAGGGGCTTTAACTGTTTGTTTCTTGGTGGTGTGCTGAAGGGCTGCTTTATCGTCTCTCTTCATCTAGGTTCAAAAAAGTCCAGTAAACTTCTTTTCATTTCCTTCTAACGACTGTGTCAAGGACATCTTCCACCCAGGGGATAGCCAGGTCACTTAGCATCAGTGAGCTCATCATTCTCACCTTTTCATTATCTTGTCTCCTATGTACTAGCTCAGTGGTCAGATTTAGGTTTCAACTAGAAGGAAAGGAGGGAGAGAAGCCTCCTTAAGCCTAAAACATGACTCTCTCTCACCTTTTTAATGACAGCTATATTTGAGTTTGGGTCACCTCTCAACAAAACTCAAGTATCTGCAGTACTCTAGCATTTTCCTTGTATCTATATCCCCTCTGAGACCACATCTGAAGGAAAAGGGGCAGTGGCAAGGGACTTTCTTGGCTTTCCTAGACTAGTATCCTCCCAACAGCATTCCAATCTCACATTCTTTTTCCTTACTGATCACTTAAAACATAACTGGACGTAAACATAAATAACTTAGAGGTATCTTGACAAAAGGAATATAAACATCTTCCAACAAGGAAGAGAAGGGAAAGGATGACTCAGATTCTAACAGTTCAAACCTAAATGCAAATTCCATAACCCACATTGGCATTTAAAATTCTATCTGGCACAGTAAAGAGCACAATATATAAATGGCTGTGCAAAGGAAAATTTGAAACATAAATATAAGTGGAAATGGTTGCCAAGTATCTGAGTTGTTAGAAATGTGTTTACTTTGAAATGTTTCCACAAAAAAGAAAAAATACATTAAAAAATTTTTATCTTTACCTAACGTTTTCCCCATATACTTGAATAATTTAGGCTGCTCTCTTGATAGTATACTTTTTGATATATTTTATTTGATGCAGCCAAAACACATGATAGCTCAATGTATTTTTGGGGAGTATGCTTTACAAGCCACTCCACTTTCCTGCAGTGTCCTATGAAATAGAAGAGCATCTGAGATATTATTAAGGACTATCTCCCTATTTTCTTAATAGCACAACAAAATTAAAAGGTTCTACCAAAAGACATGGTGTAGGAGAAGATTTCCATTTGTCAAAAGGCCATTTCTTTTATAGAACTTTTTTAAAATGCCGTTTTTCAGGCTTCTCTGTGGGAGATTCTGAATTCAGTAGCTATGGAGTGTGGCCTTTGAACCTGTATTTTTAAAAGCTCTCTAAGTGCTTCTGGTGCCTGCCAGGTTTGCTTGGGAATTACAATTAGATGGATGCCAATTGGCATGATTAAATTTCTGGGTGGAAAATCCTACAGTCCCTTGTAAAACCCAGTGATTTGATTTAATTCAAGAACATTTATTGAGCACCTATTCTGAGTCAGACACTTTGGTGTGTGCTGCAGACACAACGGTGAATACCACATGTTCTTGTGCACAATTAGTTCAGACACTAGAGAGAGAAGGATAGGTAGAGGGAGAGAGAGAAACTGAAGAGAGATAGATTTCATCACAGGTAGAAAGAGGAGCTGTAGTAGAAATGGGGTCTGATTCTGAGCTCAGTGACCCATACTTCTAAGAAATGTGTCTTTTTCTCAACATTCTTTACCACGGCCTAGTCTAATATCATATTTTGTGCTCAGGTTTCACTAACAGCCACACATACTATGTAAGTCTTACGTAGCTGTGCCAGGACATTGCTGGCGGTGGTTTTGACGGTAGGCCTCACAGTTGATTTGGGTCTATCCATGGGGACTAACTAAAATGGTACTATAGATAAAAATTTGGGGGGAATTATTCACCACTTAAGTCTTGACCCAGCGTTCAACTTTCAAAAACAAACCAACTTTTCTTGTATTAATTTCACACCTTTTTATAAACATTGATCTTCTAGTACAGACTCAACCACTTAACACGTAGAAATCCTCTATTCGTTACACGAGTGAGGCCGAGAACATGCCTTAGGTCCTGGTCTGGCCAAATGAATCTGTACAAACATAATCAGCAAAGGCTGGGAGGACACATTAGAGACCAGCTGTTCACCCTTCACATCACAGTGGAAGAAAGAAAGGTCCAGAGTGGCCGAAATACCTGTGTTACATAAAGAGGAGCTGAGGTCATGTGACAGAATCGGGAAAAGAACTTAGAGACTCTGAGTTCTTATTCATTGTTATTTCCTGTAGGTCACAGACAATGCTGCTCCAAGGTTGCAGACACGACTTCCAGATGTGACCCTTGGATGGCAGTGGCTGACAGGAACTGGGTTGAGACTGTGTGTGGGTCATTGAAGGTCATTTTTATTCATGCAACAACACAGAGAGCACATCCTACTGTTACAGAAGATCAGAAGCATGACCATGCTGCATCAGCATCGTTTTTTTTTCTCAGCACATTCTGGGGTAGAGAGCACATATTAAAATTTAAACTTTGAATTAATATACACTTGGGGCCAAGATAATCATTCTGCCAATTTTATGTATGTGATGCTGGGGCAAAGTATTTATTTTTCCTAATACCCACTTTTCGTGACTGTAAAGTAGGTTTAATAATATTTTCACTATGTGGGATTTTCAGGATTAATGAAATAAATGCCCTATCTTAAATATTAGTGAATTCTGCTGTTATTAATAATAAGGCTTTTCCCTCTGAAGTTCTTCATGGTTCTTAGTATTAAACGTATGAAACAGACTAAGAATCTTAGACATAATTTTGTTTAATAAGTAACATTTCTTTCCAAATAAACACACTTTAAGAGAGCCATAAATTGAATACACAAAAAGTATCCTCAAATACAATTTCCTTCTTTTGACAAGGAACATGTACTCAGACATTGAACTATTTGTATTATAATTATATTTACTTTATTTAATGATACATTTGATATTAAAACAATAAATATATAAACAGAAAGAAAAATACACTTTATTTTCTATTAATTTATAATGTAACCTTTCATGAAATCCTTTTACTAATTCTCAACAGTCAAAGGAGATTTTCAAAATTTATGAGTGTCATCAGTCTTTTAATGATGAACAAGAAATAACAGTATCTTTTTCTTAGCCTAAAGAGTAGGGAGCTTCTTGTTAGAAAATGCTTTCATTCATTCATACCACAAATTTTCATGGAGTTTTTTTTAATATGACTTTATAAATTATTTAATTTGTGTGGGTTATTTGATGACACAATGATTACTACATTAACTAAATAAAATACTTTATCCTAATGAAAAACTGTATGTAATTACTTTTTCTTTTCACTTTGCAATGTTGCTATGCAACACCATTAGAAGGATAAAAAAGTATTAGCTTAAAGAAAGGATAAATTATTGGTCTGTTTCCCAGGTTTATAGTTGAATGGATTTTCACCACCACATCTCTCTCTTTTATGTATGGTGTTTTTCATGATTACATCCAAATTAAAGACTTTCTAATTTGAGGATGATAGTTCAACATTTATCAAAATGAAATGAAAGTAAGCTTGTTTAAATTCTGCCAAAGGAAAATGGTAACCCAATGGCGATTCTATCAGGGGGACAATTCAGAGCCATTTTCTCTCTCATTACACTGTTGGTTTTAGTCTGGGCCACAGACATTTTGTGTAGCATAGAATTTAACACTGGCAGCTGGGCTAGGATACAGACTATATTATCCAATGAATAACATGTGATATAATTGTAAGAGTTTTCTTTTAAGAGTTGGTACATATTGCAAATGAGCCAAGTTAATTTCATTTCACTTAAAATGTTGCATCTCAAAACTGAGAAAATATTTATTGAATAACTGTTTTATGTGAGGTGCTGAGAACGTACACATATTTCAGGTTGTTTGTGAAACATTTAAATCTAAGAGGTCCATATAAAATTTAGTAGGTCCAGAACCAAAGTGATTCTTTCCCATCCCTATCATCTGATTTGCTCCCTTTTCTCTACTTCCTATATTAATAAATGTACAGCTGTAAAGTTCGAAACAGAATGTATATGTCATGAAAATTCCCTCCTCTCCCTTACTTTCAAAATTTTTTACCAAATCCAATTGATGTAGTTTCTGAAATGATTCTTGAATTCATTCCCTACTTCACGGAACTCCTGGCCTAGTGCAATTCTTTATATTTGTCCTTAACTATTTCAATAGTCTACTGGCCAGTCTTCCTTCCTCTGGTCTCACCAAATTTTTCCTGAACACTGACACTTTCTAAAGTACAGATCTGAGAATATTACCACCACACTTAGTATCTTCCATTGGCTCTCCACTGCATGTAACACTAGAACCAGGTCCAAATGCCATAGAATCATTGCGCTTGTCTCCTGCCCTCACCTCCCTTCTCTACTCGCGGTCTGCTCCACTCACCTCTCCATCCTCTGATTTCCAGTGTTCTCTCAGGTCCCTGTGCCTGTGACGCCCCTTCTGCCTGGAATCCCTTTTCAACATGAATGACTGAAAACAATCTACTAATTTCTCAAGATTCAATTTTAAAATTACTTCCTTAATGAAGCCATTCTTGAGGTTTCTATTTAGCTTATTTTTTTCCTCTTCCCCTAACCTTACTGCATTCTGTATGCATTATTGTTATAGCTCTTGCCATAATTGAAAATACTTATTTATGTTCCCTACTCAGTGGTGATCATGGCAAGAACCTTCTATTTGGTGCCTATTTCCACCTGCTCCCCATCCTAACCTTTCTTCCACATTGTTTCCAGATCCGCTAAAAACCTTCCACATTTCTGCATTGCTTATATGATAAAGCAACTCAGCATGGTACAAGGGCCCTGCATTCTCATTTCCCAGCTCTAATTTCATCACCCATGTCATGCATCCTGCACTCTCATACATAGCAAATCATGCCTAAAAGCACCATTGTGGTTCGTACTTTTTGAGGAATGTTCTTTTCCTGCTTTCCAGATGGTATATTCTTACTCATTATTCGAAAGCTTACATGACACACAAAATCTCTACAAAGCCTTCCCTGCACCATTCGGTATAGTCATGTGCCCCTTTCTTTTGACTTTGGGAAGATCTTCCACAAAATGTCATCACTTACCCGGAAGCTTGTGACAACCTTTGGTCTCCTTGCATATTTGCTCTCTTCAGTCAATCCTCAGCACAGTGACCATAGCGATTTACTTAAAAGAAGTGTCAGATCTTATCTGTGCTCTCTATTCAAAACCATTCACTGTCTCGCATCTCATCGCTCCTGACAAGGCCCTGCGCCCGCTCTCCTCTTCCACCTCTCTGACTCGCCTCAC
The DNA here is from genome assembly GCA_032199065.1 of Smutsia gigantea. Taxonomy (NCBI): domain Eukaryota; kingdom Metazoa; phylum Chordata; class Mammalia; order Pholidota; family Manidae; genus Smutsia; species Smutsia gigantea. Next base: position 408,791 of record JAVSCE010012714.1, on the reverse strand, counting down.
ACTGCTCCCCTCCCCCTGGCTGGCTGCTCTCCGTGACCTCCCCGGACGAGCTCCTGGCTCCGGTGTCTGCACTTCTCTAAATAATCATCTGGCTTATACCTCCTTCCCCTTCAGGTATTAACTGTCACTTTATCAATGATATCTTTTCCAACCATCTGTCTTATTTGTGATACTGTACTTAACTCTTTCCCTAACTTCCTTCTCTACCCTCCTCAATTGCTTTCATTTTCTTCACATCTAATAATTTCTGTTCTATCTTCTGTTGCTTCCTTTGGAAAACCAGCTCCACAGACAGGGATTGTTTTCTGTCTTGTTTTCTGAGTTATCCCAAGAGCTTAGCACTGTTTCTGGTATATAATAGAACTCAGTTAAATATGTTGTATAAACACATTCACGCTATAAGTTACTTGAAAAGAGAGGTCATGTTTGACTCAATTCCATCTGGGAATGATTCCTGGCACACAATCATTAAACCCACAAGTCTTTGATTAGTAAATGATTGTATTTGCCTACCCTTGGATACACTGTAGAAAAAGCTACTTAAACATGCAGCAGTTTATTTGCTGGATTTCTTCCATCTAAATATAGTTATTTAAATAGCTTCTCAATCTAACTGGAAAAATGGTCAACTGTTACCATCAACTAGTGATTGAAAAGTTCCTCATATATCTGAAAGATTATGGAACTCAGTCCACTATGAATTTCAGGGATTTTTTAAAATTCTTTTGTATTTTACCCTTTAACAACTTAATTTTTTTAATTTTATTGAAGGCAGTACTGCTGTTCAACTCTGACTTTAGAGTACCAGAGCATTAGAGGAAATGCCGATGCCCGATATACAGAGACAGAAATTCTGACTCGGGGAGTCAGGAGGCGGCCTGAGCACGGGTAGTTCTACGGTCCCAGAGAAATAGGAGTGGAGAGCCAAGCTCAGGAAGCAAGGTCAGGAAGGGTTATATCTTAGACTAACTGCCCGGGCCTCAGTGGCCACTGCATGTTACCTAACTCTCACAGTGGTAAAGTTTGGACAGTATTTTGCATGAACTCAATAGAAATCAGGAAAGACAAATATTCAGTCTTTTTCAATAATGAAAAACGTCTAGATTTGTTTTCTGATATAAATGGTAGATTACTTTGTCCTTTTCAAAACATTTTAGTGAGCTTGTGTTACCATGTGTAAAATGCCTCTTCATTATTCCTTAGCTATTAAATTACAAGGGTAAACAAAGGAGAATAACTGACATCCAAATTGGCAAATACATTATTTTCCTTTATGAAATAAATCATATGGAAGCATTTCTTTTCTCTGTGAGTCAAAGCATTGTGGATTATTTTATCATCAAAACTAAAGTCAACTTGAGAGAGAAACTACAATGTGGTTTTCACATTGGACATTACACGATTTTAGAAAGACATCTGCCGCTTGTTCCTTTCCAATAGAACAATAAAGAATCAATAGTAATGTTTTTTAAGCAGTTAGTTAAATTGATTATGTATAGAGAGCAAATATAGAGTATACTATTCATTTTTTCACAAATACTTCAATTTCTATAGGCTTTACACAGAATGAGTTGTATACCACGCACACACACACCCGCACACACACACACATCATAAATATATAACATTTCTATAAAAGTATAATCAGCAATTTGTGCCTAACTTAGAGGATATTATATTTCATCTACAGTTTACAGTAACTGTGGCTCAAATAATGGAATTTTTAAAAATCTTTTTTGGTATTGATTCACTGAAAAGACTTATAGGGACAATTGGATTTATTTCCACAGTTACACTGTCTGTGTTTTCAGTAACCCTTGGGCCTTTGCTTTGATTGAAAATGAACTGTTCCCAGCGCCAGATTGTGGGGTGAGTTGGAGAGAAAGTGACGCTTCCTCCTCATCACTCCGTGAATGATGACGCCAGTGATGTCAGTACCAGTGGCTCCTGAGGAAATAGGGACCCATCATCATCACGTCTCCCTCACTGCCCAGGGAACCTCTGGGCCCATGGCTTCTGGGGAGCGTCCAATTTTACAGTGCGACCTGAAACTAGGATACATCCAGGTTGTAAAAAGAACTGAAATACTACACTGCTATATTCCATTACTAGGAAAAATAAGTCTGGCATGTTTAAGAAATTCTACAATTTGTCTTTAATCCACTCCTCTCAGGATGTTGTCTTTAGGTCATTTTGGTTCTGATTTTTAGGAAATGAGATTTTAATGCCTTTAGGTAGTTAAACGAGATTTTTTTTTTATTCTCACCTACACGTCTTTCCATAGCTTTCATAAGGTAAATAAATGAGTCCATACATCATGAATTTGCCTAATTCTTAAAGAATGAAACTATCTCCTCTGTCAAGCTCTTAATTTTATTACACCCATCTCTGTATACCAAGACAGATAAGAGTGAATTTAATAAAGAAACATAAATATTTTGACCAAAATTTATCTAGAGTACCTGGGCTTACTCAAAACAGAGCAGGCTCAATTTATTTTTGCCTTAATTCCATGACTTAGATAGCTAAGTTTAAATTCCATTTGCATACCCTACTAATTTTGCTTAGATGTACATATTTTACCTTTGTCTTACCTTCCTTTACAAAAATATGGCTTTTAAAAAATAGAGGCTTGCAAAAATTAAGAGAGAACAAACCCCTTACATCTATAACTTTCTTGTGTCTTTGTTGTTTTGTGTACATTTTAAACAATTTTTCTACCTTCCATCATCTTTTTCTTTTTTTTAAACACTGAAGTATTTGTTTGATTTAAATTCTGTTTAAAATCAACTAGTTTTAAGAAGAGACTTTTGAGGTCTGGAAGAAAATTTTTTCTCAAATAATGTTTTTGAGTTATCTCAACCCCTTCTCCCAACTCTCAGATAGAATTGAGGGGTGTTTTTTTTTAATAAAGGGAAACTTTTTAAGGGACAAAAATGACTTACGTAGAAGTCAGCGGGGTGTTGTGAAGAAAAGCATAGGGCTTTAGAGTCAGGGAAACCTAACTGAGTTACCTGGGTAAGGAGCAGGGTATTTCTGCACCTCATTTCTATTATTCATAAAAGGTGAACAATTCTATCTCACAGGTTTTCATAAGAGGAAATCTAACTAGACAACATACAAAGTGTGTATACTGTAGGTCCTCATTCAAAAATTAAAATTCCATTTTCTTTTATTTTTCCCCTTTCCAATGAAGATGCTGAAATCATTCTCATCCAAGATCTTGATGCTTATATTTCCAAGTGACTGTGGTTATGTTCATGAATAACATATGTTCAAGAAATATGATTTAACTATTTCATATCATTCATCAAGGACTGCTTCAGTGGAGCAGTTTTTCAGTGACCTGAAATTGTTACCACAGCCAAAGCCCAAAAAGAATCCCTTGCAAGAAAAATTCAGATACAGTGTTTCATTCTTACAAAGCAAAACCCTTAGCTTCTCAGCAGTAAGGAAGAACATCTTCAGAAGAAACTGCTCTATATTCAATTAAATTGCCAGTAATAGTTCTTTTGAATTGGTTTATAGAACTTAACTGAAGACATTCAATTGTCATTGGTAAGGACAGGTGATGCTAAAACCAAAGAAAGACCCCATAAAGGAAACCTGTGTTAGATTTAGTGTCTGGATGAAGTAAGTAGGTGTGTCTCCTGGATCTATTTTGAAGGGAACCAATCCAGATACACTATCTGTTTAAAAACAGTGTCTCACCACTGTCAGTGTTTGGAGTTGCTCTAAAAACATAGAATATCTGTCATAAGACCTGAAATAGAAGGTGTAGTCCCTGGCCGCAGAACACACCCTGGCATGAAATGACCAACTCAGCATCTGGTCAGCAAATTGCCTCAGCAGGAAACGCTCTCCTTTGTTGGCAGATGGTCTAGCTACTTTCTCAGTGAGACTGAAGGACAAGAAACTTCTGGAAACACAATTTGTATTCAGTCTGTAAATATGGAAATATGTTGAAAGGTCCTCTAATCCAGGTGGACTCATGCTCCAAATGTTATTATAAACAAAGTCATTGCTTCTCTTTATGTCTTTTCTTTAGAAGTGTAAGTCAACTTGAGAACCCATATTTAAAAAATGTTCTGTTGCAGTTTGCAAATATCAAAACCAATAAGAAACAAATCTCATATGACATTTGTAGTAAAATAAATTTAAATAATTCGATTTCCAGGTTGACCTAGTAAGTATTTCAAGATGTATTTATCAAATAATACTATCTCAGGTTGATTCTTTCCCAAGGGAGCAGTATGGGTAAATTAACAATGTCATTTCCTTTTGTTTTTTGTTTTCTTTTTTGGATTATGTCAATGTCAAAAACAAGCAAGTAAACTAGAAGGTGAACATAAAAAGAAAATCCACTTAACTAAAAATTGTTAGACTACAAAGTCAACAATTTTATATCTTCAAACTGGACAGGTCACCTTATGTTGTGAGAGCCATGATGATGTAGATGCCCATCTGAGGGCCAAACATGGGCCAAATAAACAGGAAGTTAAAAAATTCATATCACCTCATCTAGTACTCTATCATCGTTAATCTTTTAAACTAAAAAGAAAATCAACTTGCTAAGAAAGTGATTGTTCAAGGAAGCATTTAAAAAGGAAGACAATTCTTTATTGTATGGTAAGTAGTTCCCATCTCAGAATCTTAAATACACTATTAAGGAATTATCAAAGGATTTTATATGGGACTTTTATTTCACATACAAAGTCACAGGAAATCATTGCTTTCATCGTTACAACCAAAAGAAGCTGAAGAACCTTCAAAAACACATAGTTCATTTTTTCATCCTTCAGAGAGCTGAGAATGTAATGAAACTTAAAATAAACAAGTTTCCAGAGAAATTACAAGCCCTTCACAGGAGAGAAGAGTTCCACAGTTGTTCTCATTTCAAGAAAAGTAGCAGAGGAGGAGGTACCTGCCATAGGAGGGGTAAGGAGAAACCAGCTAAACTTTTAATGAACATTTTAATGGCTGTGTGTATGTAGGCTGGCATGAGAGAATAGATTTCCAAGGAGCCTAAACCACAGAGCAAATCTGTAATCCCACACCAAGTATTTCCCACAAGTCTTCACCTAGTGCTTGAAAGTATATGACAAAAGCCGGGACAAGTCAGGAGAGCTGAGAGAGACACCCTGAGGTATGCAGAGCCTACCTGTAAGTATGCACAGCACGCACTGGGGGGGAGGGAGCTGATTTCTAGGAGAACTGAGTCACACATACTTCTCAGCCACATAGGTGGGGGCAGGACAGGAGCAAAACCTTTGTGACAATCCATTCTTTAAAACATATAGGATAGCTGCCCTAGTAAGGCTGGGAAATGGAAATCAGATGGGAAGGGTTCTCCAGAGCCGAAAACCAGGAATGACATTGGAGAGCAAAGACTTCTTCCCAATGAATAAAAAATTTGGCAGCTGAACTATACAACAGAGGTATACTGTTCATGGTACCCAGAGATGGTGGCTCAGTTCTAAAGCATGAAGAGGACTTCTGAACTTCACTAATGCTCAGGTCCTAAGCTATACTGAAAATCTAGATCCTTTCTCAAAACATGTGAAGACAACCCAGTGCAATGGCATATCATACTGATGCCATCTTTCCTTCTAGCATCCAAACAGAAGAAAGGAAATGACCTTTTTTGAAATACAATTTAGGTTCTACTATTCTTGTATTCAAGACATCTGCATGCTATAAAATATCATAACATTAAAAAGCAAGATGATGGGGTCTATGGTCAATAAAGGAAAAAGTCAATAGAAGTAGACACAGACATGGCCCCGCTCTTGGACTTATTAGAAAGGGACTTTAAAATAGCTGGGATGAAATTGCTTAGAGATAATGTTGAAAGAGATATCATGAAAGGCACTCTATTATACTTGAAAATTATAAATATTGTAATAGACCTAAGTAGTATCACAACATATGGGACAGAGTAATTGACTTGGTAGAGAAACAAGGGAAAAATGTAATTCAAAAGTATCATTTCAGTTATATCCTGTGCTGTATTTAGAAACAGAAGAAGAAACAGGGAAAGGTATTCCAAGAACATGGAACAAAGAGCACAGAGGTAAGTAGTTTTGAAATGGTATTGTGTATCTGCAATTCAGTGAGAATTTCCAATGCGAAGGAATAAATAATTCTAGAGCTGAAAGGCAGGGCAGCTTCATGGGTGTGTGACCTGTACATTCACACAGAGTCCTGTGTTCTGAAGGATACTGTACTTGGTTGAATGCTTTGCTGTGGCCAAGCTGAAATTATTAATATTTGAACAAGGGGCATGACACTTTTACTTTGCATTGATACCTTCATATTAATAAGCCAGTAGTGAGTGGGGGTGGCTATCAAGAAGAGATGCTGGTGTCCATTTGGGAAGGGCTTTGAATACAACATCAGACAAATTAATCAGGTATCACACATTCTCTGGGACAGGCCCAGTTTGTACTTCTCTCACCCTCATTTTTCCTGGAGTCTCCTATCACTCCGCAATGTCCTGATCTGAGCATGCATTGTAGGCCATCAGATGATGCGTGAAGGAACCAGAGGATATTTTTAATCAGTGATATGTTTTAAGTATACATGGTTTTCACTGTGAATAGTGGACTCAAGTATGGGTGGAACTGCTCATAAGAGCAGTTAGGAGGCTTTTGTAAGCTACAAGAAATGGTGACCTACACCAAAGAAAGGGGTGAGGGGAAAAAAGGAAGTAGAATGCATTAGACTTAGTAAATGTTTGGATGTGAGCAATAATGGAAGGAAAAGAATCAAAGATGACATCTGGGTTTCCAGTCTGGAAGATCTATAGATGATGCTTTCATACAAAGTTTGAAGGAAAAACAAGAGAAGGGCTCTTTGTGAACATGCTGAATTTAATATGGCTACAGGGTAAAGGTATGTTTATTGAACAAATGAGTATACTGGTCTGGAATTCATAATAGAGGTCAAGACTGGAGATAAAAATTTGGCAAACACATGAAGCCTGTCTATTCTCCCCTAGGTTTACCTGTGTTGGTGGGTTCTGGTCTTGTCAATCAGGAACCTGCTTATGACAGGAAATTTACCCCCTAAAACTGGGTACATAAGGGTGAAAGAAAGGGGGATGGTCTTAAAACCTTAAATGTACACCATTTTCAAATGTAAGGTCACTGAGTATCTGTATTGCCTTGTCTTTTTCTTCTTTCTATATTCCTGTTTATCTCAGCTCATGTTATCAATAACTGCTTAGCATTGTTTTGGAACTTCATTTACCCTGAGGCATGCTCCCTGCTGTTATTCGTACATTTATTTATAATCTCCTGCTTTAATCTTAGGCTCACTGCTGTTTCTGGGTCTTAGATTATTTTCACTTATGTTAAAATTTTCTTTTTACTCCTTTAAAAAAGTGAAAAATCCTTTAGATGTGAAATTCCATGTTTAATTTTATTTTTAATTGAAATTTTCATTGAGATAATTGGACATTCACGGGCAGATGCAAAAACTAATACAGAGAGTTCCCCACATGCAGATGGTTTCACTGAAGAATTTTTCCAAACATTTAAAGAAGAATAAATAAAAGGGAATTATATAAACATGATTAAGAAGACCTACAAAAACAGCTAATATGATATTTAAGTCAATAATGGTGAAAGAATGAATGCATTCCCCCTGAGATCAAGAACAAGGCAAGGTTGTCTGTTCTCATCACTTTTATTCAACATAGTACTGGAAATTCTAGCCACTGAATTATGGCAAGAAAAAAAAATACATATGGATAGTCTATGTGTGAAATCCCAAGGAATCCACCAAAACAAACAAAATGAAACAAAACCCTTGTAGCTCATATGTGAAATCAGCAAGGTTGAATATTAGTTTCAGGAAGTTTGTTTTTTTGGAGATTTAAGATTACAAATCCAATTTCTTATTGATTATAAGAAGGCTATTCATATTGTCTGTTTCATCTTGGTTGTATTTTAGTACTTTGTGGTCTTTAAGGAATTGGTCAATTTCCTCTACTGTTGAATTTATGAGTCTGAAATTGTTCAGAGTATTCCCTTATTATCTTTCTAAGGACTACTGAATCTATAATGGTATACTGTGCTTAATTCCCTATGTTAATCATTTGTGTCTTCTCTATTTTTATCAGTCTTGCTAGAAGTTTATCAGTTTTATCAGTTTTTCTCAAAGAATAAGCTTTTTGTTTCATTGAACTTTTCTATTGTTTCTTATTTCAATTTCATTGACTTCTTCTCTTTATTATTTTCTCCTTATTGCTTTGGGTTCATTTTGTTCTTTTTCTAATTTTCTGAGATACAGATTTAGATTATTTAGACAAAATCTTCCTTCATTTCTAATATAAGCATTTATCGTTATATATTTCTATTTCAGCACAGCTGTAATGGTATACCATGTATTTCTATATGCTGTGTTTTCATTTTCATTTGGCATATTTTTAAACCTCCTTTGATCCATGTATTCTTAGGGGTATGCTATTAAATTTCCACGTTTTTAGATTTTCCTGTTGTCTTTCTTTTATTGATTTCTAACTTGATTCCAATATGGCAAGAAACCCACTTTGTATTATTTCAATTAGTTTAAATTAGTTGAGCTTTGATGGCTCAGGATATGATCAGTCTTAATGAATGATCTGTGGACACAGAGTATATTTTACTATTGTTAGGTGGGTGTTCTATAGATATATCAATGAGAACCTATATGTTGAGTGTTTTATTCAAATATTTTGTATCATTTTTGTTTTCTATTAGTTCTATCATTTTCTGAGGGTGGACGTGGCTTTTGGAAAAGGGGGTTCCCTGCCTGGGGCAAGTTCTTTATGAAACCTGTGAGACCAAAGGAAGACAAGGGAAAGGGTAAGTTGGGGGTGTCAAAGGCTTGTTATTTCTCATGGCTCAGTCTCTCTCCCAGTGCACTCTGCCCCCTCTCACTGCTCCACTCCCCAGCTCTCCCTTTCCAGCCACAGTGGGCTCTGCTTCCCCTGCCCCTTCCTCCAGGAGGAACTCCATGGGCGGGTCCCTGGTCACTGGTGGGTGCCTGACCAATGATGTACCAAGACGAGAGGGAGGAAAGAGTGGCCATTTACTCCCCACCCCACCGCTTACCCTGACAGGCAGGCCCATGACAGATGGCGGCTCTGCCACAGTGAGTTTCACATCGACGCACCAGTAGGCCCTTATATGCATATCACTATCAAGGCCAGGCAGAATTCTAGTTGAAAACGTCCATTTACTCCACAACTCACCCCTCCAGAATTCCTACCTCACAATATATGCCTTCCCAATCTTCTGCAATGGACCCTGTGCAAGAAATCTAGAGCACTGTAACCAGATTAACAACATACAAATAAATTATGATGAAACCATGACAACCCGCAAGCTGCATTCAAAATCCTGCTCAGATTGAGTCCATAGCTTGCATGTTCTGTGAGAGGAGGCCAGCAGCTGAACTGGCAGGGGGCCCCAGGCACGCTTGGCAAGCAGCAACTATGGCTACAGGGGCATGTCCAATCTGCAAAGATTGTAGAAGAGAATAACCTTAAGGACAATAAGACACATGTTTTAATGTTACTAACATAGGCAAATCTTGTCCATCAGGTTGGATGCATGCAAGAGAGTGGTCCTGTGATAGGACAGTGCAGGTGGGCTGCATGCACCGAGTGGTCCTGTGATAGGACAGTGCAGGTGGGCTGCATGCACAGAGTGGTCCTGTGATAGGACAGTGACAGGTGGGCTGCATGCACCGAGTGGTCCTGTGATAGGACAGTGCAGGTGGGCTGCATGCACCGAGTGGTCCTGTGAGAGGACAGTGCAGGTGGGCTGCATGCACAGAGTGGTCCTGTGATAGGACAGTGACAGGTGGGCTGCATGCACAGAGTGGTCCTGTGATAGGACAGTGACAGGTGGGCTGCATGCACAGAGTGGTCCTATGATAGGATAGTGACAGGACAGGTGTAGATGTAGTGCTACTAGAGGCACAGGCACTGGCCACAATAATAACACAAAACTACCCTGTAAGGTGCTCTTGCCTTCTGGCCGTTTTGGGTACACTACCATGACCTTTGGGATCTGTTCTGCAGTTACTACAGGAACACACAGGAGGCTAGCTTCCAGGCCTTTTCCCCAAGGTTCCAGAAGGACCAGCCATCACTGTTCTGTGTGTCGAAATGTCCAAGGCCATGCAGTCTCCAGGTTGCTGTGGGGCTCAGTCACATGGTGCATTCCTGCCAGGCTCTACCGATTTCTCCAAACATCAGAGGCAGGCTCACTGATAAGCTACAGCCCACATTGTCTTCTGCTCTGGACCAAGTCGTCTCCTTTATCATTCCCTGGGGATGCTAATGGCAAATGTCCTGCAAGCCATTGCCAGAGGCCCCAGTCACAGCAGTCTCCAGTCACATGGATGTCCAGCTTGTCCATTTTGCAATGGCTGAGGTAAATGCATACTTTTTATCCCAGCCCCACCTGATGCCCTTGCAGGCCAAGTGGCACAAGGGCTTCAGAATTTGTACCAAGTGTGGGATAAACACTCTCTAGTAGCCTACAAGACCCAAAATCTATTGCAATAATGCCAGTTACCTGTAAGGGAATCAGAAAGGAGCATAACATCATACATAATTTTAGATCCCTATTCCTAAGGGAGTCCAGGCTTTTGCTGCTCAGAAAGCCCCATCACTGCAACCATTTATGACAGTGGGGCTCCTGGGTTGCAATAAATAAGAGGCCCCAACCAGTACCCCAAGGCAAACCTCCCTTCGGTCAAACCATAATGCCTAACCTTGTCCTCTGGCAAGGATCCCGGTGGGCTCTACATGTCCTTTCCCAGGGAGCTCTGCAGGCACACAGGCTGGACATGTGGCTTTGCCCCTGACTTCCATTTCTTAGACCTCAGAAGCTGAAACCACTGCTCTGGCTTTAACTGTTGCCACAGCTGTAACAAGATCTTATTGGGCTCCCCATCAAGTTTCTCTTTGCCCCTGACTTTATCAAATCAACCCACATCTGAGTCTTTGAGACATTAAAGGGTTCCCTCAAACCTCTTCTCTCAGTAATAGACCTTATCTCCTTCTGTGCTCTCATTGTGTCAACCTCTCCCAGATTTGCTGTACTACAAATAACCTAATTTGTGTGTTTCCCCAAATGAGAGGCAAGAACAGTCACCAGAGACCTGGAAGAGTTGTACAGAGCACCAGATTTCTCATACCCATGGTGAATAACTCCTCATCTGGGCCCTGGGGGTCCATTTTTTAGATGATACTTTTCATGCCCAATTTCCACAACACTTGCTGGACCTCAGCATATATCTGCCATTTAGTAGGGAAACATGGAAAATCACCCTGGTTAGGCCACACAGTGCAGAGTGTCACTGTAAACCAATCCAGAAGTGCATGACTATTTTATAACCTCTGCCAGAGGGGGTGAGTTGTCAGAGGATCCAGTTTCCCCATTACTGACCCCGGCAGGACAATGCCATCTACTCATATCCCAAAAATTCAGAAGCCATGTGGGCAGCGACTCCAAGGACTTCTGCTGAAACAGGGAGCCCAAATCCACCAGCTCAGCCTGGGTATGGGGTGGAGCATGGGGTGTTCCACAGTCTGGAGAGGGGGCTACTCCTCTCCTTGAAGAACTCATGGTTGCTGTGTCTTCATTTTCTTAACTACAACCGGGTGGGCTTTCAATAGGTGAGAGGCTGGTGCCTCTGGCAGTGGCACCATCCCTGGCTTCTCCTCCCACACCCCATGTCTTGACTACTATTTCTGGAGTTGAAGTCACCATTCCTCCCTTCACCTCACCCATGGCATCTCTCAGCCTTCATTCTCATGCTGCCCTTTCCTGCACCACTAGTATGTCACTCAGCAGCATGATCTCAGTTTTTAACAGACTTCTTTCCTTCCTTATTCCATCCTACTAATACATTCCTATTCTGCCACTTCCCATCAAAGCACATCTCTCTCCTTGGTAACCCTTTCTGATGCTGCAAGAAGCATCCATCCCACAGTTCCTGCTGCTGCATGGGCACTCAATTCCCCTAAGGGGTCTCCTTTGTAGAGGCCCAACTCCACTGCCTCTGGCATCCCCACCCCTCCTCAATTCTGGATAGAGGCCCACTCCTCTAGGAGACAAATCACCCTGGACCAAATACCCACTAGAGGATCCCTGGGTGTCTCCCCACCACCCACAGGGGGATCCCAGGATGTATCTCCGCCATCCACAGGGGCACCTGCTGAAACATCACTCCTATAAGGACAGGTCTTTGGGCTCACTGTATCCTGGTGACTCACACCAAAGTGTGACTCTGGGAGGAAGGGAGTTCCCCATTCAGTGCAAGTACTCTGTGGAATCTGTGAGACTGAACGAAGACAAGGAAAAGGGTAGGTTGGGCATTAAAGGTTTATTATTTCTCATGGCTCAGTCTCTCTCCCAATGCACTCCACCCCTTCTCACTCTGCTCCACTCCCAATCTCTTCTCCAGCTGCAGCTGTCTCTGCCTCTCCCCACCTCTTCCTCTGGGAGGAACTTCATAAGCAGGTCCCTGGTGACTGGCTGGCACCTGAACAATTACATACCAGAAACAGAGGGGAGGAGAGAATGGCCATTTCCTCTACACCCCTTGCCCTGAGAGGCAGTCCCATGACAGACTGGTGACTGCCACAGTAAACATAACACTGATGTGCAAACAGGCCCTTAAATGCGTATCACTATCAAGGCCATGCAGAATTCTGGTTGAAAACTTCCATTTACTCCCCAACTCACCCCTTCAGAATTCTTCCCTCACAATCTATGCCCCCCACCCCAAAACTTCTGCAACGGCCAATCAGAGAGGGAGCTTATAAGTCTGGGTGATGTCACTCACTAGCACAGTGGAGTCTTGGATCAGACAGCTCCAAAGGGCAGCAGTGACTTGGAGTCTTACAACTTCAAGGGCTTATCTTGTCAAAAGGAAGATGCTGTTGTGTGAGGTTTTATGGGATAGACAAAGAAGATGGGTTCTAAAAGACTGTTTGAACTATTTTTAAAAAATCAGATGTGTAAAAATATGTTTGCCACTGGCCAACTTTTGTGCTAACAAATCTCAGCCTGCAGTGAAGAAAGAGACTATCTAGGGGACATCTTTGGCTTATTTATATAATACCCATTTATCACCTTGCAGAATTCTCTTTTGCTGTCCCTTTCTCAGCTTTATTTAGATATAACATATATCATACAATTAATTCATTAAAAATGTGTAATTCAATATATTTTAGTATATTCATAGAGTTGTGCATCTATCACATCAATTTTATAACTTTTTTATTGCTCCCAAAAGAAACTCTAAACCTTTCGGCCATCACCCATCAATCTTCCCCTTTCCCTCCAGCCCTAGACAAACACAAATCTACCTCTGTTCTTTCTGTGCTTATTATGCAAATTTCATATACATCCAGTCATACAATATGTGGTCGTTGGTGATTGCCTTCTTTCACTTAGCATAATGTTTTCAAGCTTCATCAATATTATACCATGTATCAGTATCTCATTTTTTATTGTCAAATGGTATTCCATTGTATTGATATGCCATATTTTATTTATCTATTCATCATGTAATGGAAATTGAGATTTATGCTTTTTGGCTACTAGGAATAATGCCTGCAGACCTCCCAGCACAAGGAGGCAATTGACCTGAGCCCAGCTATTGAGCTTTGAAATTCATCATCCAACTGGTTTGCAGAGGCCAGGCGCCTTTGGTGCCAATGAGCTGACCACATGCAGCAGGGAAAGTAAGGACAATTTTGGGTCAAGGACTCCCAGAGACTTCACTGAGCCTTTCTTACAATGCTAGGCATCTGGGGTGCTTCCACAAACCTTTTCTTCCTCTCTCTTTCCCTCAGACTTGCCCTGGCATCTGATGAGTCTCCCAGCTTTTCTCAACCTCCTCCTCATTTCCTTTTATTCAGTCATTTTCTTTAATACAAACTTAATGCCATCCTGAATTCTGATTCTGGGAGGATTAACACAAAGGGTGTGTAGGTGGTTATTAAATCCTCAGTTGGAATAACAGGTGTTTCAGCAGGGGCGGAGCATCATAGAGCATTCTTCTGGCTTCTCTGTGCTCACCAGAAAAACAAAACAACAAAAACTAGTTGACAGCTTCCTACTCCTAAGAAATGATATGAGCAGGTTACTCTTTTCCACTGCTTGTAAAACCCAAATGGTCCCCTTTTAACTCCCATGTGGGAGTTATCATCCCTTTGAAAGCCATTTCTCCTACCATTCTGAACCTAGGCTTTTGCCAAAAATATAAAAGGAAGGCTGATTTCTAGAACATAAAGGTTGTTTTCTTTCCAGAGGGATGTGGGAAGATGATAATTAAATTGTCATTCTCTGGAGTCTTCTATAGTAACAAGTATCCAGCAAAATACATCTCAATAAATTACTCTGCCATATTGGTTTGGGGGAAATTTGTGTAACCGTGGAATTTTAGACCTTCTCTGTTCATTGCCCAAGTCATAGAATTAGCTTTCTCTATAAATTCCTTTTGGCTGAACAGACTGGGTTTATGTTTATTTCTTGGATGGGATACGAAACTTCACAGCAAAACCTTCCCTGACAAACCGAAAGCAATATTACTTCAATTTCTCAGGCCATCATTCCCCATCCTGGATTAGAAAAAAAAAAAGTTAGGTTTGTGGTGTAATTTACTTGGAAATAATAATCTTAATCCAGTTCATTTTTGGCTTGCAGAATCAATTACTTTTTGTTTTATACTATTCTGAATCAAGAGAAGGTAGAATTCTCTGGCTTCCAAAGGCAATGACAACAAAAAATAAATCTTTTAAAAGTTATTTCTGTGTGAGAAGAAAGTATAGGCACTATTTCTAGGAGCAACAAGGGATTTACCAGTTAGGAAAGCTTCAGGAAGAAAAGACTTACTAACAAATACATATGTATATAAAATACAGAAAGTACATTAAAAAAATTAATTTCATGACCCAGAAGCTGTCACCTCATTTTGTGGTATTTTAAAAATTTAAGGCTGTAAAACTATTGTAAAGATACAAAATTAAGGTAAAGATGTTGAAAAAATCATATAAAGAAGCATATTGAGTGAAAAGAACAAGTTCTATTTATTTCTACTCTTCCCAATATCATGAATCCCTCACTTTCCCACATCCCCTGATTTAACCAGTGCTATCAAGGGAGCTTGTATATTTCCACATATTTATTTTCTTTGCATAAGAAATACACTATATATTTAAACATACATGATTTAAAAAACATAAACAAGATAATTTCTTCTGAGTTGGTGTTTTCAATCTTGTATTTCCATATCAGTACATAAAACAATACTTCATTGTATTGAATATCTGAAGAATATTCCACTCTATGAATGAATACATAAAATATATAACTTTTCTGTACTGATAAACATTTAATTTGTTTCCAGTTTTTCACTGTAAAAAGCAATTCAGAAAAATCCTTGCACACATATATTAATCTGTTCAGGCTGCCATAACAGAATACCACAGGCTGCAAAACTTTAACAGAAATTTATTTTCTCATAGTCATAGAGACCTGAAGTCCAAGATCAGTGTGCTGGCAAGTTCAGCTTCTGGTGAGAGATCTCCTCCTGGCTTGAAGACACTCACCTTCTCTTGTGTCCCTTAGGAATTCAGCTACTTCATTACCTCCTTAGAGGCCCTACCTCCAAATGCAGTTATGTTGGTGATTGGGGGTTAGTGCTTCAACATTGGAATTGGCAGGAGTGGGGGGGTGTTGTGGGGAGTGGAGCACAATTCATTCCAGACAACAGACATTTTTCCATGTTGTATTTTTGAGTCATAAGTTTTATAGACACACACACATACACGTATATGTAAATATACATCTGTATGCATTTATAGAGAGAGCAATATATATGCATGCAATTCTAAAATAACATTGAAAACCCTATTACATAACCATTTTATAGCCTGTATTTCTTAACAGCTTTCATGACTATTTTCTAATACTTTTTTCTGTGAAAAATATATTTATCATATGCAAAATTATGTATAGTTTGTAAACATAATGGTATTTTGGGGATGTAAGAATTTTTCGTACTTTCTTTGACAGGAACGTGGGCTTTGTTTGAATGTAAGTTTTTACACATATCCCTAGTTCTTTAAAACATATCCTTAGAAATGAATTAGTCACAAGATAGGATAATTTTTAAAACTTTTTGTAAATATCAACATATTTTTTACTGTTAGAGTTATATAAATTTATATACCTATCTGGTGTGTATATACACATATGTATATGTATATATATATATATATATACACATTATCAGTTATGTTAAATATTTTAAATACCTTGGACACTTGCACTTTTTCTTTTGCATTTGTTTAGTCAGTCTTCTATTAATATATTTTTCCCATTGGTTATGTTTTTGTTATTTTTACAGGAAAATTTTCTGTTTTCTCCCTTTTGCTTTTATTTAATCATGTCTCTTGATATCCAGAAGGTTTTGATAAATTATTCTTTCATTTACTTTGTTTAAAATATATTATTCTAACCCAAGGTCTGATACAAACACACAACACATACTTCCTTTCTATTCTTTTAAATAGCTTTGTAATACACATTTGCTCTATACTATTTTGTAAATATAAGTTTTAAAGAAAGGCTGTTTTGCTCCCAAATAACAAACCACTTTCCAATTACTACTTAATGAATAATTATTTTTTCCCCACCAATTTGTGATCTCACCTTTATTAAAGTACTGTTATAGTTTACTTTCTACTCTATTCTGTTACTAGTATTGTTACTAACTTTATCTGACCGTCAGTTCTTCTGCCAAAACTATATTGTTTTGTTTATCATGGATTATATTACACATTGGATTATTTTACCTATCTTATAGGAATAAGGCACAGTAATTACTTTTATTTATCAAAAAAATTCTTAGTTGTTCAAAATCCACCCTCCCCTTCCTGAATTTGAATCTGAATTTCATGAAGCCAATAAATTACTTAGGAAAAATTGGCATCTTTATACCAGTTAGTCTCTCTGTCAATAAATGTAACATAAAAATATCCTTATAAGCTCATCAGCAAAAGTTTATACTTTTCTTTATATAATTTAGTTTTGGTCATGAATAATTCTTTTATATTTTTATTGCTTATGCATAAATGATTATTATGTATTCACCTAGATATTGGTGACATAGAGTTTTTTATCATTTTACTGAACTCTTTCAACAGATTGAACAGAGAAACTCTCAGGTTTTCTTGTCACATTTACACAGGCAAGTACTAACAATTTTTTTCAGTCTATTGTCTATTTAGATAATATTTCTTGTGTACTGTTTTTTCTCTTTTTTCCTTCTGTACATATCTCTTTAGAGCTGTGTGTACATTGTGTGTTCATGTTATAAAATTATTTTGAAGTTTGAATCATATGCTTAAACATTGGTCGTGGTAGATTGAGAATGAATGACTTTCATGAGAGAAAATAAAATTCTGCTTTCTTGTAAATATCTTCAGAAGCAATGATACATGTTCCAAATCCTTACACAAAACCAGTGATCTATTTTTTTCCAAGTATGTTGTGAGAACTCTCTAAGAATCTTGACAGTCTTAGTGATACATCAGAAGACCTTAATAGGCTTTTTACCAAATTTGTTGCCAAGAGAACTATCTACAATCTTCCTTTAAAATGCTGAGTGATTGCTGATTTAGGACTCTTATGTGTAGCTCATAATTCATTTTTTTTTTTTGTCCAAAACAGGCCATATGGAACTTCTGGGCACTTTGCTCTTGTGACAACCAGTGTCCTTTGTGAGTAAACACAAACTCAGATTGCCTTCATCAATCATGTTTTTAATAGACCTTTACATCGTTTATAGGACAACTAATTGAGAAAGAGGGAATGACCATACTTTTACAGGTTGAAAAAGAGAAAATTATTAGTTATTTACCACAAACTGAAATGTCACAAAGGTTTCTGACAAGCCTGATTCCTACCGCAGAGCTGGATACACTGTATCCAACTCCAGCTTTCTCAACCTCCAGGAATTGATAGAAAGTCTTCTCAATCCTTTATGGTTATACCATACTGTACTTATTTTTCTTCTTTCTCATGCATTACAAGCATGAGCATTACTGAAGGCTGTGAAGTGTGGGCTTTGCTGGAACCAAAAACTGCGGGTTCATCACATGAATCCTTGATGCCAAGTGACAGCATTCTTTCTACACTTGAATAAATCCTGTAACACTTCAGAGACACATTTGAAAAAGTGTACCAGAGTTATACTTTTTTCCTGAGAAACTTAGATTTTGTTGTTTGTTTGTTTTACAGTTTTTATTTCATTTCTTTCAGTTTTCATGGGATGTAGGGACTACAAAACAAAGGTTTTATAAACAATAAAATTGTACCTCTCTAAAATTACCTAGAGCCAAGGACCATATTGAGAAATATGTCCTCCCTTTCTGCCGCCCCTGTGTGGGCTCTCAATTATTTAACAGCTCGAGGGTTTACCTGAGCACCCCCAAACCTATAGCACACTTTTCACCAAAATCAAGAAATCAGTTCTAGACTCTGAACTCCTCTCACACATCTCATACTGAGAAACTATGGGGACTGATATGTAAACTATCAATTTCCTGTTTGTGAGCCTTTTTCCAGCATGTCTGGGAAGTCCATGCTTGTTAAATCTACTATGAGATCACTGGTGAAGAGTCTATATGCTTTGGTTTACTTACAATTACCAGTATACTCATTCAACATTTACTGAATGCCTATCATGTTCAGGCTCTATATACTGAAAAATAGAAAAATGAGCAACATAAAGACTTTACCTAATGTATAGACCATTTGTGCTTTTGTAAGCTGGGGAAAAACTAAGTTTGACAAAAGTGGCTCTGGGTATATGAACTTGATGCCTTCCACAGTCAAAGCATAGGATTCCAGGTCATGCACTAAAAAGCAGGTGAAGCAGGGCTGCCATTAACGATCGAAGGACAACGGGGCTGTCCCAGAGACCTGCTTAGAGAAGCTGCTGCCCGGGCAAATTTTTTACAGTAGCCGCGTGCATAGCCAATGACCTATGCAGTCACAGATCTTGACAAAATAAACAGTTTCTCAACAATATCTCCAAAAGACTAGATGGGTTTGTTCAACCTCGGTAGCCAAAAGCAGAATTTAGGTGCTATGACATTATCTGGGTAGTATGAATTTAGACCTTGGTGAAATGCAGCTCCAATTTCTCAGTAACCTTTGTAGAACACCCCCAGGAGAAGCGAATATTCACATTCAAGATAAATGAATGCTACAAAATGAGAGAACTAGTTAACATGATATAATCATATAAATAATTCCATTCTTGAAGAGAGGTAATGAGACAAAAGAGATACAGAACTGCTTGCATGACCCTGAAACTCTCCCTTTGCCACAGCTGCTTCCCACGCCCAACCTTCCGAATTCAGCCCAACGACTCACAAAATGGCTAGGCGACCAAAATGCCATTAGCATGTGCATGTCACTTAGTCACAGCTTCCCCTGTAGGAAAAATCTGAGTGCTTGTAAGTATACTTCTTACTGCATCCCTCCCTATATTTCTCATGCCTTTCCTCCCTTCCTTCTTTTTCTCTTCTTTCATTCCTTCTCATGTTTCTTTGGTATTATTTATGTGTCAGATACGGTCAGAGATGGTGAGATGGGAGTTGGGGGGCATCTGAATGAATTTAGAGAAAGGGAGAGAAGATATAAAGAATGATTTGAAATATTTAAAGATGAATAAGTTTGGGACTTATTTCCCTAATATAAAGTTCAATCAGAGAGACAGATGTGATGCAAAACAAAACCCGCAAAACACTCAATAAGTGGACAAATAATAGTATAATGCTGCGAGTGCATAGACTGTGCTGTATAATAGTCAGGTAAGCAATTCAATCACCATTTGTTTTAAATCTTTGCCTTGATTGTATGAAAATGAGAAGATCTGATGACCATCACCACTGTATTGGATTTATTAGCTTATTTCATCTAGTGCAGCCCTTACGTACTAGGCCTCAGCTAGGAGCTGTGGGAATGCTAAGATTTTAAAGACAGAACCTAGAGAATTTAAAATAGGCAAAGGACAAAAACACACATGACCACTACCAAGACTAGTTAGTATAGCATGACTACCACTCTTTCCTGCCCCCTTGCTAGCCCTCATCCCTCCCAGCGTTCTCTGACTCAGTACTACTGCCCTTCCTAGGGCTCCTCTGCAAAGTGTGTCTTGCTCCTTCTCGTTTCTTTTGCTGCTGAACTCTGGTTTTCTCACTCTCATCTAAGTTGTCTTACATGGCAAATCAATTCTTGCTAATATGATAATGAGTGAAAATGGTTTCGTGTTTAAGAGCTATTATGTAACACGTTTGCATTTTGATGAACATTGTAGAGATAATGTCTCAAAGGAATGGTGAGAAATTTTCTGCTAACACCAAAGGCTGGTGGCAGAAATATTTGTGTGTATGTTGGTAGATGTCTTTCAGATCGTACCACATGAGCAAATACTTTCTCTACCCTCATGTAAGGCTATTCCTCCAAATATGTTTACCTTTAAACAAAATAAGAAGACCAACTGTGGCAGAGTCTGTTATTTAAATCAGACTTAGCTGTGATCACACCCACAAAGAGCCCCACACAATTCCCCTTAGGCACCCACAGTCTAGCCCTGGGTATTCTGTCCTCTAGGAAAGCCAGAAGTGACCTGTACGTACAGCAAACATTACTATTTCATTTTGTGCTTGTTAAATGATTCTTCTACACTTTAAAAAAGAATGATTGTATCATTAAAGCAATTCCTTTGGTTGATAAGGACTTGATTTTTCTTCCATTTCTCAGATAGGAGTAGCATAAGAACCATAGGATCCACTTGTCATGCTTCTTCTGGAGCAGAGATGGCCAGACTTTGGTCCAGATACCACACACAACTGTTTTGAGGATCTCCCACTCCCTTCCCATGGCCACCATCTCCAAAACATCAAGGTATCATATTTTATTTAGTTTTAAAAATCAAGAAAATGAAACATAGTTTTGTTTTAAGTATTTTAGAAGAATTTCACAATGCCTTTTGAGAAAATTGCACAGCTTGGTGTTGCAAAATCAAGGTGGAAGATAATTGATATAGAGACAAGATAAGAGATATATTTTCTTGCTTAAGTATATGCTATACAATAATTTCTTCTCAATTATTTCATATATTCTTACGTAGGGTCTATTTCCTACATATATAGCTATCAATAAAATTGATAAATGAATGCTAAAGACATATTTCATGTTTTCTTACCTAAGCATTTGCTGGCTGGAGATGACAGTGTTAATATTTTTATTTGGAAACCTGAAAGTCTCATTTGGAAACCCATATGTGTTAGGTTTTAAATTCTTTTTTTCAATTTAAACTCCTGTTGCCCTCCACACAGACTATTGAGACTGTTTAAAGATTTCCACCTCCCAGCCCACCTGCTGATTGAAAGATTGGCTTGATGGGACGGTGAGCCTTCAGGAAAGATCCAACGCTACTCCAGACTAAAGAAAGCAGACACATTCTTGGTTAGGTCTCATCATTCCCTCCAGCAGTAGTGAAACTCTCAGATTGGTTTTGCAACTTTTTGTGTACTTTACTGAAAAATGGAAGGAAAGAAAGGCTAAAAAATTCCTGGCTGAGAAAATTTTAGCATCATATCATTAGTCTAAAAAATCTTCCTGCATATGCCCTGGTTTCTTCTCATTCTCCACCAGTCCTCGGACTGTTCCTTAAAAAAGAATAACTGCCTGGGCTATTAAATGAGAATCAAGGTGGCAGTTGTCTGTGACCTTTTTTGACAGGATAGGCTGTCCTCACGCATTAACTTTGCAGTGACAAAATTTTGCTTTTCCCCCATTTTCCTGCCATGGAATGACCCCAAAGGAAAACTGAGAAAGATCTGACTTGGATAAGTCCTGAGTGAATTATTTCAGCTGGTTGGGGCTCACTTCTCCTTCCTTGCTCTATTCTTTAATTTTAAAATCTATTTTGTCATAGTACAGTAAATAATGCCATGTGGCAATTAATTAGGGTTTATCCATTTTTGCTAACCTACATCTGTAGGCAAACATTGGAGATTTTAAAAATTTCAAAATTTCATTAGATAAGCTTAGAACTCAAACTATCAGACGGAAATTTTACAACTAAGTATTTGTTTAGTAATGCATAGAGGTATACACACACACACACACACACACACACACACGGAAACAGCACACACAGAATGAGTTGTCAAACAAAAATTTGTAGCAGAATTTTTTAAATGATAAAAAAATGTGGCTGCAATTTTCAACACCAGATTAAGCTTTAAAACTAAGGAATTTAAATTAGAAATAATTTTAAATTGTTTCCAATTTTATACATAGTTTTACATATTCAAATACTTAAATCATAAACACAAATACATTTGTGATGATCTAGTATCATAAATAAATAAAATTCAAACTTTGGTTTGGATCTGCATTTAACATTACATCTTCATATTTTATGAGTGGAGCAAGAAAAAAAATCTATAAAAGGAAAATATTTTGGTATCCAACTTTTTCCAGTATGCACCATTTTAGCTAAAAAGGGAGGGCAGAGGGGGAGAACAAAAGGCGTGGAAGGAGGACCAGAGGAGAAGGAGAAAATGAACAAGAGGAAAAGGAGGAGGAGGGGCAGGGGGCACAGAGAAGGAGGAGGGGCAGGGGGTGGAGAGAAGGAGGAGGGGCAGGGGGCGCAGAGAAGGAGGAGGAGGGGGACGGACGGAAGGAGAAGAAGGGGCAGGGGGCGGAGAGAAAAAGGAGGCGAGGGATGGAGGGAAGGAGAAGGAGGGGCAGGGGGTGAGAGAAGAAGGAGGCGAGGGATGGAGGGAAGGAGAAGGAGGGGCAGGGGGCACAGAGAAGAAGGAGGAGGGGGACGGAGGGAAGGAGGAGGAGGGAAAGGGGGCAGAGAGAAGAAGGAGGAGGGGCAGGGGGCGGAGAGAAGAAGGAGGAGGGGCAGGGGGCGGAGAGAAGAAGGAGGAGGGGCAGGGGTGGAGAGAAGAAGGAGGAGGGGCAGGGGTGGAGAGAAGAAGGAGGAGGGGAACGGAGGGAAGGAGAAGAAGGGGCAGGGGGATGAAGAGTGGGAGAAGGATGAGGGCGGAGAAGAGGGAAAGACTTTTCTAATCATGTGGTGTGAGGACTTTTTGTAATTTGTTATTCATAGCATGTCATTCTAAATTAAACTTGGCATCACAGTTTAGAGATATAGAATTAAAATCAAAATAAAAAAACATTTTATTGACTTGATAAATATTCAAATCTTGGGCCACAGTTTCTTCATCTATGGAAATAATTGTCTATGTATCTTGGACATCAAACCATTCAGCAATTTATGGATTTAATAAATAAGATAAAATTTGAACACTCTAAATGCTTTTCAGAGCCATAGAAAACATGCTTTTACTATGGGTTTGAATTTATGTGGAAATGTCCTCCAGATAGCATTATTTACAGTGGTTGTATTTTTTAGTTTGTTAGGACATTATTAAAATCAGATTTGGAATTTTAAAGCTACAAAATGCTGTCTCTTCATCCTGAGGGAGGGAGCAGGGGCAGAAATACTATCTTTCCCAATCTCATTAAAAATACAGAAAAATCAAAATGCAGAAACTAAACTAAATCAGAAATGCATTATATAGCATGCACCTCTTGCATTCTGAGAAAATCTCTTTATATATTTTTTGCAGTTCTGAGCAATTGTTAAAGAAGTCATGAGCTGCTTGTCAGCTCTGAGATGTAAATTCAGCTGAAAATTTTCGTTTAAAATACTTAGCTTAGTTGGCATTTGTTTCCCAAGCCTTTAGTCCCTTTAGCAAAGATCAAATGGGTAGTTCAAATCCAGCAAAATCTTTCATAACTAAACTTAAACAAGAATTAAAAAAAGATAAGGTGCCAGTTACTATTCAAATACATACTTTGAAAACAGTAGTATAAGGCTACAGACTGGTTCTTTTCTTTGAAGCTATAAATTATCCTACTACATTGACAAAGATCCTTGAAGTATCTATTTACAAAGATTTGTTGCAAGGAGTGTTTAGTCCTAGTCAAATATGAAGTTTAGATGAGCATAAAGTAGACAATTATTTTAATTAAATAGATTTTCTGGCTAGTGACAAACCTCAGAGGTACAAAGGCATACTAAAATTCCATTAATTATCTTCTCTTTGTGCCAATTCATTAAATTTGTATCTTAAAAGCTTCCACTGTGTTCTTATTTGAAAATAAATTTGGAGATCATCACAAGATCTTAACTGTAGACAAAAGTTTGTTTGAACACTGATTATTTCACTTAATTTTTTTCTAATAATATATTTGCATTTGATGTTACTATTGATTAAAAATATGAAACTAAAAATATTTAGTTTGTTTAATTAAGCTGGAGTAGCATTTAATAAAAATTCAGGTACAGAATAAAAGAGATTGATGAGAAGAGGTTAATTAATACAATCTTTAAATTGGAAAGACCCTCACGTTCATTTTATCTAAACTCTCAAAGGAGAAAGAGGAGAGTGTTCCCAGAGAGCACCACAAAAGTGGACTGACATTTATCTTCTGCTTGCTTACTTTCAGGGATGGAGAGCTCATTTCTTCAGAAGACAAGCATGTACATTATTGAACGTGAGTTTTTTCTGTCTTCCTGCATCTCCAACCCTGTGGTCCTGTGAAAGACCAATTATAAAGAGACCTTTTGAAACATTAAAGAAAATATATCTATTCTTTCTTGCACGGCACAGGAGCTGCAAATCCCCCAGCTCATAATATTTATAAATTCTGTTCTTTTCTCAATTAAATATCCCTTCTCTAGTTTTTCAACCACTCTTTTATGGTGTGATACTCAGGCTAGATTCCATACCACCCCAGTTAAATCATTCTAAATTCTCCTACCTTGTCCCATACTGTGACATCTAGAACTGAATTCAGCATTCCAGATGGTGTCTGACTAGCGCTGCTTAACAGTGATGGAGAAAATCTCGGTTAACTTGAACAATACTTTTTTCCTTTAATGAAACATAGAAATACATAAGCGGCATGCTGGGGAAAGGGCCTGGCTGCGGCAGCTCCGGTTAGGCGACATCCCTTCGGTTTGGCTGCTGAAGCTGCGGTTCAAAGCTGCAGCCCTTTGTTCTCCTCTTCAAGTCAACTACTGTCAAAATAGTCTTTTTTCCTTCTGTTTTTGTTTTCTTTGTTGTCATTTTTTATCTCCGAGCAGGAACTGAATGTTGATCTTGTGAAAAAGCCAAATGTTGGTTCTGTCAAGGCCATTCTGAATCTTAATTTTGTTTGTGTATGTTATGTATCACCCTCATGCTTGGAGTTCTGAAACTTTGATGAATTAACCCTCTTTCTTTTCAGACAATTCACAGATAGAAAATTAAATATGACAGGTTCAGGAAAACCTGTGGAATTCCTTGTGTAGAAGCCTGATGGCATATTATAAAAGATTCTTCTCTAGTCATAAATAACACATTTTCAGAATGGTTATTTTAATCTAAGTTATTACCTTGTGAGGAACTTCATGCAATGGTCTAAAAATCGAGCAGATGAAAGGGGTAGATGCGGCACTGAGGTTCAGGATGCCAGACTCAGGCCCCAGAGGGCCAGGGCTCGACCTGGGCTCTTGCCCTTACCAGTGAGCTTGCCTTGGACACCTGCCTTCTGTGGACTCACTTTCCTCACTTCGAAAGTAGAGATGCTGCTGCTGCTGAAGAACCTGCACATAGGGATGCTGGGAGGATTAGATGAGTTAATATATCTAAAGTCCTAAGGTAAAAACCTGACATATAATAAACACAATATACAGACCAAAATTAATTAATGAATTCCTTTCCATATTTATCAAGATGATAGGGGTAGATGTCTTTTTGTTTGTTCTGGATAATTCCATATATCTGTGTTTTCATATTGTGGTAGAAATCCCCAAAGTTGGAAACATGGGGGTGGGGGTGGGGCATGACCTGCTTGTTGAGAATTCCTGCTCTTTGAACATAGTCACCACACACACACACACACACACACACACACACACAACACATAAACACACTCACAAATATTGCTATTGTAAATGTATGGTTTAGGACTGAGACTGAATCAGTCAGGGATTCTTCCAGAAAGACAGGATAAGCTCAGACAGCATAAAATGTAATGAAGGTAGGAGAAAATGGAGTGCATTTGAATATTTCTCACTTCATCCCTTATCTCAGTAAACACAACAATCACACCTTTTCTCTGAACCCAACATTTGAAAGTCATGTTTTACTACTTCCTTTTTTTTATTCCAGTACCCATAGTGGTTAAATTTACTTTCAAATTACCTTATGGTCTAATTTATTTGCCACTAGCCACATGTGGAATTAAGAACCTGAAATTTTAACTTTCTTTACTTTAAATTCAATTATTGTAAAGCTTTAAATTATGTTTGGAACAATTTAGGTTTGCAAAATTACTTTTTCAACTCTAAACTTCATGAAACTTAAATCAGGAATGAGTTCTGGATAGATCAAAATAGAAGTAAATCAAAAGCAAGTATTTCTGAAGGTATTTCAAATAATAAATAAGTTTTGTTCTAAGTACACTAACTTTTGGTGACTGTGTATGAAAAAATAATGTAAAATCTCAATACTTTTAATATTTCATACACATTGAACATTGAAATGACTATTTTGTACATATTAGGTTAAATAAAATATATTATTAAATTTAGTTTCACCTATTCTTTTTAGTTTATCCTAAAATGGTTACTAAAGGATTTGTGCGGCTGCATTATGTCCCTACTGTACAGCACTGGTCTAGATGAATCTCATTCCTCTACCATTCTCCAGCCTCCTGCCCCCACTGTAGGAGCACTGTGACATTTTCCTTTTGCATTCTCCCTTGCTCATTGGACTTTGCCATACTGCTTCCTCTGTGGCACATACTTCAGGGCTCCTTCCCTTTGGGCTAAGGTTTCCTTTCCTTCAGGATTAACTCAGACAGCATCTTCTCTATAAAGTCATTTTTGATAACCCAAGCTTTGCTTAGATTCCCTCTGGTGTCCTTCCAAATAGCTCAAAGGCATCTGAGCTTTGTAAGCAAAATTTTTACACTAAATTTTAATTATCTTGTTGCTTGTGTCTCCATATTCCAGAAAATGTGGAATAAAGACACATAGGAAATTTCGCTAGTCATGATTTTAAGTTATCTTAAGAAAGGTCATTCTCTCTTTAATTCATGTTATTTAACTATAATATTATCAATTCCCAAGTATCTTTTGCTTGAAACTACTCCCTGAATCAACTTTGTGATGAAAATGGCCATTCAAGAGGTTCTAATGAAAGATCTGTGAAAACTCCCAGTATTGCTGGGTAATTCTGTGAAGAAGAAGAAAGGTGATGGTATTTGACTTTAACTCTGTCATTACAGCATCAACATTTGAAGCGAAGCTGTCATAAGATAACCATTTTAAATAAGTCATTTAATAATAAAGAGTTAAGCAAAGTGCAGCGTATCAATGCATCATGCCTATTAAGTCCACACAGGAAATCAGTGAACAAAAGAATTATGATAATACATGTACATGCTATCACACTGGGCTTGGAGATTTTTTGACTTACCATCTTGGGTTTTTGGATTACCTGGACTGGGGGAGATGGGGAGAAAAGAAGGTAAAGACTGTTCTAGTGCTTTCTTTTGGGTTTCAGAAACAAGTGGAACAGGGGCAGAGAGAGTGAGAACAGTGCCGCCTTGCAACCTCCCAAGGGAGAAGCATGCACTTGCCTGTCACAGTAAGCTGAATTCACACAACATGAAAAATGGTTGGTTTTGACTCCAAGAAATTATCAGTTACAAGTAATCCAAGCACTTTTCAACAAGAGCAGTGCATTCTATAATCTACGACATGATCCCCTTCAAAAGTTTCCAAAGATAACTCTTTATTATTAAATGACTTAACTTTAAATGGTTATCTTATGACAACTTCATTTCAAATGTTGATGCTGTAATGACAGAGTTAAAGCCAAATACCATCACCTTCATCATCATTAATCAAGAAGAGCTACATTCTTCCATCAGATTGGCCAACACTCTCAACTCTGGACTGAGACCTGCAGGGGCATAATGGCATTCGGGATGTAGTTTACTGGCTGTTTACATCAAAACTGCCAACACGGATGCTTCACTCTCAATCCAAACTGCACAGGAACATTAAAATTAAATTTCCATCATTAACTACACTTCAAATAGTGAATTTTTCTTTATCTTGGTTTTCTGTCATCTTCAACTCATTTTCTCTCATATCTGTAATTCAAATAGGTAGAATAAAGGGCAGTGCAGGAATAATGAGATCAGAATAGGGTGAGTAGGAAAAGAATCTCTGGGTAGATAAGGCTGTTGACTTTCAGCCATGTAGTTGATTTGAAGAATGGTAATAGAAGCAGAAAAAAAAATGTTTTCTCTTCAATAAAGTATCTGCTTTTAAAATGTTACAAATTTTGGAATTCTTCCACGTGGAATCTTTAATGTAGTTGATATGACTCATCTCATCTTGACAAGTCTTTCTCATACTGTACTGAGGTAGATCAAAGGAAATTCACACATGGGAACCTTCCAGAGTGCTGAGTACATAAAAATTTAAAAGCTAAATTTAAGGTAATAATATTGGATTTTGATCCACATCTAGGCAGCACCTGCCTTCCTAACTCTGCCAGCTGCTTGGTGAGACAGATAGCTCTTAACTTTACCGTCTCAGCTTTTTTACTTCTCTGTTTTCTCTGTATAAAATGGGTATAATCCAATCATAATACTTCTCATGACTTTGATGAAGATTAAATAAATTACCATACGTAAAATCCCTAAAAACACTAGATCCTTCATGAATGTTTCTTCCCTTTCTCTGCCCCTTTTGGTGAATATTATATTGAATAATTGTTAATTAAAATTATATTTTCATTGTATTACACTGCATGCTGACTATTTAACCTTAGGGAGTGTATTTCATTTTATAATGTACAAATCTATATGGAACAAATACTTCTGGTTCAAAGCTGATGCCAGACACTTTCAAGCTGATAGTAGTCATTTTAATAATAATTCTGAACACTGAGGTAAAAATTCCAAAACTATGTTATCTCAGTTATAAGTATTTACAGAGAAAGAATTATTTTGCCTGATATTTCTTATTGAGGGAAAAATGCTTAAAATTCATGAAAATAAGGAAATATAAAAATAAAATGAAAATGTTATAAATATCAATAGTGGAATAACTCTGTACTTCTTACTGAAAGAAATTGATTTTGCTCTTTAAAATGTTGACTTACTTTAAAATAGCTCAGAAAATAACAACTTAAACTGCAATTACTTGAAGTCCAACTTAAAATTTTTTAATTGAAAGAAATGCAAATCCCCTATTATGGTTGTATTATAACTTAATGCTTGGGGTGCCAAAAGATGATTTTTTTTCTTTTTTTGGATATGTGCTGAATAATCTACCCATCACACCTCTTATAATCCAGTAAGTGCTACCAGATTTCAGTAGTGCCAAAAGACCAAGATTCAAAATTAGAATTTGGGATAAACTTGTTCAGAAGCCATTCAAAATCGTTAACCAAGGATTGATAGAAAATAAGGAGGAACACATAAAGTCCCAAAAGTTAAAATTACTATTTGTTCTTTTATAATTACACCTCACTGGATATCTTACCATTATGGTAACTGGGATCCAAAGTGTTACAAAATTATTTTGCATAAGATAAAAATGAATTTTTTATCCATAAATTTGTCAAAAAGTCAGTAATGACTTTAATTATTATTTAGAAGGTTCTTTTGTATGTAGTGTGGTAGATCTGACAACTTTTTTCACTTTTGTATTTTGAAAAAAAGAAAAAGAAAGCAGAATTATTTTCTTTTTGGATAATGCTCTTAAATGGTTGGTATCCAGAGTAAAATTAGCCTAACTCACTTCTTACAAAGAACTTCCACAATAATTCCTTATGAAATTCGTATTATTTAAAATGTTATTTAATGGAAGGAACGAGGTTTGCAAAAACATTTTAAAGCATTTTGAAAATTGTTTCATAAGGTTTTGTTTTAATTTTGCATAAATTCCACTTCAGTTTTGAAGAGAAACACATTCATCTCTCAGCCACACCATACTTGCAGTCAGTAGTTACACACATCCCTATCTTAACACACTACCACTCCCCATGAAGCCATACACACTAGCTTGCATCCTCATGAAATAGCTACATTTAGAAAGTTAAGTTTTAGATCAATGCTTTGGAACATGAATTCCCTTTTCATTAAAATAATAGCCATTAACCCACTGGCTCGGATTGGGAGATAGACACTGCAAACGGGAATCAGGAAACAGATCTTTCCTCCCCTCAGGCACCAGCTCTGCTCCACTATGAACCCAACCTCACCCTAGGGGCTCCTCCAGAGACTGGAGCTTCTGAGCACTAGAGGGCACCACACAGAAATATGAAACATCAACAGAACATAGTACAGACCAAAAGCTGACAAACCCCACAAAAAGGGTCAAATGAAACTGAACTCACCAATCTTCCTGAAAGAGAGTTCAAAATAAAAATCATAAACATGCTTATGGAGGTACAGAAAAATATTCAAGAACTCAGCAATGAATTTAAGATGGAGATTCAACTATAAAAAAATTCCATATCTGAAATGAAACATACAATGGCAGGATATGGCAGGATTAAAAACATTAAATGTAGTAGAAGAGACGGTAAATGGAATAGAAATTAGAGAAGAGGAAGACAAGCTGAGGCACAGAGAGAAAAAAAGAATCTCTAAGAATGAAAGAATATTGAGAGAACTGTGTGACCAATCCAAGCAGAACAATATTTGCATATTAGGGGTACCAGAAGAAGAAGAGAGAAAAAGGGTTGGAAAGTGTCATTGAGGAGGTAATTGCAGAAAACTTCCCCAATCGGGGAAAGGACATATATCTCAGGCCATCAAAATGCACAGATCTTGCAACATAAGGGACCCAAGGAAGACAACATCAAGACATATAATAATTAAAATGGCAAAGATCAAGGATAAAAACAGACTTTTAAAAGCAGCTAGAGAGAGAAAAAAGATCACATACAAAGGAAAACCCACCAGGCTATCATCAGATTTCTCAACAGAAACCTTACATGCCAAAAGGGAGTGGCATGATATATTTAATGAAATGAACCAGAAGGGCCTTGAACCAAGAAGACTGTACTCAGAAAAGTTATCATTTAAATTTGAAGGAGGGTTTAAAGAATTTTCAGATAAGCAAAAGCTGAGAGAATTTACCTCCCACAAACCACTTCTACAGTAAATTTTTGAGGGACTCCTATAGATGAAAGTATTCCTAAGGCTAAATAGATGTCACCCAAGGGACAAAGAGTACACAATACAATTCATAACATACAAAGAATGGAGGAGGAAGAAAAAGGAGGAAAAAATATACTTTAGGTTGTGTTTGTAATAGCATATGAAGTGAGGTAAATTAGACTTTTAGATAGTAAGGGAATTACCCTTGCACCTTTGGTAACCACGAATCTAAAGCACACAATGACAATAAATACATACCTATCGATAATCACCCTAAATGTAAATGGTTGGAATGCACCAATCAAAAAACATAGAGTCACTTAAAGAATAAAAAAAAAAGACCCATCTATATGCAGCCTACAAGAGACTCACTTCAAACCCCAAAACACACAGACTGAAAGTAAAGGGATGGGAAACGATATTTCAAGCAACTAATAGGGAGAAAAAAAGCGGGAGTTGCAGTACTTGTATCAGACAAAATGGACTTCAAAACAGAGAAAGTAACAAGAGACAAAGAAGGACATTACATAATGATAAAGGGGTCCATCCAACAAGAGGATATAACTATTATAAATATCTATCTACCCAACACAGGATCATCTACATATTTAAAAGAAATATTAACAGAATTAAAGGGGGGGAAATAGCAGGCAATGCATTCATTTTGGGAGACTTCAACACACCACTCACTACAAAGGACAGATCAACCAGACAGAAAATAAATAAAGAGACAGAGGCACTGAACATCATATTAGAACAGATGGACCTAATGGACAGCTACAGAGCACTCCATCCAAAAGCAACAGGATACACATTCTTCTCAAGTGCACATAGAACATTTTCAAGAGTAGATACTACACTAGGCCACAAAAAGAACCTCAGGAAATTCAAAAAGATTGAAATTGTACCAAGCAGATTCTCAGATCACGAAGGCATGAAACTAGAAATAAATAACACAAAGAAAACAAAAAACCCACAAACACATGGAGACTTAATAACATGTTCCTAAATAATCAATGGATCAATGACCAAATAAAAACAGAGATCAAGCAATGTATGGAGACTAATGTCAACAATAATTCAACACCACAAAATCTGTGGGATGCAGAGAAAACTGTGCTTACAGGGAAATATATTGCAATACAGGCCTACCTCGGGAAAGAAGAACAATCCCAAATGAACAGTCTAAACTCACAATTAATGAAACTAGAAAAGGAAGAGAAAATGAGGCCCAAAGTCAATAGAATGAGGGACATAATAAAGATTAAAGCAGAAATAAATCAAATTGAGAAGAATAAAACAATAGAAAGAATCAACGAAAGCAGGAGCTGGTTCTTTGAGAAAATAAACAAAATAGATAAACCCCTAGACAGACTTATCAAGAAAAAAAGAGAGTCTACACACATAAACAGATTCATAAATGAGAAAGGAAAAATCACTATGGACACCACAGAAATACAAAAAATTATGATAGAATACTATGAAAAATTACATGGTAAGAAACTGGATAACCTAGAAGAAATGGACAACTTTCTCGAAAAAAGCAACCTTCCAAGGCTGACCCAGGAAGAAACAGAAAATTTGAATAGGCCAAGTACCAGCAAAGAAATTGAATTGGTAATAAAAAAAACTACCTAAAAACAAAACACCTGGACCTGATGGTTTCACTGCTGAATTTTATCAAACATTTAGTGAAGACCTAATACCCATCCTTGTTAAAGTTTTCCAAAAAGTAGAAGAGGAGGGAATACTCCCAAACTCATTCTACGAGGCCAGCATCACTCTAACACCAAAACCAGGCTATGACACCACAAAAAAGACAATTACAGACCAACACCCCTGATGAACATAGACGCAAAAATACTCAACAAAATATTAGCAAACTGAATTAAAAAATACATCAAAAAGATCATCCATCATGATCAAGTGGGATTCATACCAGTGATGTAAGGATGGTACAACATTAGAAAATCCATCAACGTCATCCACTACATCAACAAAAAGAAGGACAAAAACCACATGATCATCTCCATAGACGCTGAAAAAGCATTCGACAAAATTCAACATCCATTCACGATATAAACTCTCAGCAAAATGGGTACAGAGGGCAAGTATCTCAACATAATAAAGGCCATATATGACAAACCCACAGCCAACATTATATTTAACAGCAAGAAGCTGAAAGCTTTTACTTTAAGATCAGGAACAAGACAGGATGCCCACTCTCCTCACTCTTATTCAACATAGTTCTAGAGGTCCTAGCCACGGCTATCAGACAACACAAAGAAATAAAGGCATCCAGATTGGCAAAGAAGAAGTCAAACTGTCCCTGTTTGCAGAAGACATGATACTGTTCATAAAAACCCTAAAAAATCCACTCCAAAACTACTAGATCTAATATCTGAATTCAGTAACATTGCGGGACACAAAATGAATACACAGAAATCTGTTGCATTCCTATACACTAGCGATCAGCTAGCAGAAAGAGAAATCAGGAAAACAATTCCATTCACAACTGCATGAAAAAGAGTAAAATACCTAGTAATAAACCTAACCAAGGAAATGTAAGACTTATACTCTGAAAACTACAAGACACTCATGAGAGAAATTAAAGAAGATACCAATAAATGGAAACACATCCCATGCTCATGGATAGGAAGAATTAATATTGTCAAAATGGCCATCCTGCCTAAAGCAATCTACAAATTCAATGCAATCCCTATCAAAATACCAACAGCTTTCTTCAATGAACTAGAGTAAATAGTTCTAAAATTTATATGGAACGACAAAAGACTCCAAATAGCCAAAGCAAACCTGAGAAGGAAGAGTAAAGTGGGGGGAATTATACTGCCTGACTTCAAGCTCTACTACAAAGCCACAGTAGTCAAGACAAGTTGGTACTGGCACAAGAACAGACCAATAGACCAATGAAACAGACTGTAGAGCCCAGATGTAAACCCAAGCATGTATGGTCAATTAATATATGATAAAGGAGCCATGGATATACAATGGGGAAATGACAGCCTCTTCAACAGCTAGTGTTGGCAAAATTGGACAGCTACATATAAGAGAAGGAAACTGGATTATTGTCTAACGCCATACACAAAAGTAAACTCAAAATGGATCAAATACCTGAATGTAAGTCATGAAACCATAAAACTTAGAAAAAACATAGGCAAAAATCACTTGGACATAAACATGAGCGACTTCTTCATGAACATATCTCCCCAGGTAAGGGAAAAAAAAGCAAAAATGAACAAGTGGTACTATATCAAGCTGAAAAGCTTCTGTACAGTAAAGGACACCATCAGTAGAACAAAAAGACATCCTCCAGTATGGGAGAATATATTCATAAATGACATATCAGATAAGGGGTTGACATCCAAATAATATAAAGAGCTCACGCACCTCAACAAACAAAAAGCAAAAAATCCAATTAAAAAATGGGCAGAGGAGCTAAACAGGCACTTTTCCAAAGAAGAAATTCAGATGGCCAACAGGCACATGAAAAGATGCTCCACATCGCTAATCATCAGAGAAATGCAAATTAAAACCATAATGAGGTATCACGTCACACCAGGTAGAATGGCCACCATCCAAAAGACAAACAACAACAAATATTAGCAAGGATGTGGAGAAAGGGGAGCCCTCCTACACTGCTGGTGGGAATGTAAATTAGTTCAACCATTGTGGAAAACAGTATGGAGTTTCCTCAAAAACTCAAAATAGAAATACCATTTGGCCTAGGAATTCCACTCCTAGGAATTTACTCTAAGAATGCAGCAGCCCAGTTTGAAAAAGACATATGCACCCCTATGTTTATTGCAGCACTATTTACAATAGCCAAGAAATGGAAGCAACCTAAGTGTCCATCAGTAGAAGAATGGATAAAGAAGATGGGATACATATACACAATGGAATATTATTCAGCCATAAGAAGAAAACAAATCCTACCATTTGAACAACGTGGATGGAGCTGGAGGGTATTATGCTCAGTGAAATAAGCCAGGTGGAGAAAAACAAGTATCAAATGATTTCACTCAAATGTGGAGTATAAGAACAAAGCAAAAACTGAAGGAACAAAACTGCAGCAGACTCACAGAACCCAAGAATGGGCTAACAGTTACCAAAGGGAAAGGGACTGGGGAGGATGGGTGGAAAGGGAGGGATAAGGGGGAAAAAGGGGTATTACAATTAGCACACATAATGTAGTGGGGGGATACAGGGAAGACAGTATAACACAGAGAAGACAAATAGTGATTCTACAGCGTCTTACTATGCTGATGGACCGTGACTGTAATGGGGTATCTGGTGGGGACTTGATAATAGGGCGAGTCTAGTAACCATAATGTTGCTCATGTAATTGTATATTAATAATACCAAAATAAAAAATTAATAAGAAAAAATGTCCATTAAGTTCCCAGATCCGCTCATCATCTATTCAATCAATGCTATCTGAGACCATGAACTCCTGAAGTGACAGCAGCTTCCCCAAGAGGAGAAATATGGGATGAAGGAATGAACTGGGGGCTGGATCACAGGTGGCAAAGATGATGGAGCAGAAGTCCAATGACACAGCACTAGACACCAGTGTGCTGGCTAGCAGGAAGTATTTACTCTCCTAAGGTCTTCTCACTATGGCTCTCTGTATTTTACATATACTAAAATAAAATTTTTATGATGTAAGTGCCATTATTGTGCCTATTCTCCCGAAGAGGAAACTAAAGTATACAGTAGTTAAATAATTTGCCCAAGATTATATATCTGGTAAGGGGTGGGCCTGCAATTCAAATCATTATAGCCTTGTGCCAAAATTCATGCTGACTACTCTACTATGTCCTTGGCATTACAGCAAGCACCACAACCACATTTTCTTCTCTCCCTCATTCTTCTAGGGCCAATGGAAGCATGCTGACCTTCTACACCTCTGAACAGACATTTCTCCATGGAAGAAATTCAGATGGCCAATAGGCACAATGAAAGATGCTCCACATTGCTAATCATCAGAGAAATGCAAATTAAAACCACAATGAGATATCACCTCATACCAGTTAGGATAGCCACCATCCAAAAGATGCAGTTTCTCAAGAGGTCAGTCATTATTTGTTCTTAACTGGGGAACTTAAGGTGTGCTTCCTTCACATGGGATGAGGGCTAATTTTCTTTATGTCAATATCTGTGTGGATCTCTGTACGTCAACTGTTATTAATATATACGTATAAGTGCATGTGCATGTATATATATGCATGTATATATGAAACATCTTAATAAAAAAGTCAATATTATTTGGTGTTTACTATGTGTGAGGCATTTGGCTTAATTGGATAAACTTCCAGTCTGAGTCAAAACTGTTTCATAAATACTTGGATCTTGTATTGGGTTATTGTATCAATCACTTCAATCAGTCACAAGCATTTGCCATCTGAAAAGTACTATGTTGTATTTGTGAGTCAGGGTTATATGTTGAATATAACATAGTTACTCCCTTCAAGGAACTTACACTATAGTTCAGAAAAAGAACCTTTAAGCAAATATTTATTGGGTAATGTGTTTTGTGAGGAAATATGCACATTAAAAATTACAGAATTTTTATAAAATGAAGACATTCTTTCCACTTAGAAGTATCAAAAAAAAAAAGATTCATAGAGATGGTGGACTTTGATGTGAACCCTAAATAATTTGAAAGGATTCCAAATAGACTTTTTATAACTAGGAACTTCAGCTTCAGAAACTTATTCTAAGGAATTTAAGCAGAAGAGGAACTTTTTAGAAGGATACGAAGGAGATCAAAATATTT
Organism: Smutsia gigantea; assembly: GCA_032199065.1. Taxonomy (NCBI): domain Eukaryota; kingdom Metazoa; phylum Chordata; class Mammalia; order Pholidota; family Manidae; genus Smutsia; species Smutsia gigantea. The sequence continues at coordinate 371,642 of JAVSCE010012714.1, read as the reverse complement.
CTGGGAGGGCTAGAAAATCATGCTCCAAGGCAATACAGTCAGGCATAAGATCCCCAGTCATGCTCTGAGAATGAGCTTCTGTTTATGCCATGGTATAGTGCTGTCACTGACATTTTGGGAAAGTTTTCTTGCTACAACCACCTCTGCCAGCAGAGAGAATTCCTGCTGATTCCTGTTATTTGCACGGGAACCTACAGATTTAAAAGGAGAGTCTGTCATGATCGTCCATATTCATGGCGCAGAGGAAAAGAAGAACAAATGTCTGACGTCTTTCTCTCCTGCAGTGGCAGGAAGACAGAGCCCCTTGTAAGGATTCCTAGGGAGTTCACATGCCTGATATAAACGGTGGCTACAGTTCACCAAAAGTGGAAGGCCATTCTCTGAAGAACGAAAGACGTCAGAGATCAAGATGCTTCCAGACAAAGATGCATGCAGTGTGGTCACAGAAGTCAGCATTGTGTGGTTTCTAGAGCACAGGAGTCGGTGGGAGGGCTGGTAAGGGAGTCAGGAAGGTAGAAAAGAAGACTAGAATGCAGAGTAGGTCAGATTACAGATGGTGTTAAAATATCAAGTAAAGTAAAAACTTAAAAAGTTTTTATATCAGTAATAGGGAGTCATTGAGGCTTAGGGAAGGAAAGTGATTTGGCTTGGCACATAAAAGCCCTACTGCTCGATCTTTTAGAGATAAATTTATGTGACACTTGGTTCATTTTGATGCTAATCGAGGCTGTTGGGATTTGCTTTGTGAAATCCTTGCTCTCTGGATTTCTGATGAGTTGGAGACTTCTTCCAATATGATTCTGATTTTGAATAATACAGGAGAAAGCATGAATGAGACATCACATATTTTCATAACCCATGTCTCATTTGATGTTAAGATTAAGTCCTTACAGTAAGTTATATTTCAAAGAATTTGGCAGATCTGAATATAAACAGTTGCCCCCCCTCTAAAAAAAGAACTAAGGCTTTAAAGGGCATCTTATTAACCACTATAAATTGCAGTTTTCATGTTTTTACTGGTCTCTTGGAAAGTAACATGGACATTTTGTTTTTCCTCTTTTATTTCTTCATTTCTTCTCCTCTTCCCTTCTTTCTGCCATTAAATTATGTTAATTTTCCAGTAAAAAAAATCTTGTTTATTTGTAGTTTATTCATAGTGTTATATAACAAAAAAGAATTTTGAATGAGATCTTCAATGGAAGGCATACCTTAGGTCAATAAGAAAAGAAGTGGGAGGGAACCAATCAGAATGGGAAAAGAAGAAATTATGCTAAGCTAGGTATGAGATACTCCTGCCATTGAGCCTCACATTGACTTCACTTCCTTGAATTTAAGGTGAAAAGAGAAACAGTGAAAGGCATTATCACTAAAACCGACCTTCATAATTTTCAAGAAACACTTCTAAGTACAAACATTTCAAACGTGTGGCTTCATATAGGGCATACGGAGTGATAGAAAGGGTAACCCATCAACATTTATGAAATAAACAGCTGAAGACTTGTTTTGCAATGATACCTCAGAATAAGCAACTTCTAGATACTAAAAAAGATGTCGTGGTAAACTCATACAGGTATGGAGATGCAATTTAAAAATATTTGTAAAGAAGAGGCCACAAGCCAAAGAAAATGTGCTGTAGAGTTTCTGCTCTAGATATGAGCTCTGTGATTCCTTCCTTTCTCCTTTATTTCTAAGTCTTATTCATTCATTCCTTCCCCAAGTAGTTATAAATTTATTCCATTTGTCATAAAGGACTATTTAGGATTAATAACAGAATCATGGGGTCATTGATATGTACAGTAGACTTACTTTTCTATTGACTTTTTCTATTTATTTTTAATCACAGATAAGCATTGTTTTCAGAGAGTAGTCCAGAATCTTCTCTTAGTTACTTCCTTAGTTATATCCTATCCATTCAACTAGATTACGATCACTTTTATTCCTTAAAACACCACGATACATGTGGTAGGCACTACAGGTAATTGTTTTTTAAACATGTTTTTAAGTATTAAGTATGGGTTACACTTTCTTTTCTCATTGCTACCTCAGAACTAATAAATTTTTTAAATACCTATTAACTAGAGAGGTTTAAATGCATTTGCTTGAGATTATCAAGTAGAACATTTTCCACATTGACTATCATTGCCCCACTTGATTTCACTGGGTCCTAAAAGAACTGTTGCATTGAATTTAATTTAGTGGCTACATTGTAGTGTCCCCCATTAAGGAGTACTGCTAACTTCTATACGGTGGAAAAATAAACACAAACATGGAAATAGAGTTTGGGGTGCTTTTTCAAGAGCAGGTCATTTTCAAGGCTCACATGAATGGCACCTCTCACCAGTCAATATGTCTATATTTAATGTGTAATTCCAGATGAACGTTCATATCATTAATACAGGCTTTAGACTTATAACAAGCCCTACATAAAATGATGTTGACCTTTCATCAGTCTTTAACTTCTTTGGTTGTTTTCTTTAAGTGATTTATTTCACTAACTTAAGTCCAGAGCAGGTTCCTATTTATAAAGAACTTAATTAACGGAAGAGAAATGGCTTAGATTTAGAGATTTGATTCAGGATGATAACCAAATAAATTTAGCTTTAGTGACATTACAAAAGGAATTAATAATATCAGTTGAAGTTCTGAAGTTCTTGATTTATGTGTTTTTTAGGAAACTGCCCTGTTAAACAATTTTAAGTGAGTACAAACAAATATACTGACACATTTCGTATATACATACGTGCGTGTGTGTGTGTGTATATATATGTATGTATCTCACCACATTGAAATTGAAAGCTGGTCATAAGGTGAAGCCTAATGTGGTCTGTTTACTACCTCATAAAGTACAATGACTATCCTACACATAGTAGCCTCTCAGTGCTTGTGACTTATTAGAGCCTGAGGCCCTTCAGTGACACATGCTTTAAATACACAATTAATTCAGACTTCCCCCAGTAAAATAGAATCATTGTACTCATTAACCTCTACACATTCTATGTATTTATGTGGACTGAGGACCATCACAGATTGACACTTGAGATATGTTATCAGTAAAATTGCCTTTTATGTTTGCTGTATTCACACTAAATATCGTTGTTTTTAGGCCAAAAATTTTTCTTTTTAGATGTGTTACTATAGATATAGATCTCTAGTGTATATATGTATTTAGAATCCTAGAAGTGAGACAGGATAGAATTGGAGAGTCTAACAGATGACAGATAGGATCTTCAGTCTCCGCAGCACATCCCAGGTGAACTGCCACTCAAAGGGTTAATCCTGGAAAGAGCTGGAAGCTCCAGCAGCCAAGATTCAAGAGCGGGAAACTAAGGATTTCCAAGGAGGGTTTCTGTTATGGGTACAAGAAACTCTGCTGGCCAGTACATCGTGGGAAGGAGACCAGAGTAGGTGTCTATCAGAAAATGTCCAGGAACAGTTTGGAAGGAAAGAGAATTAAACCAGGATGATTTCAATGACAGGATGGGTTCAGAGGGGATCTCATCAAAGAATGTGATGTCCAAACTCAGAACTGAGGCTCCTACAAGGCCTGATAGGCCAGATGGACAGATTAGGACTCCGACAGGGAGGCTCTCAGAACCTGTCTTTCCTGTTCTCAAAGTGGCCTGACCACTGAGGCCCCATCGGGACACCTAGGCAGGACACCTGGGAAGCTGACAGGTTATGAGTGAAGAATGCAGTTTTAAAACTATCTGCTCTTTGAATTTCTTCATGGGAGATGGTTGATGGTTGCTTCACTGACAGTAAGGCTCAAGCACTTCTTTAGAATCAGGCCTTCCCCTGCTTTCAGTTGACGGGCTCAATAGTGCCCCTATTATGAAGATGGCAGACATCATCTTTCTCAAACGGAAAATAAATGAGTTTAACTGTGTTTCAGATGAACATTTTAGGAGAGTATAGTGTTTCAGTAACATCAAGGATTTCAAATTTTAGGAACATTGAAGATTTTCCCACTGAAGTTTCTATTAGTGAAATACTTAGACTTCCTGATCTCTTTACATATTACGTGTCTACTCACCTTATTCATTTCCCATGGGGAAGATTGTTATAATTTTAATAAAGTGGTGAAATTATCTCACTAAGAAGGTGATAGAAAAACAAAAAAAATGAGACTAGGAAGATGGAGCCTGTATGAGGGACCGTGGCTCATATGTGACTGTACGAGGGAAGAGCGCTCCAGGCTGACGGGAAGTCAGAGCGAAAGCTGTGAGGGTGGCAGGTGACAGATGTGTCGATGATCAGTATGGGTGCCAGTAGGGCGGACGTTCGTGAGTCAAGAGGAGAGTGTTTGGAAATGGGAGACCACTGGATTGTTCCAGTCAGGGGGGTGGCGTGATTTCATTCATGGGTGACGTCAGCAGCCAGAGTGACCTTTCTAAAGCAAGCTCTTGATTATCCCACCTTCTCTCCACCCTTGAGTGAAGCCCCATTGCTGATCAGAACCAAATTCATCGCCCCTTGACTACCTCTCAGGGACTCCCACAGTCTAGTTCCAATCTACCACCTGCTAATAACAACCCCAAAGCACTATGTGAATTTAAATATTTGCTCTTTCTTAAACATTCCCAAGTCTTTTGCCACGTGACTCTGCTGAAGACCTTTCCTCTACTTAAAAGCACCCATATCTATCTCCATTAATATCCTCCTCAAACCTCAACTCCTCTACTGTAATGTCCTTTGAAACCCTCAGCCAGAAACGATTGCCACCCCCCAGAGAGCTTCGCACTTGCGTCCCTCCTATAGCATTTGTCATCTTCTACCTTTCCTCAGAATTATTATGCTCATGATTCAGCTCTTTTACTGTTGAGTCAAGAATGCTGCTTCATTTACCTTTGGTTTTCTTTCATATATTGAACTAATATATAATCAATGAATGTTTCTGAGTAAATGAATGAATGAAAAATCATCTCTTCAGTTCAGCTCAGTATGAATACAAAATAATAGTTAATGCCACAGAATGCAAGGAAAAGTCCAACACTAGTCTAGATCTAGGGCCATGATTTAGACTGAGATCCCAAATATAAAGTCCCTTTTGCATTACTAAGAGTGTGTCTTAGTGTGTGCGAGAAGATTGTTTAAGAATTGAAAAGGCAATAAGCAGAAATTTTTTTTCAAATAACCTACAGTTCAGTATTTGATGTGCCATATAATAAATGGTAACATCACATTTCATCTGAATGTGTTTTAATGCTATAAAAAGATCTCAGTCCAAAGTAAACTTGCAAGTAACTTTCATGAAACACTGTCTTGCATTAGCATATTCTAAAGTACATTACTTACTTATACATTTATAATGGAATTAGATCTCTGGAAGAATTTTTTTCCCATGGCCTTTTAATGGCTCTATTGTTTTCCTTATGAATTGTTTTTCTATACAACTATAGATATGTAATACAATTCATTATTTTTTAATACAGAAAACATTTGATTTATAAGTTCCATTGTGTCACACTGAAACACTTTATATGGCACAAAATTTCATTAGCTGTACAAATTTTGATAATTAATTACAGTTATGGATTTAAATATATATATATATATTTTTACATTTCTCCATCTTTACATTTATTTCTTTTAAGTTTATTTTGATATCATTAATCTACAATTAAATGACTAATATTATGGTGATTACACTACCCCCTTCATCAGGTCCCCCCCCAACCCCATTACAGTCACTGTGTATCAGCGTAGTGAGATGCCATAGAGTCACTACTTGTCCTCTCTGGGTTGTACAGCCCTCCCTGTGCCCCCCTAACATTACACCTGCTAATCGTAATGTCCCTTCTTCCCCCTTGCTCCGCCCTTCCCACCCATCCTCCCCAGTCCCTTTCCCTTTGGTAACTATTAGCCCGTTCTTGGGTTCTGTGAGTCTGCTGCTGTTTTGTTCCTTCAGTTTTTTTTTCTCAGTTCGTATACTCCACATATGAGTGAAATCATTTGGTACTTGTCTTTTTCAGCTTGGCTTATTTCACTGAGCATAATACCCTCTAGCTCCATCCATGTTGTTGCAAATGGTAGGATTTGTTTTCTTCTATGGCTGAATAATATTCCATTGTGTATATGTACCACTTCTTCTTTATCCATTCATCTACTGATGGACACTTAGGTTGCTTCCATTTCTTGGCTATTGTAAACAGTGCTGCGATAAACACAGGGGTGCATCTGTCTTTTTCAAACTGGGCTGCTGCATTTTTAGGGTAAATTCCTAGGCGTGGAATTCCTGGGTCAAATGATAGTTCTATTTTGAGTTTTTTGAGGAACCTCCATATTGCTTTCTACAATGGTTGAACTAATTTGCATTCCCACCAGCAGTGTAGGAGGGTTCCTTTTTTCCACATCCTCGCCAACATTTGTTGTTGTTTGTGTTTTGGATGTTGGCTATCCTCACTGGTGTGAGGTGGTATCTCATTGTGGTTTTAACCTGCATTTCTCTGATGATTAGTAATGTGGAGCATCTTTTCATGTGCCTATTGGCCATCTGAATTTCTTCTTTGGAGAAGTGTCTATTCATGTCCTCTGCCCATTTCTTAATTGGATTATTTCCTCTTTGTTTGTTGAGGTGCATGAGCTCTTTATATATTTTGGATGTCAACCCCTTATCGGATACGTCATTTATGAATATATTCTCCCATACTGTAGGAAGTCTTTTTGTTCTACTGATGGTGTCCTTTGCTGTACAGAAGCTTTTCAGCTTCATATAGTCTCACTTGTTCATTTTTGCTTTTGTTTCCCTTGCCCAGGGAGATATGTTCATGAAGAAGTCACTCATGTTTATGTCCAAGAGCTTTTTGCCTATGTTTTTTTCTAAGAGTTTATGGTTTCATGACTTACATTCAGGTCTTTGATCCACCTTGAGTTTACCTTTGTGAATGGGGTTAGACAGTAGTCCAGTTTCATTCTCTTACATGTAGCTGTCCAGTTTTTCCAGCACCAGCTGCTGAAGAGGCCGTCATCTCCCCAATGTATATCCAAGGTTCCCTTATCAAATATTAATTGACTGTATATGTTTGGGTTAATGTTTGGATTTTCTATTCTGTTCCACTGGTCTGTGGGTCTGTTTTTGTGCCAATACCAAGTTGTCTTGATTACTGTGGCTTTGTAGTAGAGCTTGAAGTCAGGGAGCGTAATTCCCCCTGTTTTATTCCTCCTTCTCAGGATTGCTTTGGCTATTCGGGGTCTTTTGTGGTGCCATACGAATTTTAGAATTATTTGTTCGAGTTCATTGAAGAAAGCTGTTGGTAGTTTGATAGAGATTGCGTTGAATCTTTAGATTGCTTTGGGTAATATAGCCATTTTGACAATATTTATTCTTCCTAGCCAAGAGCATGGGATGCATTTCCACTTGTTAGTGTCCTCTTTAATTTCTCTTAGGAATGTCTTGTAGTTTTCAGAGTACAGGTATTTCACTTCTTTCGTTAGGTTTATTCCTAGGTATTTTATTCTTTTTGATGCAATTGTGAATGGAATTGTTTTTCTGATTTCTCTTTCTGTTAGTTCATCATTAGTGTATAGGAAAGAAACAGATTTCTGTGTGTTAATTTTGTAACCTGCAACTTTGCTGAATTTAGATATTAGTTCTACTAGTTTTGGAGTGGAGTCTTCAGGGTTTTTTATGTACAATATCATGTCATCTGCAAATAGTTACAATTTGACTTCTTCTTACCAATCTGGATGCCTTGTATGCCTTTGTTTTGTCTGATTGCTGTGGCTAGGACCTCCAATACTATGTTGAATAACAGTGGAGAGAGTGGGCATCCCAGTCTTATTCCTGATCTTAGATGAAAAACTTTCAGCTTCTCACCATTCAGTATGATGTTAGCTGTGGGTTTGTCATATATGGCCTTTATGATGTTGAGGTACTTGCCCTCTATACCCATTTTGTTGAGAGTTTTAATCAGGAATGGATGCTGAATTTTGTCAAATGATTTTTCAGCATCTATGGAGATGATCATGTGGTTTTTGTTCTTTTTATTGATGTGGTGGATGATGTTGATGGATTTTCGAATGTTGTACCATCCTTGCATCCCTGGGATGAATCCCACTTGATCATGGTGTATGATCCTCTTGATGTATTTTTGAATTCTGTTTGCTAATGTTTTGTTGAGTATTTTTGCATCCACGTTCATCAGGGATATTGTTAGGTAATTTTCTTTTTTGGTGAGGTCTTTACCCGGTTTTGGTATTAGAGTGATGCTGTCTCCATAGAATGAGTTTGGAAGTGTTCCCTCCTCTTCTATTTTTTGGAAAACTTTAAGGAGAATGGGTGTTACTTCTTCTCTATATGTCTGGTAGAATTCAGAGGTGAATCCATCTGTTCTGGGGGTTTTGTTCTTGGGTAGGTTTTTGATTACTGCTTCAATTTCATTGCTGGTGATAGGTCTGTTATGTTTTTCTGTTTCTTGCTTGGTCAGTCTTGGAAGGTTGTATTTTTCTAAAAAGTTGTCCATTTCTTCTGTTTTCCAGCTTGCTAGCATATAGATTCTCATAGTATTCTCTTACAATTCTTTGTATTTCTGTGGGATCCATCGTGGTTTTTCCTTTCTCATTTCTGATTCTGTTTATTTGTGTAGATTCTCTTTTTCTCTTAATGAGTCTGGCTAGGGGTTTATCTATTTTGTTTATTTTTTCAAAGAACCAGCTCTTGGTTCCATTGATTTTTTCTATTGTTTTGTTCTTCTCAATTTTATTTATTTCTTCTCTGATCTTTATTATGTCCCTCCTTCTGGTGACTTTGGGCCTCATTTGTTCTTCTTTTTCCAATTTCAGTAATTGTGCCTTTAGACTATTCATTTGGGAATGTTCTTCTTTCTTTAGATAGGCCTGGGTTGCAATATACTTTCCTCTTAGAATTGCCTTTGCTGCGTCCCATAGAAGCTGTGGCTTTGTGTTGTTGTTGTCATTTGTCTCCATATACTCTTTGATTTCTGTTTTGATTTGATCATTGATCCATTGATTAATTAGGAGAACGTTTTTAAGTCTCCATGTATTTGTGAGCCTTTTTGTTTTCTTTCTAAAGTTTAATTCTAGTTTAATACCTTATGATCTGAGAAGTTGGTTGGTAGAATTTCAATATTTTCAATTTCACTGAGGTTCTTTTTGTGGCCTAGTATGTGGTCTATTCTGGAAAATGTTCCATGTGCACTTGAGAAGAATGTGTATCCTGTTGCTTTTGGGTGTACAGTTCTGTAGATGTCTGTTAGGTCCATCTGTTCTAGTGTGTTGTTCAGTGCCTCTGTGTCTTTACTTATTTTCTGTCTGGTTGATCTGTTCTTTGGAGTGAGTGGTGTGTTGAAGTCACCTAAAATGAATGCATTGCTGTCTGTTTCCTCCTGTAATTCTGTTAGTATTTGTTTCACAAATGCCGGCGCTCCTGTGTTGGGTGCATATATATTTAAAATAGTTATATCCTCTTGTTGGATTGACCCCTTTATCATTATGTAATGTCCTTCTTTATCTCTTGCTACTTTCTTCATTTTGAAACTTATTTTTTCTGATACAAGTACTGCAACACCTGCTTTTTTCTCTTTGTTGTTTGCATGAAATATCTTTTTCAATCCCTTCACTTTTAATTTGGGGATATCTTTGCATTTGAGGTGAGTTTCTTGTAGGCAGCATGTAGATGGGTCTTGCTTTTTTATCCATTCTGTTACTCTTTGTCTTTTGATTGGCGCATTCAGTCCATTTACATTTAGGGTGATTATTGAAAGATATGTACTTATTGCCATTGCTGCCTTTAGGTTCATGGTTACCAAAGGTTCAAGGGTTGCTTCTTTACTAACTAGCAATCTAACTTAACTTTCTTATTAAGTTATTGTAAACACAGTCTGATGTTTCTTTCTTTCTCTCCCTTCTTATTCTTCCTCCTCCATTCTTTCTATACTAGGTGTTTTATTCTTTGCCTTTAGTTAGTGTTTGGATGGTCTGCTTTCTTTGCTATGATTTTATTTTCTCTGGTGGCAGCTTTTTAGCCTTAGGAATGCTTCCCTCTAGAGCAGTTCCTTTAAGATGTCCTGTAGAGGTGGTTTATGGGAGGCAAATTCTCTCAGTTTTTGCTTGTCTGGAAATTGTTTAATCCCTCCGTCATATTTAAATGATAATCCTGGTGGATACAGTATTCTTGGTTCGAGGCCCTTCTGTTTCACTGCATTAAATATATCATGCCATTCTCTTCTAGCCTGTAAGGTTTCTGTTGAGAAGTCTCATGTTAGTCTGATGGGTTTTCCTTTGATGGTGATCTTTTTTCTTTCTCTAGCTGCCTTTAATACTCTGTCCTTATCTTTGATCTTTGCCATTTTAATTATTATGTGTCTTGGTGTTGTCTTCCTGGGGTCCTTTGTGTTAGGAGATCTGTGGGCTTCCATGTACTGTGAGACTATTGCCTTCCCCAGCATGGGGAAGTTTTCAGCCATTATTTCTTCAAAGACACTTTCTATCCCCTTTTCTCTCTCTTCTTCCTCTGGTATTCCTATAATGCAAATGTTGTTCCATTTGGATTGGTTACACAGTTCTCTTAATATTCTTTCATTCCTAGAGATCCTTTTATCTCTCTCTGCCTCAGCTGCTTTGTGTTCCTGTTCTCTGATTTCTATTGCATTAACAGTCTCTTGCATCTCGTCCAATCTGCTGCTGAGCCCGTCGATGGCTTGTCTCATTTCTGCATTATCTTTCCTGACTTCCCTCACTTACTCCCTTAGTTCTTGCATATTTCTCTGTAGATCCATCAGCATGGTTATGACTTTTATTCTGAATTCTTTTTCAGGAAGATGCTGCATTTCCATCCCTTCAGGTTCCTTCTCAGAGGGTGCCTGCGTCTGGATTTTTGTCTGTATCATGTTCTTCTGTCTTTTCATGTTGATAGGAGTGGTCGCTGGTAGGTGCCATGTATGTCAGCTGATATCTTAAAAAAAAAACCGCCAAAAAAACAAGCAAGCAAAAAAAAAGAAGAGAAAGAAAAGAGATAAAGAAGAAAGAAAGAAATGAAAGAAAATGAAGGTAAAAAAGGAAAAAAAGTGGGGGGCAAGAAATAAAACAAACGAGCAAAAAAAAAAGGCGGGGCAAGAAATAAAACAAACGAGCAAAAAAAAAAAGCCCAACTGGAGTGGATTCTCTAAGCATGCTGTAGGTGTCGCTGTTGCTCCACTAATCCACAGTAGCGGCCACACCGCTTTTTGGCCAGGTTGTTAACGAATGGGAGGCTATTGTTTTCTGTATAAAGTTCCAGCGTGTCTACTCCCTTCTCTCTGTCACCAGCAACAGGGACTGAAGTTCCCCAGGACTTCCAGCCTGCGGGGCTGAGCTCGCCTGGGCGATGGTGCTCCCTCACTGGGCCCCCTGCCTCTCCGAAACCGCTGCAAATGGCGCGCGCTTTTCTCTTGTCCCTGGGCGCTGGCTGCATGGTCCCGGCACGTTCCCGGCTCTAAACCTGCACCTTCTGCCTCTCCAATGACAGATGCACCACGCGATGTGTGTCAGCGCTCCCGGCGCAGACCACCGGAGCTGGTTATTTCGCAGACCTGCTCTTCCACTCCCTCCTGGCTCCGAATCTTCTCCTCCCGCCGGTGCGCTGGGGTGGGGGAGTGCTCTGGTCCTGCCGGGTCGCGGCTCCGTATCTTACCCGCCTCTTGGGGGGCCAAGTCCTCTCGGGTATAGCTGCATGCTGTGCCCTTTCTTGTGTATTCTGGTCTTTCTTTTATGAGTGATTGTATCTGCTGTATTTTCGTAGATAAATATAGTGTTGGGAGGAGATTTCTGCCGCCCTGCTCACACCGCCATCTTCCCGGAAGTCTGGATTTAAATATTAAGCATTACATTTTAACTTGTAGAATTTTCTCTCTCTAGTTCCAGGCTTCATCTTTATTTCTGTAGAATATTGACAATTTTTCTATACTTGAATTGATAGTCACTAATTTTACCCACTCAAAGATTTTAACTCACTTATCTTTCCTTAGCAAAACAAATTAATCCAGTCTAGATGCATTGCAATTTTGTTAAATGGGAACATGTTTCATTGTTCCAAACAGTATCGTACATCATGTTATTGTGGTTATTCCTTTAAAGATAATATGCCTTTGACACTATAAACCTATATAACACTATTCATGAAAAAAGCAATATTATACACAGTCATTTCAATGAACTTAAATGCTTGGAAAACTCAAGACTATTAGTTATTTAACATATTGAGAGGTGGTAACTAAATGACATCCAGAATGATGGAGAGTTTGTTTCTGGTGAGGAGTAAAGTGAATGATTAAAATAACTAGAGAGATAATATGAGAGAACAAGGTTATAAAAAGCCAAATTGTCTGAAGGAAAGAGCAAATATAGTGTCAAAAAAAATGACATAGTTTTAATGGGCAGTCATAGCCCTCCCAACCAAACTCAGAATTTTCTGTCAAATATGGCAAGATACCGTTACCATTTTATTATTATGAATAGATGGTTTAAACTATTTCAGATGCATTAGCTGCCTAATGTAATATTTCAGCTGACAGGTATTTGTTCTCTAACTTTCCATTGAACTTTCCTTTCACTTTGGTGCAGTTATTATAAAGGCTGAGAGAAAGGAACCTAACTAAACATGACAGTACAGGTAGGTAGTCAATCATTGCTCAACTTTATGAGTCTATTAAGACATTCCAGAGTAATGGTACAGAGGAATTATTTATTTTTTTCCATCTAATTGCCAGTGATCTATATATTCTCTCTTCTCTCTCTCTGTCCTCTTCCCACAGCACCCTCAGGCTTTCCACCCCTCTCCTCTGCCTGAGGTCCTGATCCTCAGTCACTATTTTCTATTTGGAACAGGAGGTCAAAAGGAGAGTGGGGATGGGATAGAACTGATGAGCTTTCAGATCACCCAGACATCAAAGTAAAAGATCTACAAAATAAGCATGTTTCCTTGTTAATACTAACAGCTTTTCTGGCATAGTTTCAATGTGTATTTATGCTAATTAGGTCTTCCTCTATTTTCTTTATTGTACTTCTAGAAGTCATAAGGATTGAAGTAGTTGTAAAATGATCACCATGAAATTATCTTCAAGAAAAGCTACTTCTGTTTAATTGCTTTAACAATGCAAAATTACATATTGAAATAAATCAATTTTTTTCAAAGAAGAAATGCATTGCATTTTATTTTACACAAGATAATGCTTTGTATAAGATGATGTACCAGAAAGATATAAAGAAATGAGCAGTGAAGTTAAAGGTAGGGCTCCTGGATTCTCCTCCCCATCATCTTCCCCGGCAACCTTAAAGTTGAGGTCACTTTCCACATGTCAGCTCCTTAAACATGAAACTGAAGAGGTTGGATTAAGTCATTGTTTTCTTGGCCTTATACTTGGAAATCTAGGTTTCCACATAAAGTCTCAGAATGGTGAATGGAGGGGTATTGGGGGAATGGTAGGTTGGATGATAGAGTCAATTCTCAGATCAAAAAAAACAACTCCACTTTATTTTTATACATTTTTGGATTTCACTTACAATTTTTTTTGGAAACAAATTTCACCACTAAATTGCTTAAAAACTACCATTCTCTTTAAACCTTAAATTTACTTCATCTTCTTTATTAATTAGCATGCAATGCTATTGTGTGACAGAAACAAATTTTGTTAAGGTAGAACAACCAAAGATAAATAGTAAAGAACCATTTTCGATATATACAGAGAATGGGCCTTTTAAAATAGTTTCTTTTTCTTTCTAAAAGTTTTATTTCATATAAAGTTTCATGGTTAAATAAACTTAGAAGAGGCTGAAAATCTCTTAGAGATTTACCATGTACATTAACTGATTAAAGACACTGCTAAGTCATATTTTGTTCAACACAGGGTTCTGCAGTCTCATTAGACAACACAACTTTAGCATAATATCTGTTACTCATTTATGGAAACATGCTGCCACAGGGAAATAGAAGTCAGGCAGAAAGAAGATCCTTCATTTTCCACTATCTCTATAGCCAATTCTTGGTGAAGTCATCCAGAATATTAGTGAGCTTTACATTCTTTTATTTTCTGACATGGATGTCTTGGGTTCTTGCTACGGCACCCATGCCAAATATCACCTGACATCTGAGACGGAAGCTTCCAGCGCTGCAAAAAGCTGAATTAATGTAGAAGACATCACACAGAACTGCAGACAGAACAAATAATTGTGAGTTTCTTTTCATGTGAAGTCTTTTTAATAATGGGAATGGCTCCCATTCACAAACAGGAAAAATACTTAATTGCCATAGTAATGATATGTGCTCATTAATAAAGAAAAGTGAGCTGTAAAAAAAACTTCAGACAAAAAAACCCATTGAGTGTTTTCACAAAGTATTAATTAGCCTTCTCAACTTACAAATATTAGAAACATTTGAGAGGAATGAAACAAAACACAATATACTAAAACATATGGGATGCAGGGAATGTGGTGCTCAGAGGGAAATTTTCAACTGTAAATGCTTATGTAAAGAAGAATAAAAGATCTCTACTCAATAAAGTAACTTTATCCTTTAGGGAGTTGGAAAAAGAGGAGCAAATTAAACAGAAAACTAGCAGAAGGAAAGAAATAATAAAGATTAGAGAGGAGATAAGTGAAATAGGAAACAAAAAAATAGAGAAAATCAAGGAAACCAAAATTTGATTCTCGGCAAATCAACAAAATTGAAAAACCTTTAGCTAAGACAAAAACAATAAAGACATGAATAACTAATAACAGCAAAGTAGGGACATTACTACCAACCTTACAGAAATAAAAGGAATTAAAGACAATAGCATGAACAATTCCAAGCCAACAATTTTAGTAACTTAGATGAAATGGAAAATTCCTAGAAAAACACAAACTACTATAACTGACTCAAAAAGAAATTTAAAAATCTGAAAATACCTATAACAAGTAAAGAGATTGAAGCCATTAAAAAAAAATCCTCCCAAGAGAATTCCAGGACCAAACTGGTGAATTCTACCAAGCATTCAAAGAATTGAAACCAGTTATTCTTAATCTCTTCCAAGAAATAGAAGAGGAACGAATATTTCTTAACACATTCCATGAAGCAAGTATTACTCTGATACCAAAGAGAAAATGTTCATGACTTTGGGTGACAATGTTTTTTTTAAAAATGACACCAAAACACAAACAGGGTTTCTCAATATTTTAAACATAGAATTACTATATGGCCCAGAAATCACTAGGAATATATCCAAAAGGCTTTAAAACAGGGACTTAAACAATTCACACACAAATATTCATGCAGCACTAGTCACACAATAGCCTTTTGGAAACAACCCAAATGTCCATCAACAAATGAATGCATAAACAAATGTAATATATCCATGGAGTAAAATATGATTCAGCTCCAAAAAGGAATGGAGTACTGATTACATGCTACACATGGAAAAACCTTGAAAATATTATTCTAAGCGAAAGAAGCCACCCCTACAAGATTGTATATCATATGGTTCTATTTATATATCCAGAATAGGCAAATCCACAATGACAAAAAAAAAAAAGATTACTGGTTGCTAGAGTTTGGGGAAAGAGGGTGATGGGTAGTGACTGCTTGATGGCTATGAAATTTACACTTGGGTTTTGAAAAAGTTCTGTAACTAAATATTGGTGAGGGTTGAACATTGTGAAGGTACTTGATGTCGCTAAGTTGTACATTTTAAAATAGTTAAAATTGTAAATTTTATCTGGTGTGTATTTTATCACAATAAAAAAATGAAAAAAATGTAAAACATTATTCTTAACTGGTAGCTTTGTGTTTACCTTTGTGTAAAGAGAGATAATAAATATACTTGGGGGGTAATTTAATAAACCATTCTATATGCTTATTTTCCACCAATCCTTTACATTTGTTTTGCTCACACCTAATTTAATGGAAAAACTGGTAGCAATCACTCCAAAGCATTCAAGTTAGTTTTTATTATAATCAACACTCTTTTTGTACTTTTATTTTATTAGTTTACATTAGAATTTCATTAAAATATGTAACTATGTATTAATATTTATGTTAAACATATTTAGAGAGATGTGACTAGAAAACATAGTTTGGAGAAGAAACACAACTAATTCTTGATTAAGTAGCTCAGCTCTCAGAAGCACAGGTATGTGTGTACATTGTGGAACATGGTGCTACCAAGTTCGTCAAGGCACCAAAGGTATCTATCACTATTATTTTTACATATAGAATCAAGAGTGTGGATCTAAAGAGCTCTGACCATAGAGCTTCAATTGTGGCATACAGTGAGCTTTTTTTTACAAAATTTTCCTTATCTACTGTGCGAACCTTAAGTATACAAATACCTTTTCTACAGCATTCATAACTGGGTCTACAGGGGCTACAAATAGTTCCTGGCCATAACTAGTTTTCAGTAAGTATCTGTGACCAAAAAATGACTCAACAAAAATTGTACTCATTTAACAAGAAGGGATACAACGTATACAAACGTATTTGAATATATATATGCTGATGTCATTTGCTTTATAATAATGTTTCTTAATATTTTGCAGCCCATACCTTCATGTAGTATATAGTCGATTTAGAACATGCACTTTCAATCAGTGGTCATTTGAAACTGTCATAAAGAGCTGTACAGTTCTCTAAGATAACCACAAGACAAAATGAATGGCACTTTTCATTATATGATAAGTTGGCTTATGGGGCCAGCATTTTACAAGGAAAAAATAAAATGAACAAATTAAAGTAGCACTTTCATATTACCATAAATTTGTGTGTGCCAACTTGAATCTCAGCATTGCTTTACAGTCTTAACATGGCTGAACAATTCTGTTAAGCCTGAGAACTATGAAATATGATGGATATGGAATGTATATTCTAGCTTACCCAAGGGATAACTGATATACTTATTTTTAAAAATAGTTTCCATTCTTATCCTTACTTTCAGTTACTTAGATCTTTCTTTTAAAATGCCTGTTTTCTTGAAACTTTGCTTGTGTGGTCTGACCAAGTGTAAACTGTCTTCAGGTCAAGTGAGGGAGGATAAAAAGTTCAGCTCTTTCCAAGTAAGGAAAACATGCTTTGTATGCCCTTTATTTTAATGAAATTAAGAACAGACATTTGATGCTCCCTCAGCATTTTAAAAGTCATCTATCTAGTTGTGGAGGTAGTATGGATAGTGGGAAGGACAGGAGCCCTGGAATCAAATAATCTTGATTTCAGTAAAAAATATTGCCACCTTTTGTCAGTGAGATCTTGGACAAGTCCTTTTACCATGCTTGGCTTTATTTCCTTATTGGTGGATGCGGAAAGTAATAACACTCATGTGAAAGTGGTAGTCAAATATTAGTCTGATAGTTTTACAAGATAATATTAACATTAGTTATCATATAAAGTTCTCAAATATGAACATGAGGAATTGCTGACTTCATACAAAAGCATACAATATTAATTTTTGTCTCACTCTTCACCTCCACAAAACTTAATGACTTTTGGTATGGTGGAACACACATATCCATGTGTTGATAAGTTCCCAGCAATTTATTCTGTGAACCATGTGCCTGCTACCTCTTTATTTTCAGAACCTGCCCATAATACTGCTAAACTACTTACCAATTCCCCAGGAATGGGGCAGCAGTTGCCTTAAGTTTAAGTTTGCTGATATCTGATGCACTGGTTTTCACTTTCAGTTATAGTTTTCTGCAAAAATCCTTAGCCCATGTTCAGGTCCTGGACACACTGCCATGTCTGGAAATCCCAACTTGCCTGAGCTCTTGGATAGAAAACTTTCCATAGACTGGTGCTCATCATTCATTTTCAGTGAGCTTTGACTCCCAGCTGTGGGCCATTTTCTACCATTTACTTACGGCTGCAGCAATTCACACATACACAATGATGAAAATGTCATGGGTTATCCAACCTTCTTTGTAAAAATTCTGGATACATATGGTCCACAGCTTACAATGGTTCAACTTATGATTTTTTGACTTTACAATGGTGTGAAAGCAAATCGCATTCATGAAAACCATACTCCAAATTTTTATGCTAATCTTTCCCAAGCTAGCAATCAATATCTGGTATCATCCTTCCTCTGTGATTCTGGGAAGTAGCAGCCACAGCTCTCACAGACAATACACTTACAGCCTTTCTGCGCCCACACAGCCATTCTGTTTTTCACTTTTAGTACAGTATCCAATAAATGACATGAGATATTCAATACTTTATTATAAAATAGGCTTATAAGTAGATGATTTTGCTCAACTTTAATGTGTGTTATAAGCATGTTTAAGGTAGGCTAGGCTAAGCTATGTGTTCAGTAGGTTAGGTGTACATTAAATACATTTTTGACTTATGATATCTTCAATTACAATGGCTTTATTGGGATGTAATCACATCATAAGTCAAGGAAGAGTTATATAAACACATTCTCTCTCATAGGAAGACAACAGTATAGCCAAGTTTTACTTAAAAATTTGGCTCTACAAAAAACATATGAGCCTGTTTTACTTTCTCTGCAAGAGGAGAGTTCCCTTTCTTCCCATTAGCTAATTCAGCAGAGCATGACCCCTTCACATCCCTGTGACACACAGACGTCTGCTCATTGTATGAGTCATGGTTTACTCATGCCAAGAACTTCATAAGGTAACACCTTCTGAGAGACAAAAAAAGCAGCAAAGTGGAATTTTCAACAAATTCTTTGACCTCAGATTCATAGAACTATTTGAATCCTTCATAGAAGTCATCTGAGACATTGCCGTTTTGAAGAAACACATCCCAAAAGAATTACATTATTTGAAATAGACTGAGTTTTAAGGATGAAATTTACTTTAGTAGGGCAGAATAAATGAAAGAAACAGATTTTAGTCAGAACACAATCCAACATCCATAAATAAAGTACTACTCCAACCAACATTATGGAAACAGCACAAGAAGGAATTTTTACATTCAGAAAACATTCAGACTTTCTGTGGCAGTGTTCTTCATAGGAACAGATGACAGTGAAACTCAAAAGCACAATTATACAACCCTGATTTGAACACACAGTTGCTTTCTTCTGTGAGGTTTAAGCTATATTACATCCTCACAACTGAGCATCCGTTTATATATACCTAAAATGACTGACTTTAAGATCTTTTATTATTGAAAACTTTCAGAATATGATCAGGGAAATTAAATACTGAACAGAAACTCTGTGTTCCTATGAATATCCCACGAAAGAGCCGCCAGCTTACCCCTGTTTTTTTGCAGGAGAAACAGCAAAGGATATGTGACAGAGCCAGACAATTCACTGCATCAAGAACGCATGAGATATCCAGATCACAGCACGTCTTGTCACCTTCTGAACCTGTCTGCAATACTCTCCGCTTTATGAAAGTCAACTCTTTTGGTTTTATGAAGGAATCTATAGTAGACAATTCATTCAAAGAAATATGAGTATGTTTCCCAATGACAGATATGGAGTTACAGATGCTTCAAATGAGATGGCACCAAGAGCAACTCAGAATTTATTTCCCACCTACTTTTATTCTGGGTGGGAATAAAAATGTGGGAAAATATGAGTTTCTCAAAGGAAAACACTGAGCTCAGGTTTCTATCTAAGAAGATGAACAGGGATCAGGACCTAAGGAAATTTCACAGCAATCTTAGGCCTTTATCTTTTTTTTTCTTTAATTAAAGATTTCAGTGATAAAAAAAGGAAGATACTATCATTATAGTTGGGAACTAAATAGATTTAGGTTTTAAATTTAAAGCCCATGACTGAGACCTTGTTAAATCAACACACATCTCTGTAAGAATAAAAAAAAAAGAGAGAGAAATATGAAGAGAAAGAAAAACAAGGAAAATAGGAGCGGGAAGAAGTTACATTGAGAAAAAGTACATTTCCTTAGATAAAAGTAAATAGAATTCAAGCAACTGTTTCACATAAGCAGAAAAACAAGCAAAGAAAATGATACTCTTTGTATTTAAGAATATGGGTAACTGTTGAATCACTGTGGTGTATACTTGAAACCAATATAAGATTGTATATCAACTATACTTCTATGAAAAAAAATTTTTTTAATGAAACCTCTTGACTGTGATTGTGAAGCTGAAAAAAACGAATCTGAGGATAGTGAAGCATGATGTTAGTGACAGAATCCAGTGGCCAGTTCTGGAAATGGCATTTATCCTAAAGGAATGTCTGGAAGGATGTTTCCAGGGGAAGTTGGTGAATGGCTGCACCCCTACTGAAAATGAAAGTAGGAGCCACAGCCAGCCAAGGGAGGAGCCTCAGAGAGGATACGCGGCTGGCCGGCACGGATGAGGAGAGCTGAGCGGCCACACTCAGTGCCAGGTCTGGGCCGTCTGGAGAGACAGGCAGCCAAGGCAGCGCTTGAGCAAGTAGGAAAAAAGTACCCAAATCCCGAGTTATGAAAAGCAAAACTGGAAACTGGAAAGGTCAGTTAGGTGCCCCTTACTCTTTAACTTACGGGTATACTTGTGGAATATTAAAGGAATGCTTAGGAAGGGCATGTCTTTGATGATGTGACCAAAGCTAAATAGGGAACAGGAGAAGTTACTTTAAGCCCTTCATGGATCCAAAGAGCATTCACTTAAGAGCCTGTTCTTTGCTAAATACAGAGCTAGGTGAAGAGGAAGTCAAGGAAGAAAGGGTTTCAACAAGGAAAGACAGGACCACCACGATAAAATATCACCAAGAAATCAAGATCAAACTTAGAAGTGTCCATTGGATTGGAGAATTAGAAAGTGGAAGTGATAGCAGGGGCATTTTCGTGAATGCAGGGACAGAAGAAGACTGCAGTGAATTGAAAAATACATTAGTGGTAGGTTCATGAAAAACAGGACTGTATGTAATTTTTCCATGTTCCTGGTTGAAAGGAAAGCAGGAAAATAGGGCAGAAGCTAGGCAGGATACAGGGCTCAGTTGGATTTGATGCTGCTTATTATTATTTTAATACTGTTTCAGAGGAGAATAGTAATTCAGATGGTTGGCATTTTTGATACATTATTTGATTTTGTACAGAAATGATAATGCAGATTTGGAAATGACCATAGTGATTTAATCCACTTTTCACATTTCATAGATGAAGAAACTGAGGTTCTAGACATTGTGATTTTATAGCCATTCATTTAAATACCTATACATCATCTCTCCCATATGAGGGAATAGAAAGGTCAGTGATTGTTTAAGACCTTATTTCTTCCTTCCTTCTTCCTAAGATTTGAAATATTCTTCCAATTGTATCCTTTCTAAATAATTGAAACTATTATTATTAATTTTAAGTTAAATTAAAGTGGAAATATAAAACCATATGCTTTTATATAGCCATATATTTAAGCCATATAGTTAATTGAAAAACACACTTTGGAGTGATCTTACTGCCTCATTTCTACATTTTACTTTGCTTTTGTGGACCTGACAGTCATATATGTCTTTTCTTATAAAAAGTAACTTGTCTTAAAGGTAAAAAACAAACAGAAACTGGACATTTTCCCTGTACAATTCTTAGCAGTAATTATTAAAATACTGTCATTAGAAACTGTGTATCTTATAGCTGGATTCTCATTTAAAGTGTCAAAAATAATAGTAAGCTGTAAGAATGCCTTAAAGCCTATAGTAAATAGTAGACATTTTGTAATACTGAAATTTTTTGCATCAAAAATATTTAGTGTTTAGAAGCAGACATTATGTGAACCAAAAAAAAACAACAGGATTTAAAAACCTTATGTGACCTTCTAATCTAATTGAGCCAAAATACATAAATCATAGCACCACTGAACTGGGAGGAGGAAATGGCCTATTAGGTCCCTTAGTATTTCCCCTGCTAAATTTAAACAGCTCCCTACAGCATATGTTCTAACACCGTAAGTCTGGTCTTGAAAGTTTCACATGATAGCACTTTTCACCATGAACTTAAAAAGCTGTTCATCTAGCTGAGCTTCAAAGGAAGACTAATAATGTTGAACTAGAGCTTTCTTTTCTTAACAGGATCGCACCAGCTTCCTTGCCAGGCACCCATCTGCAACGGTCTTCTCCTTTCCCCTGTCTGAGTATTCGCATAGTATGGAGCCAACCTGGGGGAAAACCGTGAGAGCAGCAGAGCGTCGCCAGCAGTGATCCCCTTCCTCCTGCCCCCTCTCCAGGTTTAGACGCCCACAATGAAATGTTGCCCCTCACACTTAAAAGCTCATGCCCACTTTCTTCCTTTTAACTGTAGTCTTCACTGACAGAAGGCTATGGGAATTTAAAATTGTACTTACCATTCCTCAGAGATTTTCTTTTCTTGTTAGCACTGTTTTCAGAAACCTGTGTGGAAAGCAGAGACTCTAACTGAATTTCTTCAGAACGGATACAAGGTGCCAAGCTGATAATTATTCATAGCCAATTTACCTTCTCTAAAGTACTTTAGAGAGCAGAAAAAAAGTGGGGGCTTATACCTGGAGAGTGATAAATCATGAAGTCTCGCTTTAAATGACAGCTGAGGTAGATATTCTGAAAGGAAACTATTTTGAGAGTCTCCTATTTTCAAAGGTTTGAGCTATTTTGAAAGAAAATTCTGAAAGGGAATTTTTGGAAATGTGGGTCAACACTGGCAGAAGTGTAAACATAGTTATTCAGAAAGTATTTAAACACTTATGTTGATACATATGTGCCATTGTAGGCTACGGCTGGCTCTTACCCACCCAGAGGTGTACATTATTAGATTTTCAGGAATTTTTGACCATTCAGACACATTCATGATTAAATATTGTTATATAAACTAACAAATAAATCATACTAAAACAAAGATAAATTCTAAACATTTATCATTTCCAATTAATTTATTACATTTTAATATTATCAGTGCTCTTGAGATTATTTACATCTGTTTTCTCTGTATGGCGGAAATACTATAAATTAGTCACCTACTGAGCATTTCTTCCTAACGCTGTGTTCAGTGAGTTCATCTTGATAGCGAGAAATTGGCAAATGCTACAAAGCAGGATTCTTTGGCCCCTAAAAGCTGTTTGTTTTGTGTTTACCATCACATCCCTGTTTATAAAACCATAATTCTGTATTTTACTTTAATTTTAAAAAATTCTAAACACATACAGATAAGGAAGAGACAAGACATTGAATATCCAGCAGCAAATTTATCAGTTGTACAATGTCATTCTTGTATGTTCACCTTTTAGCTGAACTCTGTTATTGATTTATTTTACGCGTGCCCTTCATACTATAATGGTGGTAGAATACAAAATTTTAAAAACATAAAATGAGGTTAAAAATACAATCAAATAAGATTATAATTAGAATCAAATTTGTGGATGTCACTTTGTAACCTGAGTAGGCTAATTCTTAAAAGTATTAATTTGGTTCCAAATTTTGTAGAAGCAAAACAAAAATGGAACTCAGTTGATTATACTGTGCATTTATCTGAAGAGACATTTATTTTTCTTGCCACTGAATACAAAAACTAATGCATTACATGGGTCAATATAAAGTGGATATTAACTAATATATTTTTAATATTGTAAGTCTCTAGGGGCACCAGATTAAAACCTAGTATAGACTCCAAATATGTGTTTTTTTAATCAATTCATGAGCTAAATGGAATTTTTTTCTGATTACCTTCCATGTAAACCCAAGGTATAACTTCTTTAACATATTGAAAGAATTTCTCTGATAGAATTAGAGCTTAAAAAACAGAGAAGCATTTATTTTTCAACAATATTTATTAAAGATTTTATGAAACAGATTTGTTACTGGCGAATGAGACTTAAAGCCAAGGTGGAGATTTCACTATAGCAGTTCCCCGTGTTCTTCTGTTTCACTCTCTGTGTTCTCAGTTACCTGCTGCCAGCCTCGGTCTGGAAGGAGATGACCCTCCTTTTGAGGTGTAGTCAGCAGGTTAAGAGTCGTCTAACTGCATCACAATACTTATGGCCACTCACCTCACTTCACCTTGTCATGCAGGCATTTATCATCTTGCATCATCACATGGAAGGGTGAGGACAGTAAATACAATATTTTGAGAGAGAGAGACCACATTCACACAGCTTTTATTACAGTATATTGTTACAGTCATTCTATTTTATTATTAGCTATTGTTGTTAATCTCTTACTGTTCTTTCTTTACAAGTTAAATTTTGTTATAGGTTTGTATATATATAGGAAAAAACAGTGTACATGAGGTTTGGTACTGTCTGTGGTTTCAGGCATACACGGGGGAGGGGGTTCTTGGAACATATCCTTTGTGGAGAAGCAAGTGCGGTTTTATTCTCATTTTTATTATTCTTTTAAATGATAGAATTAAGTCCTTGTCTCATTAAGACTTGCTTAAAGACATATAGCAAATAGGTAGTGATCCCTTAATTGAACCCAAACATCTGGCATCAGATGTTGTCTCTTAGATGTTATCAAGAGCCGTCTCAATCAAGAGGTGACGTTATCTCTGTCAACTGAAGAGTCTCATGGACTTAAGATGACAAGTATGTAAGAAGCAAAATTGGCATTGTTTCAGACAGAAAACTTCACAAAGTAACTTATTTTTGCCCAGATGGATAAGTGAGTTTCCCACACAGAGAGGTGGCAGTTATGTTTTAGGAAAAAAGCAAATATTTCTCTATAAAAGGTGGCAAACTTTTCCAGCCATGCAATGAAAAGCTGACAGACCAAATCAGGATGTTTGAATCACACACACACACATGCACACATATCTCAAGGGCATAGATAACACTATGTAGTAAGATTTGAGTCAGTGCTTGGAGATGTGTTGTTATAATCCAGCAGAGTTTTGTTTGTTTCTGCCAAATAAACTCATTGATATGACTTGCACACACTCTCCACTTACTTTATGAGGTCAGAATAATTTTAATACAAAAAGTTTGTATCTGGCAAATGTACAAAAATAAAACCACATAACAACCCTTGTGAAAAAAAGGCAACTTTTAAATATGACCAAATAACAGTGCAGTGAAATAATATTTTAAGAATTATTCATTTCAGTAGTTTGAGGGCAGAACATTATTACAAAAATATCAGCATAACTTATTAAGTCCAAAAATTAAAGAAAAACTCCATAAATTGCAACAAAACATGCTGCAAAGTCATTTAATAAATTCATCTATAACTGTAACATTCTAGAACATATGTAGAAGAAATCTACTTAAGGATGATAAAAATTTAGTGAGGCTAAAATCTTATGTTTTTAATTTATTCCCAAGGTTGATTTCATATTCAAAAAATATACAAAGTAAGTCCAAAATACTTTCAAGTGTCAAGAAAAATGACATAGGAAATTAAGACGTAAGTGCTTCATAAGATATAGATTTGAAAATAAAATGTGAAATCTGGAAATATTCCTTTAAATGCCTGTTTTGGTGTGCATGGTGAAAATACTATTCTGGGAGACCGAGAAAGACAACTGACTTACATAACAGAATATTTTATATCAGAATTACCAGTTTAATTAAACTTTTCCTTGATTTTTCAATTCCTGCTCAAGATAAAGCTCAGCAGAAGATTACTATTGATTTTGATTAGGACAGCTCCCATGTCTGTGTGTGCTGTTTCTGTATTAATGCTCAAGTCATTTACATCAGAATTCTATACATTTCACGCTCTAAGAATCCAGTCTCATACTATCAGTTCCAAGCCATACTCATGATTCACTGAACATTTCACATGGGAGATAGGGGACTGCCTTAAGATTGTATATTCCTCAGCAAAGTATGTAAACAACTTCCAAAGCCCTGTCATTTCTCAGCAGTGCTCTCTTGGTGCTGTGACCACTGACAAGTGTAAGTCCTTTGACTAAACCATGGCTCTTCCACCCTGGACCCAGCCAGCGATTTTTCACACTTGCAGGATACAAAGACTCTGCCTCTGAACATGCTTCAATAAACATGATTATAAACAAAACTAAGTGTCCTCCAGTTAAAATGACCTAAGGTACTTGTAAGGTGGGTTCAGCCATTATTTGATTACTGGAGCCCAGACTGGTGTTCTCATCCTCAATTCAGAGAGACATTAGCTTAAAAAGAAAATATTACGATAAAGAGTTCTGTGAAGTGGGAATTTTGGAAATAAAAGTTTCTCCACACCTTATTGCATAAAGCATAGGCAAAATTCATAGCCAGTCTTGGTCCAGTCTCCATGCAGAATGTGCACAGAGCTGGCTGAAGTAAAGGGATATGATTCTTCTACCCAGTTAAGGTTGGGAACATTATCAGGGTGTGCTTTCAGAGAAATTCTTTTTACTGATACTGATTTTTTTCAGAATCCTACTAAGCCTTACATTTTGAATTTCAACATGTTAATTTCTTTGGGCCTCAGTTTCATTGTCTATAAAATAGAACTAATCCTCAGAAAATTATTAAAGCAAGTAGAAAAAATACATATATGAAGGCCTAGCACATGATATTCAACTAAATGTAAATAGTTAAAGTAATTATTAGATGGAGTTTGAGTGAGTTCCATTCTATCTTTTACTGAAGAGTAACTACACCTAGGTTGTGAGCTTGCTGTATCATAAAAGCTTAGCAGTTTTCCTGAAGTATGGTTGAAAATAAAAACCAAACAAAATAAAACAAGAACGGTAACGACAAGAGCTATGTGTATGAATGGATCCTGATTTCTTTATCTTCACAGCTAAGACCTAAGTCATCAGCCTTCCTATCCTTCCAATTGTGCTAAACAATTTAGAACAGTAGAAAATAGCATCAACGTTCTTGTGACAGTCAGCTTGGGGTGAAATATTACCAATTTACTTATTTTTGTTTCTGTGATGTCACTGTCAACTAGCTCCTATGGAGAATCAAGTCCAGATTCCTCAGTATGGCACAGAGCCGACTGGTGTGAAATAACACTATGGTGCCTCTTCTCACTTCATTTCCTCTCACTCTCTTTGGTGTGAGACATCCTCCAGTCATATGGAATTACTTAAAATTTCATAATCTGTGCCATAGTACATTCATTTTTTTAAGAAATTATTTTTAAAAGGATTTACACAAAAATTGAGTAAATAGTACAAGTTTTCATATACTCCATGTTTGGTTTCCCTTATTATTAATATCTAACATAAGTATGACACATTTGTTACAATTAATGAACTACTATAGATACATTATTATTTACTCAAGTCCATCTTTTATTCAGATTTCCTTAGTTTTTACTTAATGTTCTTTTCTATTCTAGGATTACATCTATTCTAGAATCTTGGATCTATTCTAGTATTTCATCCAAGATACTACAGCATATTTGGTTGTCATGTCTTTCTCAGCTCCTTTTGACTGTTACAGTTTCTGACTTCCAACACCCAGAAAGTTTTCTTATGACCCTTTCCTGTAAATCCCATCTTGTCTTAATGGGCAACAGCCACTGTTAAAATGAAAACCCTTATATATTAGTTTCACCTACTCCTGAAATTTATAAGAAAGGATTATATAGTAGATACTTTTGGAGTCTAGCTTCTTTTGATCAATATAAAGTTCTGCTGTTCTTTCATGCTGTTACCTGCATCAATATTTATTTCTTTTCTTTGATGAGTAGAATTTTATCATATGATTACATGTCAGTTTGTTTATCCATTTCCTGAATGATGAACATTTGAACATGGAACGTTATTTTAGGTTTTTAACTTGTTATTGATAAAGCTGATTTACAATTCACATACAAGTCTTTTTATTTTTCTTGGGAACAAAGTAGGAGCAGAAGTGTTGGTTATAGATGCACAATTTAATTTATAAGAAACTTCCAGTTATCCAAAGTGCTGGTACCATCTTACATTCATACCAGTTTATATGAATGTTTCAGATTCTTTAAACACTTGCTAATATTTGGGTTCTCAGGCCATACAATTTTAGCTATTTTAATGGGTTTTAAGTGACATCTTCAATTTGCATTTTCCTATGATTAATGATGATGAAGATTTTTGATGAGGAGGACTAAAAATGGTGAAGACTATAAGCTTTTTGTATCTTTTTGTGTGCATATGAACTATATGCAAAGCTTTCATACACTTTCGAAAATTTGGTATTTTGTATTTGGGTTATTAATTAGGTATATTTTTGATAGTAGAAGTTCATTATATATTCTGGATATAAGTTCTTGTTAGATATATGTATGGTGAACATTTTCTTCCAGCCTGTGCATTAATTTTTATTTTCTTATCAGTGTCCTAGGGTAAACAAAAAAATGTGGTTATTATGATGATCAATCAATATTTTATCTTTTATGGTTTGTGCTCTTGTATCTTGCTCAAGAATTCCTTGTTTATATTGAAGTTGTAAAGATGTTACCCTGTGTTTTAGTCTAGAAACCTTATGTTTCTGGGTTTTACATTCACACCTATGATTTACACTAAATTAGTTCTTTTTCTTTTGAATCCAGAGAGGAGTGGAGTTCAAGGTTCATATTTTATGTTTTCTAGTTGTTCCCATGCCATATGTTGTGAAGACTTTTCTTTCCCTCATTGACCTGCCTTGGCACCTTTGTCAGACATTGATTGGCCCTGTGTGTTTTGGATTATTTGGGTTCCTCATTTAGTTCTGTTCATCTATTTGTCTATATTTATAAAAATACCACAGCATCACAAATACTCTAACTTTGTCATAAATATTTAAATCAGGTAATATCTGGTCTCTCAACTCCTTCTTTTTCAATCTTGTTTTAACTATTATGGATCTTCTACACTTCCATATACATTTTTAAATCACCTTGTAAATTTATCCAAAAAAAATGTTTGGAATTTAGATTGAGTTGTATTGGTATTAAGTTCAACTTGGAAAGAATTGATACCATAACCGTGTCACCTCCTCCCAATCATTAACGTGGCATATTTCTCTATTTAAGTCTTTCTTAATTTTTCTCATCTTTTCTCTTACATTTTTAGAAGAGAGACCTTCATTGCATTTCTTTTGTTAAATTTATCCTTAGGTATCTTAGATTTCTGATGCTATCAAAATGAAAATTTTTAATGAATTTTAATTTTATTTTTCCAATTATTTGCTATTAGCACCTATAAATATGATTTGTGAACATTTGCCTTTAACTAGTAATTGCTAAATTCTTCAATTGATTCTATAGGTTATTTTCAATAATTCAGCTTTTTTATATAAGCAATTACATCACCTGGAAATAAATAAAATTTTATTTAGTTTCAATTTAATGTCATTCTTTTTTAATTTTCTTTGATTTCCTACTAAAATGCTGACTGGAAGTGCACAGAAAGGAAATCTTTACTTTACTCTTATTTTTCTTTATTAAATTTCATGTTGGCTGCAGATTTTGAAGATACTCGTTATCCTATTAAGAAAATATCTTTCTATTCTTAGTTTGCAGAGAACTTTTTTTTAATTACAAATAGAAGTTTAATTTTATCAAAATTTTTTATGTTTCTATTTAGATGATAATATTGTTTGGTCCTTTATTTTGTTAATATGCTGCACTACCAATATTTTCAAAAGCTTCTAGTGATGAGATAAATCTCACTAGACTGTGATATAATATAATACATTGTAATTTATACACTACTGACTTTCATTTGCTAATATTTTGCTAAGGATTTTTGTTCATAAAGGATTTTCAAATGTAATTTACATTTCTTGTAATATCTTTACTAGGTTTTACCCTAATTTTTAGGGTAATTCTGTACTAATGATGGATTTGTAATATGTTCTCTCTTCTTCTGTTATGTTAATCAGTTGTATAAAACTGTATTTATTCCTTAAATATTTGATAGAATTCACCAGTGATGTCAGTCATCATGATGTGAGCTTTCTTTGGGGCAAAGTTTTTAAAATAAATTCAGTTTATTTGCTGGGTTGGTATAGGGAAATTCAAATTTTCTTATCTTCTTGATTCAATTTTGGCAAATCTTTTAAAGGAATCGATGCAGAAATTTTCTATATCTTTTGTGTTAACGTTAGTAAGGCTTTGTTTTTAGAAGACTTTACTCATTTCCTGTAAGATGTTGAATTAATTTTTATACAGTTGCTTATAATATTCCCTTATTATACTTTGAATATCTTTAAGATCAGCACTGATTTCTTCATACTGGTAATTTATGTCTTTTTCCTTTATATTCACCAATTTAGTTATTTTTTACTGCTTGATTACTTTGAAATTGTGGAGGCTCTTTGGTTTTTGCTCTTAGTTTTAGGATGAATCCTTTAATCATGACATGTTTTATTCCTATAATGTAGTCATTCTGGGGCTTTAATAGAAAGTCACAGTTGTTTATCAAAGCCCTCTGACAAGGCAGAACTTAAGTTCCAAACTCCAGTCTCCATGATGCCATTCAGTCTTTCAGCTACAATTTTTTATAGGATTCTTTGAAGTTCTCTCTATCCCCACAAACACACTTTCAGCTCAGCTGAGGCTTTCATGGGAGCTAAGAGGGGATGCTGAGGTCTCGCATTCTGTGGATCTCTTCTTTCCTGGATATTCCTCTCTATTTTAGATTTTCCTGGAACTCTAAAAATCCATTTCTAACAACTTGAGCCAAAACCTGTCTGTCTTTTTGAGTTCTAGCCAACCTGCACTACATGGATTGTGGACTGTGCTGGGGCAAAAAGCTCTATAAATGTGGAGTATACCCAGTACAGTTCTCTACTTTCAAAAGTACATTCCCTAAAATTTCTCCTACTATTGGTAACATTTTATCCTGACACTAATGTATAATTATTTAAATAAATTAATGTAATATAAATATATTAAATTCAAATAATATTCTGTGGTTGTATCTATTGGCCTCATTTGTTAACAAAATAAATCTTAGTTTTTAGTTAGTCATATATATATTGTGACTTCTTTTTTAAATTTTGGTACCATTAATATACAATTACATGAGCAACATTGTGGTTACTAGATTCCTGCCATTATCAAGTCCTCACCTCATTACAGTCACTGTCCATCAGCATAGTAAGATGCTACAGAGTCACTACTTGTCTTCTCTGTGTTATACTGCCTTCCCCATGACCACCCTACATTATATGTGAAAATCGTAATGCCCCTTATTCCCCTTCTCCCTCCTTCCCACCAAACCCCCCACCCCCCAGTCTCTTTCCTTTCGGCAACTATTAGTCCATTCTTGGGTTCTGTGAGTCTGCTACTGTTTTGTTCCTTCAGTTTTTGCTTTCTTCTTATGCTCCACAGATGAGTGAAATCATTTGATATTTGTCTTTCTCCACCTGGCTTATTTCATCCTCTAGTTCCATCCATGTTGTTGCAAATAGTAGGATTTGTTTTCTTCTTATGGCTGAATAATATTCCATTGTGTATATGTACCACATGTTTATCCGTTCATCTACTGATGGACGCTTAGGTGGATTTTATTTCTTGGCTACTCTAAATAGTGCTGTGAAAAACGAAGAGGTGCATATGTGTTTTTGAAACTGGGATTGTGCATTCTTAGAGTAAATTCCTAGGAGTAGAATTCCTGGGACAAATGGTATTTCTATTTTGAGTTTTTTGAGGAACCTCCATACTGCTTTCCACAATGGTTGAACTAGTTTGCATTCCCATCAGCAGTGTAGGAGGGTTCCACTTGCTCTGCATCTTCACCATCACTTGTTGTTCCTAGTCTTTTCTATGTAAGCCATCCTAACTGGTGTGAGGTAATAACTAATTGGGGTTTTAATTTGCATTTCTATGATAGTTAGCAATGAGGAGCATCTTTTCATTTGCCTGATGGCAACCTGAAATTCTTTAGAGAACTATCTGTTCATATCGTCCACCCATCTTTTAATCAGATTATTTGCTTTTTGTGTGTTGAGGTGTGTGAGCTCTTATATATTTTGGATGTTAACCCCTTGTCGGATATGTCATTTGCAAATATATTCTCTCATACTGTAGGATGCCTTTTTGTTCTTTGCTGTACAGAAACTTTTTAGCATGATGTAGTCCCATTTGTTCATTTTTGATTTTCTTTCCCTTACCCGAGGAGATGCATTTAGAGAAAAGTTGCTCATGTTTATATTCAAAAGAGTTTTGCCTATGTTTTCTTCTAAGTGTTTTATGATTTCATGACTTACATTCAGGTCTTTGATCCATTTTGAGTTTACTTTTGTGTATGTGTTTAGACAATAATCCAGTTTCATTCTCTTCATGTAGCTGTCCAGTTTTGCCAATACCTACTGTTGAAGAGGATGTCATTTTCCCATTGTATATACATGGCTCCTTTATTGTATATTAATTGACCATATATGCTTGGGTTTATATCTGGGCTCTCTAGTCTGTTCCATTGGTCTGTTGTACTGTTCTTGTGCCAGTACCAAATTGTCTTGATTACTGTGGCTTTGCAGTAGAGCGTAAAATTGGGAAGTGAGATCACTCTACTTTGTTCATCCTTCTCAGGACTGCTTTGGCTATTTGGGGTCTTTTGTGGTTCCATATGAATTTTAGAACTATTTGCTCTAGTTCAATTAAGAAGGCTATTGGTATTTTGATAGGAATTGCCTCGAATCTGTAGATTGCTTTAAGCAGGATGGCCATTTTGACAATATTAATTCTTCCTATCACAAGCACGGGATGTGTTTCCATTTATTGGCATCTTCTTTGATTTCTTTCATGAGTGTCTTGTAGTTTTCAGAGTATAGGTCTTTCACTTCCTTGGTTAGGTTTATTACTAGGTATTTTATTATTTTTGATGCAATTGTGAATGGAATTGTTTTCCTGATTTCTCTTTCTGCTTCTTCATCGTTAGTGTATAGGAATGCAACAGATTTCTGTGTATTAATTTTGTATCCTGCAACTTTGCTGAATTCAGATATTAGATCTAGTAGTTTTGGAGTGGATTCTTTAGGGTTTTTTATGTACAATATCATGTCATCTGCAAACAGGGACAGTTTAAGTTCTTCCTTACCAATCTGGATGCCTTTTATTTCTTTGTGTTATCTGATTGCCATGGCTAGGACCTTCAGAACTATGTTGAATAAAAGTGGGGAGAGTGGGCATCCTTGTCTTGTTCCCATTCTTAAAGGAAAAGCTTTTAGCTTCTTACTGTGGGTTTGTCATATATAGCCTTTATTATGTTGAGGTATTTGCCCTCTATACCCATTTTGTTGAGAGTTTTTTATCATGAATGGATGTTGAATTTTGTTGAATGCTCTTTCAGCATCTATGGAGATGATCATGTGGTTTTTGTCCTTCATTTTGTTGATGTGGTAAATGATGTTGATGGATTTTCAAATGTTGTACCATCCTTGCATCCCTGGAATAAATCCTACTTGATCATGATGGATGATCTTTTTGATGTATTTTTTAATTCGGTTTGCTAATATTTTGTTGAGTATTTTTGCATGTATGTTCATCAGGGATATTGGTCTATAATTTTTTGGGGGGGCGGTGTCTTTGCCTGTTTTTGGTATTAGAGTGATGCTGGCCTCTTGGAATGAGTTTGGGAGTATTCCCTGCTCTTCTACTTTTTAGAAAAGTTTAAGGAGGTTGGGTATTAGGTCTTCACTAAATGTTTTATAAAAGTCAGCGGTGAAGCCATCTGGTCCAGGAGTTTTGTTCATAGGTAGTTTTTTAATTACCAATTCAGTTTCATTGCCAGTAATTGGTCCATTCAGATTTTCTGTTTTTCCTGGGCAGCCTTGGGGGTTGTATTTTTCTAGAGTTGTCCATTTTTTCTAGGTTATCCAGTTTGTTAGTATATAATTTTTCATAGTATTCTCTCATAATTCTTTGTATTTCTGTGGTGTCCACAGTGATTTTTCCTTTCTTATTTCTGATTCTTTTTATGTGTATAGACTCTCCATTTTTCTTGGTAAGTCTGCCTAGGGGTTTATCTATTTTGTTTATTTTCTTGAAGAACCAGCTCCTGCTTTCATTGATTCTTTCTATTGTTTTAATCTTTTCGGTTTTATTTATTTCTGCTCTAATCTTTACTATGTCCCTCCTTCTACTGACTTTCGGTCTCATTTTTTCTTTTTTTTCTAGTTTTGTTATTTGTGAGTTTAGACTGTTCATATGGGATTGTTCTTCTTTCCTGAGGTAGGCCTGTATTGCAATATATTTCCCTCTTAGCACAGCTTTCTCTGCATCCACAGATTTTGCGGTTTTGAATTATTGTTGTCATTTGTCTCCATATATTGCTTGATCTCTGTTTTTATTTGGTCATTGATCCATTGATTATTTAGGAGCATGTTATTAAGGCTCCATGTGTTTGTGAGCTTTTTCGTTTTCTTTGTGTAATTTATTTCTAGTTTCATACCTTTGTCATCAGAGAAGCTGGTTGGTACAATTTCAATATTTCTGAATTTACTGAGGCTCTTTTTGTGGCCTAGTATATGATCTATTCTTGAAAATGTTCCATGTGCACTTGAGAAGAATGTGTATCCTGCTGCTTTTGGATGGAGTGTTCTGTAGATGTCTGTTAGGTCTATCTGTTCTCATATGTTGTTCAGTGCCTCTGTCTCCTTACTTATTTTCTGTCTTGTTGATCTGTCCTTCGGAGTGAGTGGTGTGTTGAAGTCTCCTAGAATGAATGCATTGCATTCTATTTCTCCCTTAATTCTGTTAGTATTTGTTTCACATGTGTAGGTGATCCTGTGTTGGGTGCATAGATTTTTATAATAGTTATATCCTCTTGTTGATCTAACCCCTTTATCATTATGTAATGTCCATATTTGTCTCTTGTGACTTTCTTTTTTTTGAAGTCTATTTTGTCTGATACAAGTACTGCAACTCCTGCTTTTTTCTCCCTATTAGTTGCATGAAATATCTTTTTCCATCCCTTTACTTTCAGTGTGTGTATGTCTTAGGATTTGAGGTGAGTCTGTTGTAGGCAGCATATAGTCAGTCTTGTTTTTTTATCCATTCAGTGACTCTGTCTTTTGATTGGTGCATTCAGACCATTTATATTTAATGCAATTATCAATAGGTATGTACTTATTGCCATTGCAGGCTTTAGATTCATGGTTATCAAAGGTTCAAGGGTAATTCCATTACTATCTGTCATTTTAATTTAACTCACTTATATGCTATTACAAACAAAACATAAAGGTTCTTTTTTTCCTTCTTTTTCTTCCTTCTCCATTCCTTATGAATTAGGTATCATATTCTGTACTCTTTGTCTATCCCTTGATTGACTTTGGGGGTAGTTGATTTGATTTTGCATCTGCTTAGTAATTAATTGTTCTACTTTGCTGTGGTTTTATTTTCCCTGGTGACAGCTATTTAGCCTTAGGAATACTTCTACCTATAGCAGTCCCTTCAAAATGCACTATAAAGTTGGTTTGTGGGAGGTACATTCTCTCAGGTTTTGCTTATCTGAAAATTGTTTAACCCCTCCTTCATCCCTCCATTGTATGTTGCATTTCAGATATAGAATTGCTTAATGATTGACTCTCCATCCTATATTCATCCCTGTGTTCTTGAATATTTTTCTGGTTCTTCTTGAGCGTGTTTATGATTTTTATTTTGAGCTCTCTTTTAGAAGATCAGTGAGTTCAGTTACATTTGGCACTTTTTTTGGGTTTGTGAGATTTTGATCTGAACCAGGTTCCTCTGATATTTCATATTTCTATGATGTGCCCTGTAGTGTCCAGAAGCTCCAGTCTCTGGAACTTCTCACCCCCTGAGTGTGGTCAGGGGTTGCAGGGGAGTGGCACTGGTTCCTAGGGGGAGGAAATAGCTGTTTCCTGCTTCCCAGCTGCAATGCCTGTCTCCACAGTCAGAGCCAGTGTGCCAAACATACGGGTGTAAGCCTCTGTGCTTTGTGACTGTAGCTGTAGTAGGTGTGGCATCCCTCAGGCTGGCCTGATGCCAGGGCAGTGACTGCCAGTTGGTGAGCCACTGCCGGTAGGCTAGGAGGAAGGCACAGCAGGCTGCATATCACTGTAGGGGCCTCGGAGCTGAATAGCTAGCCAGGAGGATAGAGTGCCTATAGCTCCTGGAAGCTCCCAACCTGCTGGGCCGAGTGCGCCCAGACAACCTTGTCCACCTATCCCTTCTTCCGCTCAGCCAGCTCCATGCAAACCCCACCCCTTCAGCAGCCCTCTCACTGCTAGGAAATCTCTCAGACCACCTGCCTTTCCTTTGTCCCAGAGCAGCCAGATATGGATCCCTGTCCTCCACAAATGGCTGGAATCTCAGTCTCTCAAGTATTCCACCTGTCTTAGCTTTCCATCCCCACTAATCTCCAGAGCATCATGCAATGTAGGTTTGTGCTTGCAAAGCAGATCTCCAGGGCTGCGTGTTCAGCAGTCCTAGGTTTCCACCCTTTCCCCGCTCCATTTCTCTTCCTCCTGCAGGTGAGCTCGGGTGGGGGAAGGGCTTGGGTCTCGCCAGATCAAGGTTTTGGTACATTACCCTGTTTTGTAAGCTCTGCTCTGCTCTCCAGGTGTATGCAGTCTGGTGCAGCCTTCTTTCCTGTTGCTCTTTTAGGATTAGTTGTATAAACTATATTTTCCTATTATATGAGGTTTGGGGAGGAGTTCTCTGTCTAACCTCTCACGCTACCATCTTGAATTGATCCTTTTTTTGGGGGGGGGAGAACAAGTGAGAGGCTTTTATTTAGAGATAAAGCAAGAGGACAGAGCTCCTGGTTCATGCTAGGAGGGGAAAAGAGAGCCCCAGGATGGTGTGTCGTCTTGGGGTTTTATAGGCGGTTGAGAGACAAAGGGCTAGGGAAGCACATCTGCTAAGTGTTCCCAAAATGTTTATCTTTGAAGAGACATTAAGTTTCTTGTTAGTCTTCCGGGTTATTCACAATAAATTTACTGCTCTGATTTCCTCCCAGGATAGCAGCTTCCTATCACTTATGACTGCCTGCTTTGCTCCCAAGGTGGGCTGAGTTATTGTCTCTTTGTTGAATAATATTTTAGGAAACTTAATTTTTAACTAATTGGGTTTTAAAATGCAATCTTATCTTCAAGATGGAATTGTTCCTGTTTTTACTGTTGTTTTGGGCTTGCTTGTTAAATTGCCCAGGTTGCAAATCACTTGATTAGGGCTGGAAGAAGAAAAGCAGCACACGGGTAAAGTCAGAAAAATAAGATGGGTCCTCCAGCATGCCAAAGCAAATCTCACAATGGATTATCTTGTTTTGTTTTTTCTGGAGGCCCTCATGGTACTCTGTCTAAACCCACGGTCCCTGTCACATTCCCCTCTCTACAGATGGAGACCCTAGCTGATGCTAGGGAAAGGGGGCAATGACCGCTCTGGCTGCTTCATGCTGAAAGGGGACACAGTAAAGGGTGCAGCTAGGTCTCCATCACTGGTCAGTCGAGATGGCCTCGGAAGATGGGCACTTCTATATCGGGTTCCATTTCCATCACCATTTGCTGTTTTATGGCTTCAAAAGGACTTAGAAAACCAGCTCCATATTGTAGTAGTCCGTGGGACTTCTGGGCCTGATGTAGCTTGGACTTGCTTTTAAAGTTCCAATGAAAAACACTCCTAGTCCATCCATGTTGGAGGCTTGGGAAGTTTGCAGGGTGTGGGATGTTCTAACATCCTTGCAGCCAAGAAGAAGTTCAGTTACTACACTTGTTTAGTTCACTCGTTCTTAACAACCATGCTATATTCACTAAACATGACAAAGTCGAGCCTCTCTTTAAGTATTTTTTTCTTTTGAAAGATTTAAGCCAGGGTGTATTGCAGAAGATAAATTTGTTTCAGGGAGTTTAATTTAAAAACCTCCTGATTTTTGACAGTGATGATGAACCCAATAAGTAGAATACATTTCCAGTAAAAAGATTTAGAAAACCAATTTTATATTGTAGTAGTCCACAGGATTTTTGACCATTTTCCTTCCTTGTGGCAAAATAAATTTAGCTGCATAACCTTATTATATTGTATACTTCTCTCAGGGGCCAAGCTTCTCCAATCAGCGAGTTTGTATGGAGGTCTTTGAGAGGCCCTGCCTGTCTAAAAAGTGCAGGGACTGTGTGACCGCCCACTGCCAGAACAGAGGTTGGTCAGAGACACAAGCCTGTTCCACTTCCCTGGGGCTGCAGGAAAGGAAATTCCATACCCCAGGATGACTGCCTTTAATGAAGAGAGATCAAATAGAATAGAGCCATTTACATGTTGGGCTCAGTTTTCAGCTTGATTACTTCAGAAACATCATTTACACTACACAGGAGAAAGTGGTACAGCCCCAAGAGGACTGCTTCAAATGAGAAGCAGGGCAACTTTTTCTAAGGCCAAAGATAAAATTCAGACAGAGACTGCCATGGACAGTTATGAAGGGGGCAGTCTATATTCTCAAGCACCGGTTTCTGCCACTGCCTGGGAATTATCCTACTAGTCACCCCTGTAATAAATCTGACCTGTCAGACAAAGAGGTCAGGGGTCATCTGCGACTCTCCCATAGGCAGCAGTCTAGCCGGAGGTTCACTCAGCGCCATCGGATCCATCGGCCGGAGCCAAGATCCAAGGACCGCTGTCTACTAGTCTGTCTGTCCTTGGAGTCCGCAGATTAGGATAGGAAAGTAGGAAATTGGCTCGGCCACTCCCCGACATTCCCGTCCATCCGGAGGCCGGGGATCAAGGAGCGGGCAGACACGGGGAAACCTTTCACCTGAGACTTGAAGGCTGGTAGCTGATGCTAGTTATCTTTTAAGTGGCTAACGGGTACCCAGACACAGTTTTATGAAATAAAATTTACATTATTTAGTCAAGAATAAGAGCGAAGCGTAGATCTCCTATGTTGCTGTGGTGAGCATCAGGTTCCATGAAATTGATGAAGTTAGAGGCACACAAAGAGCGTGTAAAGAAAGTAAAGAGCGCCCCTGCCCCACCCAAAGAGCAGGGCAGCGTGGAGAAGCAGGCTGGAAGTCAGAGACAGAGAAAGGGAGACACTCCTCACGGATACCCAGTCGGGCTGTTGGGGTCTGATTCCAGACATGCGGACCTTTGAGAAGCCGCTGAAGTGTAGCCTCAGCCTGGACTCTCGCAGTTACCCACAGCTTTCCTCAGTCCCTCGCATTCAAGGAGACGCTTCTGAAAGGGAATCCTGACATCCACTCAGGCAACATTCCCAGCTCCCGAGGGAGACGGGGGATCCACTGAGGGAGACGCAGGGGAACCTGTCGTTCGAGACTTTGAGACCGGCAGCCAGGCTAGTCCCATTTAAGTGGCTGACGAGCGCCCAATGTTGTGTGCCATAGACGGCTTCCTTCTATAAGGACAGCGAAAGAAAAGGCAGGCTTGGATGTCGATACTCACCTCTGAAGCTATCCCGGACGAGCCCTCAAAGATGATGCCGGCGTTCTTGTTCACGAAGCCGGAGTATGAGCTTCATAATCACGCAAGGTAGGAGAGCACAGTACAGGCTTTTATTTAGAAATAAAGTGGTAGGACAGAGCTCCCGGCTCATGTCAGGAGGGGTCAAGAGAGTCCCCATATTGTGACTATTTTTTAAAAAGTAAAATTATGATACAAGATAATGAAATGTTTTGGTTCCCCCTTATTAGGGATTTTTGGGTGGTAATTTTTAAAAACATCTTTCACTTGTCAAAAACAAATTATTAAAAATTGTGATAAACAGAATTATAACAAATTCAAAAGATATTACTTATTAAAGTTTCAAGAAGAATCAAACAATTGTACAAATGAGCTTTGAATGGGTTTTTCTTTCAGTCAGATTATTAAATATTTAATCATGAAAAATAATTATTTTTGCTAAAAGGTTTTTAAACACTTGAGGAAGTTTCACCCAATAAATAAACTTATTTGCCACATAACATTATCTTTGATCTCAAACTTATTTCCAGTTTTGTAAATGTAGATACTCTTTATGTCCCTCCATGTAGAGCTATGAAGTCAGGTCTTTAATGATAATTATATTGTTCCTTGTCATCTTATATTCCTACCTTCAAAAAACTGAAAAATTGCCATCAGAAACATATGCACAGAAGGTAAACTTAACAAATGTACGGTTTTTCTATTTTCTATTTCTATAAGCGTATTACCTAAACCTGAAATCCTATTCTAAGCTAGACCAGAATCGACAGAGCACTCTTTAGCCCTATGTTCCTACAATCTGCTCTCTCTCTTCTAAGCTTGCCCTAGAAATATATGTCTCACTGATTCTGCTCATAGTTTTCAGCTAGGGACTGTGAAGAAAAGATATTACTGATTTGAACATCCTTTCAATTAAGACAGAAGCAGAACATATTTATATGAACAAATAAATACTGAAACAGAATAATACATAAAGTGCAGAATGCAGAGAGAGGTGTCACAGAACCTAGGAATAATGAAGGGCCACTTAGAGCAAGGTCATAAAGAACATATATTGGTAGGAAGAGAGGCCTGGAATAAAAGAAACATTTTTTAGATGGAGGAATTCAGCTTAAGCAAAAACAGAGAGGTAGAAAAAGAAAGATGTGTTTAGGGAAAATAAAATTAGTAGATAATTCTGGTTGATTGTCAAGGGTCCATAAAGGGAAGGAAAGTGAGATACTAGATAATTGAAAATGTGCAGTGGGACTGGACTATGTACTT
Organism: Smutsia gigantea; assembly: GCA_032199065.1. NCBI lineage: Eukaryota > Metazoa > Chordata > Mammalia > Pholidota > Manidae > Smutsia > Smutsia gigantea. The sequence goes on along the minus strand of JAVSCE010012714.1, from coordinate 331,245 downwards.
CATAAACTCTTTGTCGGAAAAAAAAGCACAGTTCATAAAGGCAAAGAGGTAACTCCTTTATCATATTTACTATTTAAAAAATTTCTACTTATGAATATTGCAATATTTAGGAGTGATCCTGTTGGAAAATAAATTGAAATTGCATCTTCTCTGAGCAAAAATCTAGTAATGACTAAGCTGAACTTTGTGCAAACTTCTTGTTGATGGTCATTTTTAACTGAGTCAGTTCTGAAACACTGGAGATTTATTTTCACAGAACAAATCACACAGAATGCTTCACAAAATTAATACAATTGATTAGAACCTCTCAAGATTAATGATGGGAATCAGTAAACGATGGGCATGCAGGGCTTTCCTAATAGGCAGTGTTTTATTTCTGTACTTTGACAGAATGAATGGTGACTGGACGAAAGAATGACTTTCTAAAAGGATGTTTAAAGATAGCTTTTCAGACATAAGATGAATCCAGTTATGGGGCCACAGAGTCAAAAAGTTGTGATTTTTTTATGACTTGAACTAAGTTATACAATATCAAGGACATTTAAAAAATTTAGATAATGTTAAAAATAATTTTCTCTTATGTCAACTTACTGTAACTTCAATATCCTTTTTAGAATATTCAGTGTTAATGCAATAGATTTGGTAGATTCAGTGTTAATATTAAAAGAAAAGATAAATTGTTCATGCTAAAAAATTCAATAATTCAAGCCATTTAAATGAATAGGTAAGTAACTACATTACAGAAACCACTGTCCTGTGTTCAGTAGATAAACAAAGATGGGAAACATCACACTGTCTATGTTCTCAATAAATTTACAATCTAACAATGGGGAGAGAATCCATAGCTTACTGGAAGATAGGCAGAATGTGATAAGTGCCATAAAAGGGCAAATAAAATATTATGGAATCACAAATAGTAGTAAAAATAGAGGTAGGACAGCAATTGTGAAGAAGAGCAAGGAAGAGGAACTTTTTGTGCTTTGGTTTAAGCTCTGTGCTAAATATTGTATGCAAATTATTTCATTTAATCTTAATAATGTTATGTTATAAACACTATTGTTACATAATTTTTTTAAATGAAGAATATGAGGCTCAGTTGGGTTAAGTAACAAATTCCTTCAACTGGAAAGCTAACACGCTCATATTTTTCTGACTTTAAAAGGTCCTTTAAAAAACTGCACTATATTGCCTCCTAGGGGACAGTTTCATGGAGATGTTACAATTAAAACCTCACTTAAATGAGGTAAAATAAATATGATGATGGAGGCATAATTCAAAGTCACAAATATGAGAGAGAACAGTATTTATCCAGGAAAAGCTAACAGTATAATAAACTCAGAATGTCAGGTTCATGTGTTGGACAGGAAGTATGATATATATGTTTTATAGACTATATAAAGTATAAGATTAGACTGGCAGAGCTTCAAATTCTAGGAAAGAAGCTTGGATGTGAAACTGTATTCCTTTCACATGGAAATAACATTATTAGGATTAACTTTCTGATGATTTGAAGTAAATGGGTATCTACCCCTTTTCTGGGTCTCACATCCACATTTCCTTATGGTGACTGCAGCAACTCAGAATGTCTTAAAACCACCAGTCTTTTCAAATTTCTGAAGAACGGATTTGATAAACAGAAAGAAATGAACATAACAAAGAAATTGCCATACCATTCAATTAAGAATTGTCAGCCAGTGATTCATATGTGTGATCTGTTGAATGTTCATTTTATGTTAAAAATTTTTCCCACAATAGATTACCAAAAACCCCTGCCTCAATGCCACTCAGTAGCACAGTTCTTTTGTTTGTGCAAATGTACAACTGATATGTTTTTCCATGCCTATAAAATGTGTTCCTTCTTCCATATGTGGATGATTGAATACATCAATCATTTATTTGTTAGTTTCAATGTTTTTGGATTTCTACAGAAATTCCTTCAGCACCAGGTTCTCAACCAGATTCTAGGAGCAATAACTGAATGAGGTTGGTGAAGCTCCTACTCCAGTGTTTGCTTTTCTTTAAGAAGTCATAATGGAGAAGAGAAATGTCACAGTTCTCCAGCTGATTAAACATCAAACAGGACCTCCCATTCTCGGTGGCAGCATTTTTCAGTGTCACTTTCCTATCAGTCTGCCTCTAAGAATCATTGAATCTGAATTAAATGTGACTTCTGTACTCCTCTTGGTCCAACCCCATTAGGTTAGAGATGAGCAAGATGGTGATAAAGATTAAATGCCTGACCGTTACCTCTCTTTGTAATGTGCACACCTAGAACTTAAACCTGGGCTCTCGGACACATGATGGTAAACTCCTGTTTCCATTACCTGCTCTGCTTGCAGCTCAGGTCTATCAAATTTTTATGCCATAAAAGTTTGTTGTTGAATGTATGAATTAGGCAAACCAGAAAATAACTTATTTCACCCGCATTTTTTTGCAAAGTTTCAACTTACAGTAAAGCTGAAGAAATGTGCAATAAACATACATACACCTTTCACTTAAAGTCATAAATTCTTAATTTTGTCATATTTCTTTCCTTCTTTCTGTCACTCACATACACATGTATACATGAGAAATATATACACACACAATGCATGTACATACATATACACGTGTATATATACACATATATATTTTCTGACACAAAGTTTCAGACATCATGAAAATTCACCTCTAAGTATTTTATCATGTACCTCCTCCTTTCCTCTCCCCCACAAATTCTATTAATTACCATAAGATTATTAGCACAGTCATGAAATTTCAATTAACTTAATACTATTATCTAATTTGCAGTCTGTATTCAACTACCCATTTTTGTTCTAGAAATGTATCTTATGACTACTTCTTTTTCCTTCCAATTTCAAGATCCAATCACAGATCAAAATTGCTTTAGTTATCATTTCTTTTTAGTCTTCTTGCTTCTAGCAAAGTTCTACGTTTTTTTTAAGTCCTTCATAACACTGGCATTTTTGAAGGCTATAGGCCCATTTTGCTGCTTCGGTTTGTCTGATTTTTCCTTATGATTAAAATTAAGTTAAACCTTTTTGGCAGGAACACTACCAAAGTGATACTTCATTTTTCTCAGTGCATTCACTCAAGAAGCACTTGATGTCAACCTAACCCATCACTGATAATATTAAATCAGTCACTAGTTAAGGTGATGTCTACATATAAAAGCATGCTAAAGAGTTAAATATTATCTGGATTCTAAGGTTCTTATATCATATCTACCAGATTGTCTATACATTTCAATTTTTATATTCTTTAAATTTTAAAAATTAAAAGTATTGGTTACATAATGAAATACTCCATTTTTAGCATCATAATTGTACCTCAAGACTAATTTTTTGCTTCCTCACCTCCTTTCTCTCCAAGGTTTAATGTATTTTGAAGTTTAAAAACCCTTTATAGTTCCTTCAAGTTGAAAATCAAATACATTAATAGTTTTAAAGGGGAGTCTTTCCAAAAATGCAATGGCTTCATAAGTAAAGAGTAAATTTAACTTTTATATGTTTGAATATCTTTTTTGTTACTAGACAGCCACTAAATACATTAATAAAACATTAAATATTTTTTTTCCAAAATCCCAAGGCTTTGTATGCTAAGGTCCTGTATATTTAACAGCTTGTTTGAAAAACACTTGAGTAAGACTTACTGACATATTAGTCTATATTTTTCATGAATAAAAGTTTATCACTGATTACAATGACCCTTCCACTTGTGAAGTTTGAATTGCATGTAATTGTTAGGTTTACGTCAGCAATGTGACCTTTCTGTAATCTGGCAGAAACAAGCCTGAATATTTTTAGCAGTTTCAAATATCAAGGGCTTCATGATTTCCTTTTCAAATCCATATAACAATAACATACCTTTAAAAGAAAAAAAACTACCTCACTTATATTTGACCTATAGCAACAGGTGTTCCACTGTATCTTTTAGCATGTTAAGCTTTTTAAAAAGTCTACCTTAAAAAAAGACAATGAAGTTATTGAAATTTGTATTTGACATTCTGCCAGTGGAACAAATGGTCTGTTTTGCATTTCCTCCCTTCAATTTCATGCCAAAAAGTCCTTCTGTCATGTCACTGGAAGATCAAGACGCAAAGGGCTTCTAAGGACAAACATAAGATACTGAGCTTTATTGGCGGCTCCTTGCCCTTTGTCTACTTTCTCCATTAGAGCATTCGGAGTTAGAACATCTTTCCTGGCAGCCCTAAGGCACATGTCTTTTTCATTGATTACAGGTTTGTTTCTATGAATTTCCCACTCAGATTTCTAAAATTAGTTAACCCTAGGTTAACCCTACTGTGTCACTTGGATCTCCCTTAATTTCCACACTGTTAGTTAAATTCATTCTTTAAATCAAAAAAGATTATTGATCAAATAATCTATGTAAGCAATTCCCTCATTAAAAAAAAACAGTCTAGTAGTTAATTATTTTCTATTGGTTCCAATATTTTATTGCTTGTATTTGTTTTTGTTTTTGTTTGTTTCCTACATGCTTTTGGGAATAAAATATCACTCAGTGTTAAGAGGCAGGGGCCTGGCTTTGAACCCTGCTCTACCCACTACTCACTGTGGGACTTTGGGTGAAGTTACTTAAATATTTCACACCTTAGTTCCCTCACCTGTAAAATAAGATTATCAATAATACTTATTTTAAAAGGTTATTGTGCAATATAAAACACAAACTCTCAGTAGTTGTGCCTAGCATATTGGCCAGTTCACTAGGTCCTCAAAAAGCACTTTCATTGAGTACAATAATTATAATTATTTTAAATATTAACTTCAGCATTACAATTATAAAGTTTCTCAGACCTCATTTGGTAGAAAATAGAGCATTAAAATCTCTGAAGGACCCAGTGATCCAAGGAACCATGGAGGTACTTTTTCCTCTCTGGAATCACTGATGTTTGGCATTAAATGGCAATGGTGAGAAGGCACACGGTCTAAGTATCATAATCTGGACATACCTGCCAGATTTCTCAAAGTCATTATCTGAATGAAAATTTACCATGCATTTTATAGATGGCTAGCTTTTAAATTAAAAGAAAAGGATTCCAAAGATGATACATATGCTATATTTCATCTAATCTAAGATATCATTGATTTTAAAATGCATCATTATTTATGCATATAACACGAAGAAGGAAGGAAGAAACACCATCAAATAAACTGTAACACAATGTTAAGACATCATTTATTGTTTGGCCTATTTTTATTTCAGAAATGTTAAATAGAAAAGAAAATGCGTCTTTCAATAGATGATTTGCTGTTGTTAATAAAGATTAGATGGATTAGACCAGGTAATATTAATGAATAATTATATTTAACTTTTTCTCTAGTTTTTTGAGATGTTTGAGGATATGAATTAGACCTTATAAGTGTTAAAAACCTCTAAAAACAATGCTTGCATGTATAAGCATCCAATAATTCTGGCTCAGTAATTAATTGATAGATAAATAGAGAATGTATTGGACAGGCATGATCTGACACCATTAATCTCTGGATCAATCACTTCTCTCAGATAACTTTATATCACTCATGTTTTAAGAATCAGGACAGTTTACATCAAGAGCTTTGTTTTGTTTTTTTTTAGTTTGCCAATAACATTCCGTCACATCAGAGACCTTCCCACTCCTTCACCCTGTTAAGTAAAGCCTTACTTGACCTTTTGTTCACTCCTAGTTTTGTTTCATCTGTGTTCAAAGTGTGTCAAGACTCAAAACCTAAGGTAAATAAATCCCCGGGTGTTTTATTCCTTTTGATGCAATTATAAATGGAATTGTTTTCCTGATTTCTCTTTCTGTTAGTCTGTTGTTAGTGTATAGGAATGCAACAGATTTCTGTGTATTAATCTTGTATCCTGCAACTTTACTGAATCTGGTTATCAGTTCTCATAGATTTTGGTGGAGTCTAGGGTTTTCTATGTATGATACCATGTCATCTGCAAAAAGAGACAGTTTTATTTCTTCCATAACAATCTGGATGCCTTTTAGCTCTTTGTCTTGTCTGATTGCCACGGCTAGGATCTTCAGTACTATGTTGAATGAAAGTGGTGAGTGTGGACATCCTTGTCTTGTTCCTGATTTTAGAGGAAGAGCTTTCAGCTTTTCACTGTTGAGTATGATGTTAACTGTAGGTTTGTCATATCTGACCTTTATTATCCTGAGTTAAGCTTCCTCTATAACAATTTTGTTGAGAGTTTTTATCATGAATGGGAGGTGAATTCTGTCAAATGATTTTTCAGCATCTGTTGTGATGACTATGTAGTTTTTATCCTTTTTTTTGTCAATGTGGTATACCACATTGATTAATTTATGAATATTATAATATCCTTGCATCCCTGGAAGAAATCCCACTTGGTCATGATGGATGATCCTTTTGATGTATTTTTTAGTTAAGTTTGGTAATATTTTGTTGAGGATTTTTGTATTTATATTCATCAGGGATATTGGTCTATAATTATTTTTATTTGTAGCATCTTTGTCTTGTTTAGATTAAAGTGATGCTAACCTCATAGAATCAGTGGAAATATTCCCCTCACCCTTGTTTTTGTAATACGAAAAGATGGGTATTAGCTCTTCGGTAAGTGTTTGGTAGAATTCAGCAGTGAAGCCATCTGGTCCTGTACTTTGTTTTTTTGGGAGTTTTTTGATAACTAATTCAATTTCATTACTCATAATTTGTCTGTTCAGATTATCTGTTTCTTCTTGAGTCAGTCTTGGAAGGTCGTACTTTTCTAGGAAGTTTTTCATTTCTTCTAGGTTGTTCAGTTTATTGGCATATAATTTTTCATAGAATTCTCTAATAATTCCTTGTATTTCTGTGGTGTCAGTGTGACTATTCCTTCTTCATTTCTGATTTTGTTTATTTGTATTCTCTCTTTTTCTTGATAATTCTGGCTAGAGCTTTGTTTATTTTGTTGATCTTCTTAAAGAACCAGCTCTTGGCTTTACTGATTTTTTTGTATTGTTTTATTCTTCTGTATTTCATTTATTTTTGCTGTGATATTTATTATGTCCTTCCTTCTAATAACTTTGGGTTTCATTGTTCTTCTTTTTCTAGTTTCTTTAGTTGTGTGTTTAGACTGTTTATTTGGTATTGTTCTTGTTTCTCAAGGTGAGCCTGTACTGCTACTTACTTCCTTCTTAGAACCACTTTTGCGGTGTCCCGCAAATTTTGAACTGTTTTTTTTTTTTTTTCATGTGCTGGGTCACCAGCAAGGAGGAAGGAGTGACCGGAGCGATTGGCTGCAGGCACCTCCCCAGTTGGGCTGAGAGAGGGCTGAGAAAGCTGGGAAAGCCCCTCTGTCTGCCAGGCAACAGAATCTCCCTCTGCCTGCTAGGCAGTAAATTCTGACCACTGCTGGGCAGATCATGCAGGGCAGGCAGATGGGTGCACAGGGAAGCGACTCAGGGATGAGCTGCCAGCAAGGGGGATGGAGCATTTGGTGCTCCTAGGAGTGCCCAACCACTTGCACTGAGGGAAGGCTGGGGAAGTGTCCACCTGCCCTTTCTCTGGTGGAGAGCGCTCCATCTAACTCTGTCTAACACTTCCCATTGCTGGCAGATCTTTCAAACTGCTGCCTCTGTGTTGGGTCTCAGCAAGACTGACAGAGTGTACTTGTCCTCCACAAGTGGCAGGAATCTCAGCCTCTCAGAGTGTTCCAGCTCTTTTCACTGTCCAGCCACATTCATGACCAAAGCCCAGTGCAATGTGGATCATGCTCCCAGAGCAGGTTTCTGGGGCCAGGAGTGCAGGCTTTCTGAGCATCTATCCCCTCCCTGCTCCATTCCTCTCCCTTCTGCTTGTGTGCTGGGCTGGGGGAAGGGGTTGGGTCCTGACGGATCATGGCTCTGCCACTGTACTCATCTCTGTGTGGTCTTCTCTCCTTCCCCAGGTGTAGACAGTCTGTTCTGAAGTCTTCAGGTCATTCAATGTCAGTTGTATTTACCGCAGTTGCTACCTTTGTGTGCATGTGGGAGATTTCTGCCTTGCTGTCCTACTCCACCATCATTACTCCCCCTCCTAATTTCCTTTTTTTATTAAAACAAAACAAAATTCAAGTTCTCAACGATGTTAAAATTTGCCATGTGACTGATTTACCAGTTAGTGACAGAACTAAATTGGAATAGAAATCCCCCAAGTCAGACCATAATAATCTTTTACTTAATTTATGTTATTTTTTTTTTCAGGGAGATCTCAGTTCTCTACCCTCCTATGAAATATTGGTCTGATAGATTATCATCTTCTTATCAACATTTTGATAGCATCAAAATGTGGCTTACATATGGTTTTCACCACCACCTTCATCTTCATTCATTTGTTTAAGGGAACTGCTGCAGTTTCATCAGTTTTATGTAAAATATGAAGAATAACATATTTAGTCAATGGCTACATTTTATCCACCAATTCTACCTCCCTTTTGAATCTTTGCATTCATGCATCAATACCCATCTGGGCATGTCTCAGGGACCTCTCTTTATAGTGATTCAGTACTCCTATAATAGTGAATCCCCTCATAAAGAGAAAATTAAATTGCAGGGCTAAGTTTACAGCCTTTAATGTGGAAGACTCGCAACAAATTTCTCATTTGGGAGTTAATCTCATTTCAACAGATAATAAAATAGGATTCTTCCTTGATATTTGTTTTTGACTGTGAGATGCATGTTAATAACTCAACAACTAATTAGCAAAGGAACTCCTTTTATCCTATCAATTATGTTTCTACCCCTAAACTCATGTTTGTATGCATCAGGCAATTCTTCGTGGAGACAGATCTTATATAAAAACTTACCTAGCTTATTTTAACAATATTGAAAAATTATACTTCTTGGAAATAGTTTTCATTGTCAACAGGCTTGCCAAAATATGAGTCAAATGTGAGAGAAACATTGTTATTTGTAGGGAGGAGGTTCCTAATGAGACGATGCACAAAAAGAATTACTTTATAGTCAGTGTTTCAAGTGAATGAATCTACACCTACTGGTATCACCAACTTGTTGGACAAGTATCTCATCTGTACAAACCTTTTTTATTCCTTGTTGGATTTGGAAAATTGCTAATTTGCTGCCTGTAAACTTCTTAACCTGCATATCTAAAAGAAGTGAAGCAGTTGAAATATAAACTTATTAATATGTATCTGTTCTTGTAATTGATAAAACTATATTTAAAAATAATATACAAGAGGAGCTCTAGAAAAGGCAGTGTACCTAGTATCACATGATAATAACAGTTGTAAACAGGAAAAAATATATAATCAACAATGGCTTGATTGATGGCACCAAAAACAGAAAGAAATTGGATAGACAAGGTTCTTGAGAGAAGTAAACACAATGGGTGAGATTCCCATGGAAACAGCCGTCATCTGAAGACACTCATCTTCTGTTCCCCATTGAGAATAGCAGAAATCAGTAGTAGTAGTTGGTGGAGGATTTAGGGGTCAGAATTCCAGGTTGCCTGCCCGAGTAGTTGGAAATTGTGCATGAAAATTGAGGAAAATTAAAAGCTATGAGAAAGAGCCCCAAATTGTGCATATACAATTCCCACAAAATACTTGGCTGCTTTCTGAATTCATGTGGGTAGATCAAGTGTCCACGGCACCCAACCAAAAGGACCAGCTAGAGTGCTGAAAGAGTGAATCAGGTGTTTGGGCAGCTGACAGGTGGTGGGCAGAAAAGTTTTTTTGTTGTTCTTTTCTTAACCAGAGTTTTAACGCATTGTTTCCAAACATCTGATAACTAAAGCTTTATGCTATGTCTTCATATATTGTAATATCACTTCTTAAAAAACATACAGCATAGACCTAAATGTCCAAAATTATTTTCTCTGGCTATATATTTTACATCTTACAATCATTAAATGTATTTGAACTCTGGCCTAGACAATTGATTTTGGTAAAATATGTGAAGGTCTCCTAACTGGGGAACCCCTAGTGGGGAGCTGGTCGAGAGTAAAGCACCTCCTAGAAGGGTGGGGCCTTACCCAGAATTGGGGGAAGAGTGGAGACACTGGAAGCTGTGGAATTATCCCTCCATGAGACAGAAGACTGCTTAGAGGCCCTGAGTGGCTGTGTAGTAGCTGAGATTGTGGGATCTCTTTTCATCAAGTTAGTGGAAAGTGTTATCAAGGAGGTGGAGAGGGTTATTGAGGAAAAAGAGAGAATTCTGCAGAAGAGAGATACACTTCAGCAACACTTGGAGTAGCTGGGTGATAACCTATGGGATACCCTTAAGAAAGAGAGATAGTTATTGAGAAGACAGGTCACGCTCCTGGAAGATACCTTAGCAGCAGTGAGGGAAGAGATATCTGGAGAAGCCACACTGCAGGAGGTTATGGGGGAGGGAGAGGAAAGAGCGGTGCCTTCAGCCCTGGAGATGGTAGAGGAAATGCAGGAGAAGAGGAGGTGGGGCTGAGAGCCGATCTGTTACCCAGGCCACTGCCCGAGGCACCAGGATCTCCTGTATTAAAGGCCTGCCCAGCTGTAATAAAATAAAAACACTACAACCTCAGGCTCCTCAGGGGGAGGAGCCACCCCCTCCCCAGGTTGTGGAGCACTCCATGCTCTGCCCCTGTACCCAGGATGAGTTGGTGGACATGAGGCCTGGTTTTGGCAGAAGCAGTTGGAACCTCTGCCTACATGGTTTTGTGTCTCTGGGATGTGGGCATGGACAACATTGTTATGTTGGGTTCTGAAATGGGTAGATTGGCTTCTCTGACAACTGACCCTGTCCTCCGGCAGCGGTTGCAAAGTGCCCTTCACACTTCAGGGAATCGGGTGCTTCTGGAATGACTGACAGCAGCCATCAGGGTGATTTACCATGCTTACTCACTAGCTGGAAAACATGCAGAGCTCCAGCAGCTGTTAAGGGAGTTGGGTATGAAAAATATCATCTGTATTATGAACCCCCCCCAGGCCCCCATGAGGAGGTGTTCACCATTGGAATGAGAATTCTGCTGTTCCATACAGCTCTCTTATCATTTTAAGTCCCTAGTGATTATTCTTGCCCCCTACACAAGGCAACCCATAAGTGAGGCTACTTGTACATTAACAGATCTTGGCAAAGTTGAAACAATAAGAGCATGGAAGGAAGTATGGGCTCTGACTGAAAGGAGAGGTGCAAAGGGCTCCATGATAGTCTCAAGGACCCCGATGTGGGTTAATTTGATAAAGGCCGGGGTAGTAAAAGAAAAACTAGATGGGCAACCCAAGAGGATCTTGTTAGAACTGTGGCACTAATTAATGCCAGAGGAGCAGTTCTAGCCACTGAGGTCCAGGACACGGAAGCAGGAGGCAAAGCCCCGTGTCCAGCCTGTGTCCCTGCAAGACTTCCAGGGGGATAGTACTCAGGATCTGCCTGGGCCCTCACCCCCACAAGAGGGTGACTAGGTGTCATGTTATGACTGAGGGTGGGGTCAAGGCCCCCACCTTGGGGGATGTGGAGGAGACTGGGGGCCACATGTAGAATTAATAATTCATTGCTCCCCCATGAATGTACAATGTACCCTGGCACTGGTGGACACAGGCGATGAATGTTCTCTGATTTACCTGAAACGATGAGCATTTTCCTGGGACCCTGCTGTGATAGATGGTTATGTGATTAAGGCAATTAGAGTGAAGAAAGCCGAAATCCCATTGGGGATAGGGTGTTTATTCCCAAAGGAGCATTCTGTGTACCTTTCTCCCATCCCTGAATACATTTTGGGGTAGGTAACTTGCAGGACCTGTGTTTACAGACCCTTGCAGGTGAGTTCAGGCTGACGGTATGTGTGGTAAAGTCATTCCGAGGGGACATGCTCAGCACCTACCTGTGGCTCTGCCTGCACCTTGGCAGGTGCCAATTGTAAGCAATATAAATTGCCTGGGGGACACAAGGAAATTGGAGAAACTGTACAGGAGTTACAGAAAGTGGGCATCATAAAGCCCACTCATAGTCCTTTTAATTCCCCAGTGTGGCCAGTGAAAAAGCTATATGTTTCTTGGCATAAGACTATGGATTACAAGGAATTCAACAAAGTCACACCCCCTCTGCATGCTGCTGTCCCCTCTATAACAGCCCTTATGGACAAACTCAGTCATGAACTGGGGACATTATGTTGTGGACCTGGCTAATGCTTTCTTTTCTACTGACATAGCACAGGAAAGTCAGGAACAGTTTGCCTACAGATAGGAAGGCCGGCAGTGGACATTCACTGTCCTTCCACAGGGATACCTCCACAGTCCCACCATTTGACATGGACTTGTAGCCCAGGACTTGGCCACATAAAAGAAATGGCAAACAGTGAGGCTGTATAACTACATTGGTGATATCATGCTCACGTCTGATTCTCTTGCAGATTTAGAAGGGGCAGTTCCTAGACTGCTGCAAAATCTAAAGGAGAAAAGATGGCCTGGGAACAGCACCAAAGTTCAGGGACTTGGCTACTCTGTAAAGTACTTGGGGGTTGTCTGGTCATGTAAATTTTGAAGCAGTCATAGACAAGGTCCAGGATTTCCCTTCCCCTACCACTGTGGCAGTCTTACAAGAGTTTTTGGGGTCTTTTGGGCTACTGGAGAGTGTTTATCCTGCACTTGGCACAAATTCTGAAGCCCTTATACCAGTTGGTACGAAATGGCATCAGGTGGGACTGGGATGAGACATGTACAGCTGCTTTTACTGCTGCTAAGCGAGCAGTCAAGACCACACAGGCCTTGAGTGTAATGGACTCAAGGCCCTGTGAGCTAGATGTTCATTTAACCAAAGATAGTTTTGGATGGGGCCATTGGCAGTGGCTTGAATAGACACACCAACCTATTGGATTCTGGTCACAACTATGGAAAGGAGTAGAGGTTTGGTACACACTGATAGAGAAGCAACTGATTGCTGTGTACCATGTGTTGCTGGCTACAGAGCCCATCACCACAACAGCTCTGAAAAAGTTAATAACCATTTATCCCATCATGTGGTGAGTGTGAGACTGGACCCAAAGGCCATGGAGTGAATGGCACAGATGCCTCCACTGACAAAATGGGGTGCATATATACAGCAGTGTAGTGCCCTCTCCAATAGCCCCTTAAGTGGAGAACTCCAGTGCTTATTGAGGCCAGTGACATATTCCAGTGGGAGGCATGAAGAACTTGCTTTTAAGCCAGTACCCTTGGTACCTGAGAGTCCTTATCAGGAGGGCAAAGCCTCTATACCTGATGATTCTTGCAATACAGATGGCTTCAGTTTTGGGCAGCCCCCAAAGTGGTTGGAGGATGTAGAGAGGAAGAGTAGCCATGGGCTGATATGTGGGCAGTATGGCTCGTGATCACCCAGGAGCCCTCCCCTATAGTTGTCTGCACTGACACCTGGGCCATCTTTTGGGGGCCTGACCCTGTGGCTACTGATGTGGTACCATGCCAGGTGGATGGGTGGTCACAAGCCCCTTTGGGGGCAACAGTTGTTGGGACTTATGGGCCTCTGGTCAGTTTAAGACAGTTACTGTATATCATGTGACTGGCCATTTGCCTTTGGCATCCCCAGGGAATGATGAAGCAGACACACTGGGCCCAGGTGCGTTGCCTAGAAGGAAAGTCTGCCTCTGATGTGGCCGAGTGGCTACATCAGCGTTTGTTGAACACAGGGCAAAAGACAATGTTGGCTGTAGCTCATTGATGGGGTTTTCTGTTGACCTTTGGAGAAGTCAGCTGATCCCAGAAGGAGTGCATGTGTGCTCTAAGAAGGACTTACACCGAGTCCTACAGCAACATGGGACAATAGTAAAGGGGCCGATACCCCTTGTCAGGTGGCAGATAGACTATATTGGGTCTCTGCCCATATCAGAAGGATATTTGTATGCCATGACCTGTTTAGACACAGCTACTGGCCTGTTGGTTGCTTTTCCTGCATGTCATGCAGATCAGCAAACCACCAAGTGGGACCTAGAGCTTCTCTTTGCAGCCTATGGCAGACCACAGGTGATTGAGAGCAATCAAGGCACCCACTTTACTGGACATGTGTTACAAGGATGGGTGCAGCAATTAAGAATAAAGTGGAAGTTTCATGTAACATATAATCCTACTGGGGCAGGCATGATAGAGAGGTACAATGGTTTGTTGAAGAACTATGGCCTGACATTGGACACCAATAGTCTATGGGGCTGGTCAGTTTGCTTAAGGACAGTACTACAGTGTTTGAATGAGAAGCCCCGAAAAGGATCCTTGAGCCCTATGGACATGCTAACACACATTGCTGCCTCTCCTATACAACTGTATGTGGAAACCAAAGAGGAGTTATTGAAGCCAGGATATGGCCAGCAGAGCAACATCCTGCTGCCAGCCCCCACTGCATTAAACCCTGAATCCTGGAGACACTCTTGGATGGACATGGCCCTGGACATTTTGACACATGGACCAGAGATGACTGGCCCTTCTGGCACTGTGGGGAAAAAGGCCTGGAAGCTGGCCTCCTGTGTGTTCCTTGAGTGACATCAGAATGACTTCCAAAGATCACGGTAATATACCCAACACATCCAGGAGGTAAGAGCATCTTGCAGGGAAGTTTTGTTTTATCTTTATGGCCACTGCATGTACCTCCCATAGCCCTGTATATTGACTCATCTGTAACTCCCACAGGGAGGCAGGTGAAAGTCTGGTATACTAGACCAGGACAAGATCCCATTCCTGCCTCTTTCCTATCACAGGAATACTGTCTTGTATGCATCCTACCTAATGGACAAGCTTTACTATGCTGGTGTTATTAAAACATGTATCTTATTGCCTTTAGGTCATTTTCTTCTATGGTCCCTGTGGCCTGCACCAAACCCTGGCTCCAGATGAACTCCCTATCCATTCAGGTACTGATCCCCTGTGGAATGGGTGAGCTATGGACTAAATCTGCTTATGACTTTGAACTTAGCTGAATCCTACAGTTTGAGGATTAACATGATTTTATTGCTGTTTCTATTGTATGTTATTATTCTGGTTACAATGTTCCAGTTTTTTTGCTGAGGGACCATTGTGAAAGATGGGGAACTAGTAGACTGTAAGACAAGATTTCTATAGGGTTGGGCTGTGGGTAAAGCTGAAATATTTCCAGAATCTTTTGCCTGGCCTTAGCACACCTCCATATCAAAGGTGTTTCAAAGGGATGGAGAGATGTAGTCCCTCTCAATATCAATAGGTAATTACAAGGGCAAAGGAGAGTTTGTCTGAACTGGAGAAGTTGGGTGGAGTCTTTTCTTCTGCAACCAGGTTGCAAGAGATACAGGATAGCAGAAGTGGACAACTGCTTGTAAGAAATAATGGTTTTCTCCAACTTTATTTCTCACTTTAACTGATTTTGGTTTCAAAGGTATTTTTCCCTGGGATTTTCCACCTGGAGTTACAGTTTTACAGGCTCACAGCTGGAGTGGAATTTGTCTATGGTGAATCATACTTCAAGTCTTATCCACAGCTGATTAAATGACATTTAGATGACACTTTGGACTTAGACTTCTGAGTTGATAATCAAATGTTAAAAATTTGGAGATTGCTGGGTTTGAATTACTCTGTTTTGAATGTGAGAAGGACATGAATTTGTGGGGTTAAGTATGGAATATTATGGACCAAATGTGTCCCTCCAAATTCATGTGTTGAAACCTAATTCCTAATATGATGTTTTTGGGAGGTGGGACCTTTGGGAGGTAATTAGGTCATGAGGACAGAGCCCTCATGAGTGAAATAGGTGCCCTTAGAAGGTGACCTTAGAGAGCTTCCTTCCCCTTTCTGCCATATGGAAACATGGTGAGAAGATGGCAATCTGTGAACTAGGCAACAGACCCATACCAAACACCAAATCTGCAGGCACCTTGGTCTTTGTCTTTACACTATCTTACACTGCCTTACACTATACTTTATAGAACACCCAGTCTATGGTAATCTGCTGTAGCAACCAGGACAAAGACAGCCACTGTTTTCACTATTTTAGGAAAATAGAGTTATTTTTCATAAGCTATGTTATTTACATTAACATGTAATGAGCTTATTACTATTACTTTTAGTGAATAAATTGATACATTTTTATGAACTTTTTAAAAGTATATTATATGCTTTGCTCACATGGGTCAGCAGATTGAGATTCATGCCCAATGCATTTGCTTTATGTACCTGTTTATCTCCAGCACCTAAAACAATACCTAACAGATAGTAAAACCTCAAGTTACATTTTGTGATAGTGTCATTGAAGGCAGAGTTACCTTGATAAGGCAAATCTAGCTTGGTGTTAGACAGCATAACTTACTTCTGAGAAATGATAAATTTTTAGGCAGAAATTATGTGCTAAGGGAAAAGAAAAGATCAGCCTAATCCAAATCAAGAAAGAGTTGATATTTTGGTCTAGAGAAGAATAGCCTAATTTGAACTTGAATATGATTTCAGTCTAAATGAAGATTGATAAATTATGAAAATAGACCTTAAATATAAGACAAATTTGGTAAGAACAAAGAGCGTCAGGATATAAAAAAAAAAAAGCTTGGCTTTGAGATCAGTCAAGACATTTATGGATGCTGGGAAGATTTTGAAGAGATTGTTGAGAAAAGTCTTTGATGAGTATGATAATGGAAGCTGAAGGAGACTTGAGGAGCCGATGTTGAGACAGTAAAGTAAGATAAATGCTATTGTTACCAGCAGGAAAAGTCATGCTGTTATGTGCAAGTGTTAAGTTTGGCAACACTATTTCTTCAGTAAGGTGGGAAGAAAGAAACCAACTCAGCAATCTAGCCAAGGAAGAATCTCAGCAGAACATTGAAAGCAGCACCTGCTTACATCCTGCTGCCCAGGGTTAAAATGCAAGAGAGGTGGACTAAACAATGAACTGTTAAGTATAAAAAGACTTGGAGCTTCCGAATTCGAAAATAAAAACTGACTCCTTCTCAGCCAGTCTATGTGACAATCAATCCTCAGATTAAGAAATGGTTTTAGAGCAAAGATCAAATCCAGGATCGGACTATAAAATTCTGTTAAGACATCGGCAGGCTCTAAGGCAATGCTTCATAATAACTTCTAGACATATAAAATCCCCTCTAGCCTTCAATATGTCACACAGATTCTATTTAATAGTGAGATTTTTAAGAATCCAACAAATTTGTGGGTGTGACTTTTGCCTAATAGAGTGAATTATAAATTGATACAAAAGAAACATCTGTTTAAAGAAAATTATTCTAATTTGAACTGAATGGTGCAGAGAGAATATGAAATGACATAAAGACTTTGACCTCAAAATTTCATGGGAATGAGGCATTGCGAGAAATTTATGCAGCTGCAAAGACCTATTTGTATGGAAAAGGAAAGATGATTCATGATGGCAACAAAAACTCAGGGGTCGGAGCTAAAGTTCATGTAGAACAATCCTCAGAAAGCAGGACTGAGCCATGTTCAAGAAGGTGGCAATATATATCCAGCTGGTTTTCAGAGTTGCTATGGACCAATGTCTGCTCTGTGCATATCATTTTTTATGTTTTTGGAATGTATTTGTCTCTAGCAGTTATTCAATCCTTGTCTAACATTCTGTAAAGGATGTTTGATATGCAAATATATTATCTAGTGATATTATAGTATTTTTAGACTGAGAAGAATACTATCCAAGGATCGGTACCTGAAAATTTGCATTTGTAATGAATCCTGATTAAAATATGAGACCTTGGACTTCTAGTTGATGCCAAAATGGGATGAATCTTTGAGACTCTTGAGAGAGGGAAACTGTATTTTGCATATGGGAAGTATGTAAAATATGTATTTTCCAAGTAGCTACAACAACATTTTCCATCCCAAACATTCTCCTTACAATTTGACATGGACACTGCCCCATCAGACGACTGGATCCATGCCACCACTCCTTTAATGTGGTTGGGACTTAATTCTTATTACTCAACAAAATATGACAAAAATGAATCTATGTAAGATTTGATCCTAGGTCATAAATATGCCACACACTTCTGACTTGTTCTTTTAAGATGCTTGTTCCTGGAACGGAGATGTTATAGTACTGTGAGGAAGCCTCAGCAAAGCACATAGGGAGAAGAAACAACACCCCAAATTTACAGCCTTAGTTGGTGCTCTAGTTAGCTGTGACAAATCAAAAACTCTAGAGATGAAGAAATCTGTGAAAGAAAAAGTTTTATTGAGCCTTTACAGATATTAGCCAGAATAAAGGACTGAGTCCTGGGACAGGAAGTTTCTGCTTCACCAGCAACAAGGCCAGTTAACAGAAACAACTTGTCCACTAGACTCAAGAAATAGGCAACATTTGTAAGGCATCTTAAGGATAAGAAAGTTGTTTAAATTCATATTGTTTATAAATAAGGAATGTGCGCTAATGAGAAGTAAGGAAAGTCCAGGGATAGGTTGTTAGTACATAGAGAGGGTTTATGGATTAGTTGTTGATGATGGTCAGACATTATTCACACGTAAAAGGGGCTCAGTGGTTCTGAGAAACTTCGAGTAATTGTTGAAATGACTTCACTCAGGAATATAATGTCTTTGTGTGGGTAAAATTGCAGTATTTCCAGAATTTCTTGTCTGACTTTAATGCACCTCCATATCAATAGGTGTTCCCAAGGGGTGGAGAGAGGTAGTCCATCTCCATATCAATAGGTGATTGCAAGGGGGAGTGAGGGCATATCTGGACCGGAGAGGTTGTGTGGGGCCCATTTTTGCAGCCGGGTTGTGAGATACACAGGTGAGAAGAAGTAGATGACTACTTGTAAGTAATAAATGGGTTTCTCCTACTTTATTTCTCCCTCTTACTGATTTGGTTTCAAAGGTAATTTGCCCCTGGCTGGGAACATATTATACCCTCTAAGTTACACTCTGGTAAGCTACAGCCTGTGACTGTTGAATAATTAACTTCCTTTGTCTCTCTCCTCTATTTCTGATCCTTATGTCACTTAAATTTAGGACATCTCAAATTATTTCTTACCAGCTGCCAATACCAGCTTTCCAGCCTTATGAGTAAGTTGTCTTGGAAGTAGATATTCCAGTCCCTAATTGAGCGACATTGTTCCCAGCTGATGCCACATAAAGCAACAACAAGTCATCTCATGCTACACAAATAATTATTATAAGCTTTTAAGTTTTGGGGTGGTTTCTTAGACAGCAATGGATAATTTGAACATAAATATCTCCATATCCTTTGTGAAACCAGGTGAGATACAAATATATTAAAAATTAAATTAAAACACTACCTTTGATGAACAGTGCCCTCCTGAAATCAGCAACCTCTCTGCCCATTTAGTCAGTAGGATTTATAAAAAAGTAACTAGGAGGTACTTTTTTGTATGTTTGTTTATTTTAGGATATCTCTAGAAAAAAATAGTCCATAAATTATTGTGGACAGAGAGTTACCAAGATCTCCATTTTGTGGTGATAATGAGTTCTTACAAGCCATAATTGGAAAAACAATCACCAATGATTTTGTATTGTTTAGGTTACAATGGGGTAGTTGACTTGACTTCAGGAAAAATAGAATTTATATGCACTTGACTCCTTATAAGAAGGGCTTTTGACAAGTCTTTAAGATGATACATAGAATGAGTATAAACATAATGACTGAGCACGTGGGAAGAAGCAGCAGGTTCGGGACAGGAATCTTGGGAGTCAGAAACACCTGGAACCATTGGAATCTATTCTATTTGAAACATATAAATATAGAGCACTTCTAGAATCTTTTCCAGTTTCAAAAATGTGTAACAAAAATGACATATTTTTGTAAATAAATCAGACATTATTTGTTTTTACAGACAAAAAAGAAAAATTGGTATGATTATTTGACTCTAATCACTCAGAAATGCTTATTTGGAGTCATTATAGCAAGCAGAATGTCATGTATTTGAAGTAAAATGCAACATGTTGTAGTGGTTTGACACCTTATTAAGTTTTCTTCAAAGTAAATGAAAAGAAACTGGAGGAAATGAAATGACTTCTTCATTAGAGAACTGTAGTGCTGATAGATCGTCATTTTCCCATTTCAGATAAATCTAGATCCTCAATCATATTAATTCAAGATACCAATTGTCTTGAAAAGTTTATTTTTGGATTCAATACTATACTTGTATAATGCAGAAAATGGCAAAGTTGAGCAGAGCTTTAAAGACAATGACATTTTAAATCATTAAACAAACACCTTCAACTGCTTTTAATCACTCAACAAACAAACAGTATGAGATAGGACTGGGTTAAGAAAACAAAACAGTCTATCCTCATTAGATCTTACACTCTAATAGATATTAATAAAAAAATCAAACAAAATAAAAATAAAATTATAACAGCTTGGGGGAAAGGTACACAGCAACTTTTGTGGAGCTCACAGGAAGAGCTCCCCAGGGAAAATAAACAATCAAATATTAAAGATGAGAAAGTATTAGAGGCATGCACAGCATAGCAGACAAGGTCAAGTAGAAATGGGTAAAAACATCTAGAGAGTACTGCCTAGAAAAATCCTGTGGCAAGAGGTAGTATTAAATATTCTAGGACCTGAAAGGAACCTAGTGTGGCTGGAGTGCAGAAAGCAAGAGGAGTAAGATGTGAGCAGGAAAGGGTCACACCAAGGGACTTGTAGAAGACTATGGTAAATAATTTGGTTTCAATACAAAGGGAAAAGGGAACTGAGGGAAATGTATAGGTGTAATTAGACTTCAGCTTTTTAACCACATACTGTCTACCTCTTAAAGAAATGTTGCAATAGGGCAAGAGAGGACACAAGAACATTTCCAAGGATATGGCACTAGTTTTCATAACTACTCATAAGAGAAGTTGGTAGGAAAGGTTGTGAAGATGGAAAGCATATCTCCACGGGGAAAATATCCCACCCCCCCACCATGGTGCAAAAACCTTTGAAACCAAAATCAGTCAAAGGGAGAAATAAAGTGGGAGAAACCTGTTTATTGTTTACAATCAATCGTCCTCTTCCGCAAGCCAGTGTCTCTTGCAACCTGGCTGCAAAAAGGGAACCCACACAACCTCTCTGGTCCAGAAATGCCCTTGTAATTACCTGTTAATATGGAGATGGTTTACTTTCTCCACCCCTTGGATACACCTATTGATATGCAGATTCACTAAGGCCAGGTGAGATTCTGGAAATACTACAATTTTACCCACAGCCCACCCCTCCAGAAATCTTGTTTTACAATCTACTAGTTCCCCATCTTCCACAGTGGCCCCTGGGCAAGAAAAATGGAACATTGTAACCAGAATAATAACATACAATAGCAACAGCAATAAAATCATGATAATCCTCAAACTGTAGGATTCAGCTAAGTTTAAAGTCCTTTGCAGATTTAGTACATAACTTGCTCATTCCACAGGCAGTCAGTACCTGAATGGGTAGGGAGTTCAGAACAATCATCACGTCATCTGGAGCCAGGGTTTGGTCCAGGCCACAGGGACTGTAGAAGAAAATAACCTTAAGGGGGATAAGATATATGTTTTAATGACACCAGCATAGGTAAAGCTTGTCCATCAGGTAGGATGAATAAAAGACAGTGTTCTGGTGATAGGACAGAGGCAGGAATGGGATCTCGTCCTGGTCTAGTATACCAGACTTTCACCCCCCGCCCTGTGGGAGTCACAGATGGGTCAGTAGATAGGGCTACGGGAGGTACATGCCCTGGCCATAAAGATAAAACAAAACTTCCCCAAAGATGCTCTTACTTCCCAGACATTTTGGGTACATTACCATGATCTTTGGGAGCCATTCTGCTGTTACTCCATGAACACACAGGAGGCCAGCTTCCAGGCCTTTTCCCCATGGTGTAAGAAGGGCCAGTCATCTCTGGTCCATGTGTCAAAATGTCCAGGGTCACATCCATTCAAGAGAGTCTCCAGGGTTTAATGCAAATGGGGCTGGCAACAGGATGCTGCTATGCTGGCCATATCCTGGTTTCAATAACTCCTTTTTGGTTTTCGCATACAGTTGTATAGGAGAGACAGCAATGTGTGTTAGCATGTCCACAGGGCTCAAGGCTCCTTTTCAGGGCTTCTCATTCAAACACTGTAGTACTGTCCTTAAGCAAACTGACCAGCCCCATAGACTATTGGTGTCCAACCTCAGGCCAGATTTCAACAAACCATTGCACCTCTCTATCATGCCTGCCACAATAGGGTTACATGGTACATGAAACTTCCATTTCATTCCTAATTGCTGCACCCATCCTTGTAATGCATGGCCATAAACTGGGTGCCTTGATCGTTCTCAATCACCTGTGGTCTGCCATAGGCTGCAAAGAGATGCTCTAGGCCCCTCTTGGTGGTTTGCTGATCTGCATGACATGCAGGAAAAGCAACCAACAGGCCAGTAGCTGTGTCCACACAAGTCATGGCATACCGATATCCTTCTGATACAGGCAAAGGCACTATATAGTCTATCTGCCACATGAAAAGGGGTATTGGCCCTCTTACTATTGTCCCATGTTGCTGTGGGACTTGGTGCAAGTCCCCCTTAGAACCCACAAGGCACTCCTGGGCTCAGCTGACTTCTTCAAAGGTTAACAGTAAGCACCACTGATGGGCTACAGCCCACATTGTCTTTTGCCCTGCCTGCAACAAACGCTGATGTAACCATTGGGCCACATCATAGGCAGGCTTTCCTTCTAGACAACACACCTGGGCCAATATGTCTGCTTCATCATTCCCCGGGGATGCCAAAGGCAAATGGCCAGTCACATGATATACAGTAACAGTCTTAGTCTGACCAGAGGCCCACCGCTCTTGCCCCCAAAGGGGCTTGTGACCAACCATCCAGTTGGCATGGTACCATGTCGGTAACCACAGGGTCAAGCCCCAATAGATGGCCCAGCTGTCAGTGCAGACAACTATAGGGGTGGGCTCCTGGTGATCATGGGCCATACTGCCCGCGGCTGGGCCCGTTTACTGCTCTTCCCCTGTCTGTCCTCTGACCATATTGTCTCGGTCTTAGGGTGGAAAGCCACAGCCCTCCACTTTGGGGGCTGCCCATGACTGGAACTAGATGTATACAGAGCCTCTTCATGTATAGAGGAATTTCTCTCATATAAGGTCCCTAGTTCATGACTGAGAGTGTCCATACAGGCTGCAGTAGAGGGGACAGCAGCATGCAAAGTGGGTCTGACTTTATTCAATTCCCTGTAATCCACAGATATATGCCAGGAACTGTCCACTTTTTCACTGGCCACACTGGGGAATTAAAAGGTCTATGAGTGGGCTTTATGATGCCCACCTTCTCCAACTCCTGTACTTTCTTCAGTTTCCTTGTGTCCCCCAGGCAAGTCATACTGTTTAGTATTTGTCACCCGCTGAGCTACAGGCAGGTGCTGAGCATGTCCCCTCAGGCTGCCTTTACCACAGGTACCCTCAGTCTGAGCTCACCTGCAGCGGTCTGTGACCACCAGCCCTGCAAGAGCTCTACCCCCAAAATATGTTCAGGGAGAGGAGAAATGTACACAGTATACTCCATTGGGGTAAACGCCCTATCCCCAGTGAGATTTAGGCTTTCTTCACTCTAATTGCCTTACCACCATAGCCATCTATCAAAGCAGAGGTTCCAGGAAAATGGTCATATTTGCCATAAATCAGAGAACATTCAGTTCTGCTTCCACCAGCCACAGGACATACTGTATATTCACAGGGACCAATGAATTGCTAATTTTGTCTGTGGCCTCTGGTCCCCACTGTGCCCCCCAAGATGGTGGCCTACAAACCCCTCCAGTCAAACCGTGATGCACAATCATCCTCCTGTGGGGGTGGGGGCCTTCGCAGAGCCTGAGTACTGTCCATCAGGAATTCTTGCAGGGACACAGGCTGGACATGGGGTTTTGTATCTGCCTTCCATGTCCTGGACCTCAGCAGCTGGAGCTGCTGCGCTGGCTTTAATTGGTGCCACAGTTCTAACAAGATCCTACTGGGCTGCCCATCAAGTTTTTCTTTCACTACCCCCGGCCTTTATCAAATCAACCCACATCTGGGTCCTTGAGACATTTACGGGCCATTTGCACCTCTCCTTTCAGTCGTAGGCCATATTCCTTGCGTGCTCTTATTGTTTCAACCTCCTCCAGATCTGCTAAAGTACGAGTAGCTTCACTTATGGGTTGACCTATGTGGGGGGTAAGAATAGTCACTAGGGACTCAAAGAGAGATGGGGGAGCTGTATGGAGCACAGACTTCTTATTCCTACGGTGAACAACCCCTTATCAGGGCCCTTTGGGTCCATATTATAGATGCTATTTTTCATGCCCAACTTCCGGAACACCTGCTGGAGCTCTTCGTATGTTTTCCAGCTAGTGAGTAAGTATAGTAAATCACCTGATTAAGCCAAACTGCCCTGATGTTGGCTCTCAGCCAATTCAGAAGTGCCTGATTCGCTGAGCTGTGATGGGCACTTTGCAACCACTGCTGGAGGGAAGGGTGAGTCATTACAGAAGCCAGTTTTCCCATTTCAGAACCTGACATAACAGTGTTTTCCACCCCCATGTCCCAGAGACACAAAAGCCATGTAAGCCCATATTCTGATGGCTGCTGCCAAAATTGTATGCTTCCATCCACCAGCTTATCCTGGGTATATGGGAGGACCATGGAGTGCTCCACGACCTGGGGAGTGTGTGTGTCCTCCCCCTGAGGAGCCCACAGTTGTTGCCTTTTTATTTTCCTAATTACGACCAGGTGGGCCTTTAATACAGGGGTGGCTGATGCCTGGGGCAGTGGTTCAGCCCTCAGCCCCAGCCCCTCCTCCTCTCCCAACATCTGCACCATCTCCAGGGCTGAAGGCACCACTCTTTCCTCCCCATCCTCATGGCCTCCTGCAACACGGCTTCTCCTGCTGCCTCCTCCCTTGCTGCTAATGTATCTTCCAGGAGTGTGACAGGTCTTCTCATTAACTGTCTCTCTCTCTTAAGGGTATCCCTTAAGTCGTCACCCAGGTACTCCAGGCGATGCTGAAGTATGTCCCTCTCCTGCTGAAGTGTCTCTCTCTCCTCGATAACCCTCTATCTCTCTTCTCTATAACATTTTCCACTATCTCATGAAACAGACATCCCACAATCCTGGCTGCTACATGGCCACTCAGGGCCTCTAAGCAGTCTTCTATCTCATGGAGGGTTAATTCCACAGCTTCCGGTGTCTCCACACTTCCCTATTTCTGCGGAAGGCCCCACCCCTCTAGGAGATTCTTTACCCTAGACCAGTTCTCCACCAGGGGCTCCCCAGGTGGAAGCCCCACAGGTAGGGGACTCCTGGGTCAAGCTCTACTCTCTACTGCTGCAGCCATTGGGGCCTCCCCACCATCCACAGAGACAGTTCTGGGCATTTCCTCACCATCTCTAGGGGCAGCCCGCCCAAGGGTTGCACCCATGAAAACAGATTTCAGGTTCAGAGGTCCTGCCGATTACCACCAGATGTAGCTCTGGGGGGTGGGAATATTTTCCCAGCTTGGGAGAAAAATGCCTTTGAAGCCAAAATCGATCAAATGGAGAAATAAAGTGGGAGAAACCCATTTATTGCTAATAAGCAGTCATCCACTTCTGCTTGCCAGTGTCTCTAGTGGCCCAGCTGCAAAAAGGGATCCCACCCAACCTCTCAGGTCCAAATATGCCCTCACTCTCTCTTGTAATTACCTATTGATATGGAGATGAATTACTTCTCTCCACCCCTTTGAAACACCTCTTGATATGGAGATGCACTAATGCCAGGTGAGAGATTTTGGAAATACTGCAATTTTGTCCACAGAGAATAATATTTGGGGAAAAATTAGCAAATATAAGGCATTAGTGATGCATGAAATACAAGAGGCAAGTTCAGGGGAAGTATTAAGAGTGAACTTTGCTTCCTAGCTGGGACATTTGGGTGATTTCTGAAATAGGGAATCACGGAGGAAGAGCTTAGTTTACATCAATATAGCTTCAACCCACATTCAAGAGACCCACTGGCAGTGATACTGATTTTGGATTTATTTAGAAGGAATGTTTGCTTGAGTACTAATGTAATAGTTCATTCACTTGTAATCAAATATGTTCATGGAATATGATGAATTATGTCCTGTAGACTTACCACTTAATAATTGCACACGCTGATAATTTATACCCATTCCTTCCAACACATTAATTTACTATTCATAAGCCACTCTACAAATACTTGTTAAATTATAAATGAGTGGTTGTTGAATTGATTTTTCCAAGCAAATAATGCATTGGCTTATTTGTTTATAAGACTGATTTTCTTTATTTTTTGAGAAAGGGACTTTGCAAAAAATGATTCCTCATAGTGAGTTTTATGTTAAAATCAGTCCTTTCTCCAAGGATTTTATTCTTTCTTGTATATTTATTTTCAAATTTGTTTGCTTTCTTAGATAATAACTACCAGAAGACTAAAAATGTGAAAATAATTTATGGTTTGCTAAAATATTTGTTGCTCACACTAACATACACTATAATGTGCTGCAGAGGAGTTACCATCCCTCAATAAACAAAATCAACAGATTTTGCCCCTTAATGACATATCTGTCCTCAAGCAACTCTGCTACCTTAGTGATGTTTTTGTGTATAAAACTGAAAAAAAAAAATCCCTGAGAATTATTTTTACATTAAAACAAATGCAGTTTTGATGTGCTGACACTCGTAGAGACTGTAGACTGTTTTGTCTGCCCCATAATCTTGCTTCTCGGGGCAACAGCATATTCTTCTGTTTGAAAATCATATTTCCCAGTCTGTTGCAGCCCTATTTTTCTGACCCGATGTTTTATGAGCCAATTTGGGCTTATTGTTGCCCTTTCTTGAGATATTTCTAAATGAAGCTGAGGGAGTAGGTCTTATTCTACCCATGGACCAAGTCTTAGTCATATGGAGGCACTAGGCTAAATGACAAAGCTGAAACAAAAAGGAAAATAGAATGAAAGGCCAAGAAAGAGTCCTTGAGGTCAGCTGAATTCCGGGTTTGTACTTCCCCAAGATTAGCTGTTCTTTGTTTTTGAAATGGCTTGGTAAGGTGAACCATGAACGATGTCATTAATTACTCGAATTACTTTGGATTATATTTCTACTGTTGCAATCAAAGCAGAGTTAAATCAAGCCCCAGAGAATACTCACCTTGGATATTTTGGCTTTAGCTATAGCAAATACAACCGAAGCTATAAATAGAACATTGGCTGAATATGTCTATTGAGAATACATTTTTCTCCAGCCAAGTATGAATAGCCATTATACATGACTGCAAAGTGAGAATTTGGATATTTTCTCCTTTACATCTATCTGGCATAAAAAGTCATAAAAACCAAAAGCAGGTACATTTTCATGTGGAGCAGCAATGAATTTAAAAATTGTAGTAACATAACAAAAGGAAATTTTTAAAATATTTTTTTGGAAATATTAAATAGGCATATCTTAAACATGGTACCTAAAAAAAATAGTGTTGCAAATTTGAAAACATTTATATTTGTCCTCTTAAATTGTATACATGTATTTTCACTTGGTTTAAATGTCATGGGTTTTAGATGACTTTATCCTGTGGCATTTTGAGTGAGGAAGATAGCAAAGGTCATGACCATTTGTGGTCAATAAACAGTTCTGTTCTACCCTTTCTCAGAGAAAGAAGATTCAGGCAGGTTATTAATTCAGGTGTCCTGGCTAAAGTCCATCTTCAGTAATTACATTTTTGTCATAAAATTGATGATGTACTTTCAGCGAGAGAATTCATTCATGGTTGTCATCAGTTTTAAAAAAAGAAACAGGCACAAATCAATAAACATTGTATTACACTCTAAAAAGAACAAAGGTTTCATTTTGCTCCCATGTGAATGGTCTTGAAAATAACTTAGCAGATAAGGTTTACTATATGCCATCAACTAGTGAACTTTAAGTCACAAGAAATCTCTTCAATCTTTAAGTTTCTATTTAGTAATTTATGTGCAAGTATCTTAGAAAGTCCACTCTAATCTCATTCTCATTTATCCACTTACTTTTCTGCTTCCAATTCCTGCTCAATTTTCACTTTATCTTCAAGGCAGTCAGTGCCCATCTCCTGTCTACTAAGCAAAAGTAGGCAGCCTTTTCCACCATCCTGGAGCACATCAATTATAGCACATATTGTGCCATCCCTGCTCTCTGTTGGTCTGTTAGGCCATTGAGATAGAAACCTCTATATTATTCTTTGTATTCCCCAATTCAACACCAAGCCATGACTCTTTATTCAAGTATGCAATAAATGTTTATTGAACATATGAATATAAAATTGACACTTTCTGCACACTTGAAATAGGAACTAAAACAATCCTCTCAAAGAAAAAAAAAATCTAGCACCATATGATATATGTCAAGGGATTGAGACTTTGTATCCAGGAAGAAAAAAATGTAAATAGAATATTTGGGGATTAATGGTGCCCAGTGTCCTAGGAAGATACCATAGTCTTATTTTTCAAGGAATGAGCCTGGGGTGTGAGCTACCACTAGAACACCATCTCAAGTTGGTATGCGTGCTTTTGCCACAGACATGGAGGTGGCTTCAATTTAAGAGAGAATGTATCTTCTGAGGAAGAGAAATGGACAGAGAGTATCCAGGCCTGGTCAAGTGAACTGGGGTTGAAGATGGGTCCTTTGTCCCATGAGAAGCAGGAAACCAGATGGATAATGAGGAGACAACAGAATGAAGTCAAGTCAGTCCCCAGCCTAGTGCCCCAAGCAATAGGGATTCCTTAGGGATTTGAAAGTATCACATATACCATCTCATTGTTTTAACAACAGTTCTCCTAACCAGCTCCCGATTGGTAGACATTTAGGCTGCTTCCTGTATTTTGTTATTATTGCAATGAGAAACTTATATATCTATGCTTGCTATGAATTGCTAGAAGAGAACTGTTGGGTCAAAGTGTTAGTGAACTTGTAATTTTGATAGTTACTGCCAGATTATCCTTCATATGGTATGTACCTATTTATATTTTCCCCAGCAATATAAATACAAAAAAAAATACAAAAGATTTTCTCAATCAAAAATAGTAAAAGCTTGCTTGGGTTCAAATCCTAGCTTTTCCTCTAACTAGCTTTGTGACTTAGACAAATAATTTAATTGTTCTGGACCAATTCCTTTCTCTTTAAAAGGAGGTCACAACATCACCTAAGTCACAGGGTTGTTATGACAACTAAATAAGACAATAGCTATGATGTATTTATCATAATATTTATCATGTACTAACAAGATAATAAAAAAGAGTAATAATGATAGTTTTGTTGCTAAATGAAATAAGTGCTGACCCAATCACCGCTTTTTTTTCCCAAAGAACCCATTTTTTTTAATTTCTTATATTGGTAAATGGAGGCACTATTGAGTCAATCTTTCTACTTGGAAAATTAACCTTATCATTCTTCTTCTAAAAATCCTTATTGAACATGAGCAGAGTAAAATCTAAAATGAAGCTTTATGAGTTGATACAGGAAGTAATTATCCAACAACTTATTCTGTTATTATAAACAGCATGCCTGTAACCCAACTACAGATACATGCTAAAACTCTCCAGATTTTGCTGAACATATCTGTCTATCTGTGCTGTGTGATTTCAGAGTACTAAGATTTATTTATGATTGCCACAGAAACAACATGAAGATACATTTTCCACCAAACACACCTAGCAACTCTGTGGGTGTCTGTATATTCAATTCACTCATAGTTACCCTAGGGATTGCTCAGCCAGTCAATGTCCTCACCATTTCTTTAAGCCACAATTGTAAACTATCATCTTGGTGATTTTGCTTCCCTGTCAACAACAGAAGGTGTTTCCCATGGTTATATACCTCTATTCTTGGAATAAACTACAAAGCAAATATCTATCTAAAATGAATGTAATAATTCAGAACCCCTTGTATATTGTGGGGAAACAATTTGTTCCAAATTTCTACTGTTTACTGAAGATTTTCAAAACATTTCAGATATGTTGCATATAAAAACTTCAGTATTCAATTTTTCTGCTTTCAAATGTATTAGTTAAATTGTTCAACAAATATCATTGAATCATCTGAACTCTTTTCTCTAAGACTGAGAATAAGTCAAGGGTACCCACTTACCAACTTTATTCAACATAGTGCTGGAGGTCCTAGCCACAGCAATCAGACAACATAAAGAGAAAAAAGTCACCCAAATTGATAAGGAACAAGTTAAACTGTCATTATTTGCAGATGAAATGATATTATACATAGAAAACCCTAAAAACTCCACCAAAATAACTATTAGAACTAATAATGATTCAGCAAAATTGTAGGATACAAAATCAATACCCAGAAATCTGTTGCATTCCTATACACTAACAATAAACTAGCAGAAAGAGAAATCAAGAAAACAACGCTATTTACAATTGCATCAAAAAGAATAAAATATCTAGGAATAAACCTAATCAAGGAGATGAAATTCCTGTACTCTGAAACATATAAGAAACTCATGAGAGAAATTAAAGAAGACACCAATAAATGGAAATACATCCCATGCTCATGGATAGGAAGAATTAATATTATCAAAATGGCCATCCTGCCTAAAGCAATCTACAGATTCAATGCAATCCCTATCAAAATAACTACAGCGTTCTTCAGTGAACTAGGGAAAATAGTTCTAAAATTCATATGGAACCACAAAAGACCCAAAATAGCCAAAGCAATCCAGAGAAGGAAGAACATAGGTGGGGGGATTAAGCTCCCTGACTTCAAGGTCTACTACAAAGCTACAGTAATTAAAACAATTTGATACTGGCACAAGAACAGACCCATAGATCAATGGAACAGCATAGAAAGCCAGATATAAGCCCACACATATATAGTCAACTAATATGTGGTAAAAGAGCCATGAATATAAAATGGAGAAAAGACAGCCTCTTCAACAACTGGTATTGGGAAAACTGGACAACTACATGTAAGAGAATGAAACTGGATTATTGTCTAATTCCATATTCAAAAGTAAACTCAAAATGGATCAAAGACCTGAATGTAAGTGATGAAACCATAAAACTCTAAGAAGAAAACATAGCCAAAAATATCTTGAGTATAAGCATAAACAATTTTTTTCTGGAACACATCTCCTCAAGCAAGGGAAACAAAATAAAAAATGAACAAATAGTTCTGCATCAGGCTAAAAGCTTCTGTACAGCAGAGGGCACCATCAGTAGAATAAAAAGGCATCCTACAGTATGGGAGAATATATTCATGAATAATTTATCTGATAAGGGGTTAACATTCAAAATATACAAAGAACTCATATGCCTCAACACCCCAAAACAAATAACCTGATTAAAAAATGGGTGGAGAATCTGAACAGACACTTCGCCAAAGAAGAAATACAAATGGTCAATAGGCACAAGAAAAGGTGCTCCATATTGCTAATCATCAGGGAAATGCACATAAAAACCATATCACCTTACATCAGTTAGGATGGCCTACATCCAAAAGACAAAAAATTTACAAATGCTGGTGAGGATGTGGAGAAAAGGGAACCCTCCTACACTGCTGGTGGGAATTTAAATTGCTGCAACCACTTTGGAAAGAAATATGGAGGTTCCTCAAAAAAACAAAAAGAGAAATTCCATTTGATCCAGTAATTCCATTCCTAGGAATTTACCTGAAGAAAACAAAATCCCTGATTCAGAAAGATATATGTTTATTGCCACACTATTTTCAATAGCCAAGATATGGAAGCAACCTAAGTGTCCATCAATAGAGGAATGGATAAAGAAGATGCGGTACATGTACACAATGGAATATTATTCAGCCATAAGAAGAAAACAAATCCTACCATTTGCAACAACATGAATGGAACTAGAGGGAATTATGCTCAGTGAAATAAGCCAGGTGGAGAAAGACAATTAGAAAATGATTTCACTCATTTGTGGAGTATAACAACAAAGCAAAACTAGAGGAACAAAACAGCAGAAGACTCATAGACTCCAAGAAGGGACTAGCAGTTACCTAAGGGGAGGGAGAGAGAAGGGGATAAGGGGCATTACAATTAGCACACACAATATAGGTCAATCACGGGAAGACAGTATAGCATGGAGAAAACAAGTAGTGACTGTATAGCATCTTACTACGCTGATGGATGGTGACTGCAATGGAGTGTGTGTGGGGGGGAACTTGATAATATGGGTGAATGTAGTAAGCACAATGTTGCCCATGTGAAACCTTCATAAGATCGTACATCAATGATACCTTAATTTAAAAAGAAAAGAAAAGAAATCCTCCCATTTGCAACAACATGGATGGAGCTAGAGGGTATTATGCTCAGTGAAATAAACCAGGCGGAGAAAGACAAATACTGTATGATTTCACTTATTTGTGGAGTATAAAAGCAAAGCAAAACAGAAGGAACAAAACAGCAGTAGACTCATAGACACTGAGAAGTGACTGGTGGTTACCAAGGGGGAAGGTTTGGGCAGGTGTCAGGGGAGGGTGAGGGGGTAAAGGGGCACAATAATTAAAAAAAACAAAATCACACCCATTCAACACAACCAGTGCGAATCACCACCATTTTCATCATGTCCCCACACTCTAACTCCATGTCACAAAGGGAAAGTTTTAGTTTTAGTAAGTTTTAAGTTATTTTCTGGTGAAATTGTAATAGATTAATTCCATTGCAACATTTGTTGGATGAATAGTTCCTGCACTGGTGCTCTGTATAGAGAATGTTAAATTTTAAAAAAGTGAAGGCCTTATTGTAAAGATTTGAAATAATGAAATTCTAGACTTTGGTATTTGGAAGGGCTTTAAAAATGAATTGGTCAGGGCTGTACAACTCCGAGAAGACAAGTAGTGATTCTATAGCATCTCACTACGCTGATGGACAGTGACTGTAATGGGGTTGGTGGGGGGGACCTGATGAAGGGAGGAGTTTAGTAAACATAATGTTGCACATGTAATTGTAGATTAATGATACCAAAATTTTAAAAAAATGAATTGGTCAAAGAAGAGTGCAGAATAGCATGTATATAGCATGCTGCCATTTATGTAAAAAGAGAATGGAACTGTTTCTGTTTTTTTCATAATTGTATGTATATTTATAAACTATCTCAATAAAGACATTCAAGAAACTGGAAGAAGAAAAAAAGTGAATTGGTCTGCCTTTCATTTGAAAGGTGACTTGACTAGGATCACACAGCTAGTTGAAAGCCAGATATCAGGTCTAAATTCAAGGACCCTAAACTGATACTCAACAAACATTCATTTAACAATTATTATAGGTCTGACAAGCTTTGGCACTGAGAACATAAAGATATATAAGACATAGCTTTCGTCTTCAAGAAATTCACAATATTGTAAAGGAGAGCTCAGAGTTTGTAGAGTCTCTGGTCTCTTCCATCTTCTCTTCAGATTTATTCAGGTACATTATTCTCTATCTAAATTAAGGGTAGAGCTGGATACATGGAAATTCACAAAAGTATAAAAATTAATTGAAAGGAAGAGTCTGAATGAACTAATGGATATAGCTGAGAAAGATCTCAGAAAAGAGGAGAGCAGGTACATGTGATTACACAGATTTTGACATGACAAGGTATGAATTTTTTGTTTTTGATCACAAATAAAGAGAAGAAAGAGATAAGTCACCTGACAGAGTTTTCTTTAGGTAAGGGAAAATGCCCTAACCTGAAATGAAGCTAATATTCCTAGTATATAAAAACAGAAAAGGTGGAAAAGTGTAAATTATTTCAGTCAGAGTTGGACTAGAAGAAAAACTTTCCATAAGCATCCTTTCCATAATCATTTATTTAACAAGTAAATGTGCATTTAAATTCATGAATGTGGGTGTTGTAGGAAGATCCAAATAGGTCAGATCCTATTTTAGGTATATATCGAGTGGCCTTCTATGTGTCAAGCACTCTGCTAGGTGCTAGGAATATGAAATTAATCATGCATTGCCCAGCTCTTGTACTAGGAACTTTGTCAGAGGCTACAAAGAAAACAGATAATTATATTCTCTTATGCAATATGAACTTTTAGAGTAGAAGACCTGTTTTCTGTGGGTCACTGAGAAAAACTTACTCCACACAGAATAGTTAATAAAGCTTCAGAGTCAAAATGATAATTTGCACACCTTAGGAATGACAAATTTAAAGTTTATTTTAGACTAGGAAGAGAAGATAATGTGAAAAGCTGGCTTACTGCCTGAATCACATCATTCAGGATTTTGTAAACTCTGAAAAAGATTTGGTATATCAGAGGTTGGTGGGAATTCATTTGGTGTGATGGGAATAGAGGTGCTCTTTAGGATTATCTAGCTTTGGTGTGAATATCTGAGGAAGGGCAATAATAGATGTGTAAAGACCAGTAAGGGCTTTATCAATAATCCTGGTAGGAAATTACAGTGATGCATCAGTAAGGGGCTGGAGTGATAAACAGCATTTTCCTGCATGAATAACTGTTTAGAGTGTGATACCATTTCTTGAAGGCAAAGAGAAAAATCAGCTCTGCTTGAGCAGATATTAGATTAAATTTGGGACAGATTCAGTCTGAAGTGTTCTTGGTCTTCCGAATAGAACTAGAAAGAAGTGGGCTTTATTTAGATTGGGGATTTGGGAATAATCTCTATTTGAATGGTTATTGAAGCCCTGAAAGAACAAGTCACATTCAGCGTGTACAGAGAAACAAAAGAACCAAGCACAGCATTCCAAGAATGCTTATATTTAGCATCCAGAGAGAGGGAGAAAAATCTCAGTAGAAGACCAGAGAATGATGACATAAGTGAGATCAAGAGTGAGAGTCCGGGAATCAGAGAATGTAGAGGACTGTTTCAAAATGTGAGTCTCATTGGAGAAGAGAAGTAACATTAGCTGGAGGAAGAATGTGAGAATGAAAAATAAGACATATTAAAAGAAGCTTATTCTTAAATACTCAAGAGAAGGATTCATTCCAACAAAGAATCTGGACATACAAGAAGGAGGAGTGGTGGTGGTAGAGTCGATGACTGATTGAATTAATTTAGCAAAATAGATGGAGAAACTGGGGGCCAAAGTACAGAGGAGTTTAATCTAGGCAAGAAGAAACATGCTACTTCCCTTGCAAAATGGCCAAAGAAAAGGAAAGAAGGTAATTTTATGGTTGTAATTACAAGAAATCAAGGGAATTTTAACCTGCTGTCTTCTGTGGTTTCTGTCAACTAAGAGGCAAGATTATCCACTGCAAGTGAAGTGGAAGTAGTAGAGTCACCACTTCCCCAGTTCAGTAGTTTGGAGAAGAAGGGGAGGTCTGACATAGTCACTTTGGAAAACTGAAAAAGGCCTCACCAGGAAAACATAAATTATTGCTAAGCAACAACACTGAGAGCACAAATTTGGAGATCAGCCATTTCTAGTGGCCCAAATGTGACTGGTTGAGTGGTTTTCTTAGCAATGCTCAGAATCACAGAACCAGACGATGGAGGCTTGTGACGTTGCCAGGCAGATATCACGGATATACAGTCAGGTAAGCAAATGAAGCAAATACCTAGAGCTGAGTGTATTTGAAGTGATGGGGGCCATTGAATTTAAGTTCATTATAGAGGGAAGTGATTACAAGAAGACACTGATAACCATAGGGGAAAAAATAGAAGCTAGAGCATCTGTGAGGACAAAGAACAGGTATAGAGAAAAAGACCTAGTGAATGGGCAGGAAGGCTAAGGGACTGTTACTAAGAAAACCCTAATCACATCTACATAAGTGCTGGGCATGTTTCATTATTAAGAATGTGTAACTTTATATTCAAAGATGCTACAGAAATTGTTATTTAAAGGGGAGATATGATTAGATCAGAAGTATAAGTAAATATATTTACATAGAAAAATGTACTTAATAATGGTTTTCCTTGTAATTTGCTTTAAAAATTTGAGATTTCTTGTTGAAAAATCACATTGCAAACTGCCTAGTTTTCTTTAAAAATGTTTTCAAGTTTTTAAATTATCTCTGTCTCTTATTTAAATGTTGTACTTACATGGGGCTTTAATGGCAAGGGATAGAAGGAGAGTTACCCAACACACAGACCCAATATATGGACTCATTAATGAATGGAAAACAGAGTCAGAGGACTTAAGAATTTTTGCACCTTACAAGC
This sequence comes from Smutsia gigantea, assembly GCA_032199065.1. Taxonomy (NCBI): domain Eukaryota; kingdom Metazoa; phylum Chordata; class Mammalia; order Pholidota; family Manidae; genus Smutsia; species Smutsia gigantea. The sequence goes on along the minus strand of JAVSCE010012714.1, from coordinate 295,239 downwards.
AGTTGAAGAGAATGATAACACCTAACCAATTACTTTTACTTCTTTTTTAAATATTTCATAAAATGCAATTCATTTGTAATGATTTTCCCTTTGGTGGATGATGGCTATTGCAGCTGATGTCTATTAACATCTGGTTATTTGACACTAATGAAAAACGTATAAGAACATTAGAAATAGGACAATTTATCCATTTTACCATTGGTAGACATTCAGTGTGTTTTAAGTGGGGGACTGTTACCTACAACACGGCTATGATTATTATTTTATATGTCCCCATTATGTTTAGAAACAAGATCTTCCCTGGGGTATTTAGGAAGGGTGATACTTCATTATGGGATATGCACATGATTAGCTTTTCAGCTAATGCTAAAAAGGTTTCCAAAATGACTGCATGAATGTATATTCTCCCAACAGTGTCTGAAATTTCTAAATCTTCAACATCTTGTGAATCCAGGCTTCTAATCTGGGGTGTAATCTGAACTTCCATCTTCTGACCTCTTTGATTTTGTCTCCTGACCCCTTTGTGACAGTTTAAAACCCAGACTTTAGTCCCTGGCGCTGGTTGCTGCCTCAGGCAAAACTAGGTTCTAACACTGATTTGCCACTATGAATTCTTACTTTCTTAATTTCTGACTTCTTATTGCTTCTATTACTGACAGATGTTACTAATATCTCAGGCAGGCTTTATGAAAGCTTTTTTTGTACTGTTTATTTATTTTTAATACAGAGATTTAGGTATCTGGATGAGAAAGTAAATAAAATGCTGACAAAATGTTCCACTCTTAGGATTCCAAAGTATTTGGCTTTAGTGCACCTAGGAATCGAGATTGTTAAAAGCTTTCCAGAGAAGTTAGGCCATCAGTATAGCAACATAGTCATCCCTGACTTCAGACTTCCTCACAAGAAGAACAACCACCAACTACCCACAGACAAGATGCCATTGTGAAAAATTAACAACAAAGGCCATACGTGATGAGTCCACAACTAACGTCACACACAATGGTGAATGGCCGAACACTTTTCCCCTGCGATCAGGAAAAGACAGATTTCCACTCTGACCATTCCTAGTCAACATAATACTGGAAGACCCAGTCAGAGAAATCAGTCAAAATTAGGAATAAAAAGCATCTGACTTATAAATGAAAATGTAAAAATTCTCTGCAGATGACATGATTTTATATAGAGAAAATCCTAAAGACTCTACTAAAAAAATGTTAGATCTAATCAATGAATTCAGTAATGTAAGATACAAAAGCAACATAGAAAAAATCAGTTGCATTTCTATATCCTAGCAATGGACTATCTGAATAAGAAATAAAGAAAAACAATTCCATTCATAATAGCATTAAATAACAAAAGCTGAGGAATAAGTTTAAACAAGGAGGTAAAAGATCTGTACACTGAAAATTATTAAGACTTTGATGAAAGAAATTGAAGAAGGTGGAAAATAAATGGAAAGATATCCTGTGTTTATGGAATGGGAGAATTAATATTGTTGAAATTTCCATCCTAGCCAAAATCATCTATAAAGTTAATGCAGTCACTATCAAAATTACAAGGGCATTTTATACAGAAATAGGATAAAACATAAAGTTTAGAACTTCAAAAATTCCTGACTAGCCAACACAATTCTGAGAAAGAACAAATCTGGAGGCGTAACACTTCCTGATTACAAAATTTATATTACAGAGCTATAATAATCAAAACAGTATTGTTTTTAATTATTGGCATTAAAAATAAATCAGACAGAAAAAGACAAACACTGTATGATTTCACTTATATGTGGAATCTAAAAATATCAACTCATAGAAACAGAAAACAGATTGGTGGTTGCCAAGGGTGAGGTAAGGGTAGGGAAAATGCGTGAAGGTGATCAAAAGGTATAAACTTCCAGTTATAAGATAAATAAGTTCTATGGTATACAGCATGGTTACTGAACTTAATGATGTACTGTATATTTGAACGTTGCTATGATGGTAGATATTAAAAGTTCTCATCACAAGGAAAAAAATTGTAATTATATGAGATGATGGATAGTAACTAAACTTTTTCTTGTTATCATTTCACATTAAAACCTATCAAATCATATATCTTAATTTGTACAGTGTCATATGTCAGTTATATCTCAATAAAACTGGGAAAAGTAAAAATAAAACTTTCCGGGTAACTTTCAGTTCAGTCAAAATTGAGAACCAGAATTCAGTGCCTATGACCACTTCATCCTGCTTCATTACTTTCCAAAGCATCTGGCATTATGTTTTCAGTGTTTCTGTCTGAAATATTTTATTTTTTGTTCATTTGTGTATTTATTTTCTATTTGTACCCCACGGAATACATGATATGTGAGGGACAGCCCTTATCTCTTTGTTCATTTCTACATCCCCACTTCCTAGGACAGTGAATGGCATAGTAGGCACTCAATGAATATTTGTTGAATGAAGGAATGCAAAAGTAAATATACTAAATGCTAATATTTAGTGAATAAATAAATGAATAAATGAATTTCTCATTATTCAATAATAACTCATACAACTTCCTCTCTAGCATTCTCCAATACTGCTATTTAAAATAATCTTTCTGTACTATGTCACTTTTTTTCTCTTTAAGATATGATTTCATTAATTCTCTCAAAGTTATCTATCACTGTATTTTTTACAAAACAGTAGTCAACATGTCATTTTGAATTTAAGTGCATGTTACATTTGACTTACTGGTATCTCCCAAAGTGAGTTTAGAAATTCAAGTTAAATATTAATGTAATTCTAACACTTACAAATAATGTTGAATGTAACACAGGGTAAAAAATATTCTCATAGTAGACCTGACTAGACCAGAATGACTGTACCACAGAATTCCAATGCTGTATTTAACACATCTTAAGAAAAAAAGAAAACATTGAAAAAGAGAGGTTTTATGTTACTATATAAAGTGATAATATTGGATTCCTAAACAGGATTAATGGTACTTCAAGAGCTATGTTGCTCCATTTCAGAGAAAATGCAGGACTCTCAAGAACCCTGGAAAACAGACCTGTAGAATGATAGAAGCATGGGACTTATAAAAACCAAATGACCATGAAAAGAATCTCTCAGTCTTAATGTAACCCAGTCTCTGAGTGGTTTGTTTCATGGGATTTGGGGAAGAATAGCATAAATTAATGCATGTGTGTGAAAATACTCCTGATAGCTAAGATGCTATGTTTAAAATACTAATGAAACTGTAAACTTAGTAATAAAGATTTATTTTTCTATCTTCAAAAATAGGTTTATTGCCTTTTTTTAGATGTGGCTTTACTTCAGGAATGTTTTTAAGGCTTCTTATAATACCAATAACTAAAAGTAACATGTTATACATTGTGCCAAACAAGTTATAGATAACATCTCATTTTATTCTCTCAATTCTGTGATGTTGACAAAATTATAGTTATTAAAATCATGGATCACATTTTTATAGAAGATGAAACTGAGGTTTAGAAGGCTGTAATGACTTAGCCAAAGCTAATCAGCTGGGATTTGATTCTGGATCTGCACAGTAAACCTGCACTGCCACAGGCAAAACCCACAGGGGAGCTTCTGAGTGAGACGTCCAGTGTGCTGGTGTTGGATGGTGGTGTTTCAATAGGAACCCTGTCAAATGATATATGCTTCACAAAGATGCTTTAAGTAACAGTGATAAACTAGAAGTCATCATAAATATTGACATCTCTCTAAAAATACAAATTAAACTCAATAATCAAGAATAATTTGCTTACTCATTGTGAGTCATCGTAGGCATTCTATTTTATTAGATAAATTTATACGAATCATGCTCTCTACTGCCCTGCTACTCAGATTACTGTGACCAAACCAAGGAGTTCAGACAGTCCTGTCTCATTAACAGGCCTCTGATTTGCTCCCTCCCTCATGCAGGCTGCTTCTGAAGAGGGCCTGGTCAAGCTGGGAGTCATCCTCCCCGTGGGGTCTTCCAGGTGTGGTGACCTGTGGTGACGATTCAGTTAAAAGCAGCTAGATGATTTATCCATTGCAGACTCTGTTAGGTCTAGTAATGCTTAATGTTACTTTACATTTATGTGTGCAGAAGTAATCCTCACAAAGCTCAGTATTCCCTTTTTTTTTGTAAATGACCTTTAATTGGGGTGAATGATCACAAGGATAATATTGATGACTAGATTGCTGTCCAGTGTCTCACAAAATCAGATTTTTTCAGAGAATATGTAGCATGCTTCCTATTCTGTTATATGTTTTCTATAATAAAATTGTTCTCATTTAAAGATCCAATGGTAAATATTATATGAAATAAATGAAAATTTAAAGCACAGATTATAGTAATATTATAATAGATTTAAAATAACCTTGCAAATATTCTGAGGTCTGTTCTAAATTAACACAGTCTAAATTTTCTGAGCAAGAAACCTTCTCTAGGACCCCAGTCCATTTTATCTAGAACCTTAAGGACAGCTTTGCTCTTTCCTCATTACCCATATCAGGCTCTGCTTAAGCTGGTGTCAGTGATGACAAACAACATATTCTCTGTTCATACAAATATACAGCAGTGTACCCAACATCTCTTTAACATGGACACCACCTTTCTCTCCCTCACTTCCTACCTCTGCAAGTGTCTGTCTTAAGGTCATGTAGGGAGAGCCTGTTTGAAAATGAAGCCCTTCAGTGGGAAGCAGAATCTGAATATGGAGAGAAAAAGTCTGGATAAATTTTTTATTATTTTTTTTTAATTTGAAGAATGTGAGCTGTATTTCTGTCATTGTTAAAGAGAAGAATTCTAATGAGTACACACATATTTCTAAAATTCTTCATCAGCTATAAATTTATCTTTGAATCCCTTGAATGTAATTCTCTCTTAGAGTAAGACAGAAAGAGAAACAATTGTCAAGTTGAAATGATCATGCTGTTCTGTGCATGAGCCCACTTTAAGCTACTTTCTATTCCTTTCCTGTTAATCTGGTTTGTCAGAACAAATTGATGAGAAAAAAATGCATCATGTATGTGCCAGTATACTGGTCCTACCATTCTGGGTGCAACTGGTTGGAAGCTTGAGCTCCTGGAGGCCTCCCAGCCCTTTTTCTAAGTATGCTGCATTCATATCATAGCTTTCTGTGTGATGTATGACATGAAAAAAGGTTGTGCACATCGACCTAGACCTTATGTCATTCCTAACTTAAGAAAGCTGAATAAATTTTGCAAATTAAACACAGTTTCCTGGAGATTTTGATTCTGAAGTGGAATAGTCTATATTTTAAGAGGTCCCCAGATAACTCTGATTATCTTTCAGGTTTAAGAAGAATTGGCCTAAATAACTCTCCAAAATTATGAAATGCAATTATTCTAAGCCTGTTTGAATTCTGTTGTACATTGCATCACACAGGAATATTATGTTTTAGAAATAGCTCATTAGAAGCTGACAGGCTGTTAAGAGGTGTTTTCGTTGACTCTTCCTAGTTAATGCTCACAGAAACTGCTGAAATGTGACTTTCTGGGATGGATGGCACTGTATGTGGCAGTGACACATGTGTGCATTACAGAAGACATCCAGCAGTGAGTGGCTTCTCAGTGTGATCTCATTTAATGACCTTTCTTCAGTGAGGTATATTAGCAAGTAGAATGATAAAAGAAAGAAAAAATCTACAAAAAGAATAAAAAGAAAAGTGCTGGAAATTTTTCCTTAGAAACCACAGGAAAAAGCATTCCAGGTATGGTATTTTTTTTTATTGCAAAGCATAAAGACAGAGTTTATCAGCTTTTACTGACAAATGAGTCGTGTTTAGAGTTCTAGCCTTTACTAAAAGAGAAAGAAAATAACTGAAAAAATGGTAATTTGATTTTCCATGTGAAAACCTTGATCAGTCTCTGAGATCAAGAAAAAAATGTGTGTTTTGAAGAAGCAGAATCAGGCTGACACATAGAATGCACCGTGGCAAGAGGCCTGAGTGAAAGATAACCATCTTGGCAAGAGAATTAGTGTGATCCAAGATAAACACCAAAGCACTTACAGATGCCTTCTTTTTTGGATAACTTCCTTTTGTCTGAACGGTGCTGGCATTCCTCATTGAACTGCCAAACAAGGTTATCCAAGGCAACATGGTATTGGAATGAAGTTACAAGTAATATTAAAGTACTATCTTTTATCAAAAGTTCAAGTTATCAGATTCAAGTGCATGTAATTCAGTTAGACTAAGTGCAGGTCACAATATAACACTCATCAAGAGAGAATTAATTCCCCATGAAAAACACTTCAGAAAATGTCAAAGTGTTTATATTTGTATTCTATAAAAAGAAGTCATTGAAGTTCTTAGTTTTTAGTACCTATGCTAATTGTTAATTGTAATCACATAGTTTAACAATTTTATTAATTAATTGCTTAATGTTTAATGCAACATTAACAGAATACAACTTACTTCATTGTACATTTATGCATATTAAATTTATGAGAATGTATTTATTTCTGTGGGTTAGAAAGTGAAATATGTCATGGGTGCAGTAATGGTCAAGGTATTAGCCATTTAGTGATGTTTGATTTTATTGGGTTACTAGCAATAATAATGCTGCTTAAATCAATTAACTTGAAGAACATGCTTTCGGCTATGAGGGCAAGTAAAAGCAAATTAAAAAGGTCTGTTGTCAGAAAGCAGAAGCATATGAATAATGAATTCTAAAGCTTTTTAAAATGTCTAGATCCACTGAGGCTTAATGTATATCATTCTTAGGTTGCATTTAAATGTCTGAATTTATTTTGAAACATGTTGTCATCAGAGAAAAGTATTATACTTAATAATATATCTATTTATTTCAGTTTTTTTATCATATCTTCATATATACAGAGTGCCATCCATCTAGTGGGCCATTACAAAATTCTGCAGATTGTCAAAACAAATAAAATCCCTGTAGGCTATATTTTCACAGACAGCAGGAGATTTTACAAGGAGCTATATTAAGAAAATAAATGTATGTTTCTTTCATTTGCATGTAAAAATCAACTGCTTTGATTCTCCTAGGTGATATATTTTGAGAACTTATTTTCCAGGTCAATAACAACATACAAACTGTCAGAAGCTGTGTGGGTCCTTCTTGTAAAGATATCTTATCTAGTATAGCAACTGCAATTAGGGCTAGCATTGTGCAGGTTTACAGTAATCTACCATCATTCACCATGATCAGTCTGGATTTTGCACAGAACATGTTGGTAATTTTAACTGAGAAATGGTGGAGGTCACCCCATGCATTCTTTAAGATTTTGATAATTCCTCCTGCAGCTTTCTTTTTTCTTAACTGAGGATTGGGAGAAGCCATTTATAATACAGGTAAATGAACAAATATAAGTTTTCTACCAGTTATAAAATGCATGACCTTGGGTATGAAAGAAATAAATATAAGGTAGATCTGCTGACTCATAAGACTGTATATATTAGTGATAGAAACCCTTTATATGAAGTCTATTTTTTCCTGCGAAAAGGACTTTATTTCCATACTTGAGCTGTACTGAGATATGGCTGATTTCTGATTGGGAGGCAATGAAGGGTGGCAAAAATGGATCTTAAAGGACAGCATTATTCCTTAGGTAAGTTCTTTTCAGGATATTCAGGCAAGGGAAAACTAGTCTTTTATAGAAAGGAGTAAAAGCTGCTTCTCTTGGTCAAGAATATTTTAGGAATCTGTGGGCTGCAAAGCGTCTTTTACTCACGTCTTAGAATCTCACACTTTTTGTATCAGCTTCCTAGGCTACAAGGATGTATTTTTAATATACAAAAAGTAAATTGTATTTCTTTTTTATAGCAATAAATAGTTGGAACCTAAAATAAAAGCAATGCAACTTAAAAATAGCCAAAGAACATAAAATATCTAGATATCAATATAACAAAATATATGTGAGATCTCTAGGCTAACTGCAAAACACAGATGAAAGATCAAAGAAAACTAATTGCCCTTTTTCTCCAAACTGAACTATAGATACAATTCAGTTTTAACCAAAATCTGGAATTTTTAAATAGAAATAAACAAGATGATTCTAATATTCATATGGAAAGGCAGAGGAGCTAGAATTACCAACATAATTCTGGAGAAAAAAAAGAACAAACATGGAGGTCTCACGCCACCTGATTTTAAGACTATAAAGCAACAGTAATCAAGCAGATGTCATAGTGATAAATGGAGAGACACAAAAATCAAAGTAACAGAACTAAGATTCCAGAAATAGACCAACACATCTATGGTCATTTGATTTTTGACAGTGTCTAAAAGCAATCGATGGAAATAAACTAATCTTTTCAACCGATGGTGCTGGAACCACTGGCCATCCACTTGCAAAAGACAAGCCTTAATCATAATTTGCACCATAGGCAAAAATTAACTGAAAATTGGCTACGGACGTAAATATAAAGCTTCCAGGAGAAAATATTATGGCCATGGGTTTAAAAAAAAAATTTCTTAGATAAAATACCAAAGAATGATTCATAAAGAGAAAATAATGAGACAATGAAATTCATCAAAATGAAGAATTCTTCTCTTAAAAAGACACCATCAAAGGGATGAAAAAGCAGGCTACATAGTGGGAGAAATGTTTTCAAAAATAAATATAGGATACATTTTTGTATCTTGTTTTTGAGCACATATTTTTATTCAGTTAGCCAGCAACTAACTATAGAGAGGAAGTGAACACGTTTCCTATAGAATTTACTACACTAATTGAAATAAGATACAAAAATGTTTAAAGGCTTAATCATGTCAAAAGAGAGTGTAATGACCTAGAAAGTTAACCTTGGAAGTTGTCAGCCTTATAAAGAGTCATCAGTGTACGGAAGTCTAGGGGCAAGCAGCTAGAAGTTAAACAGTTCCAACTACACCGCTATCCTTCCATTACAGATTTCCAGTTTAATTCTCCTGAAATCTGAAAACATACTTTGATTCCTATTTAAAAAAAATTTTTAAGGTGTGTTTTATATCTCAGAGTGTGGTCTTGGTGACTGTTCCATAACAACTTAATGAGTATTTACATTCTACTGTTTTGGATGGAATATTCTATAAATGTCAATTAAATCAACTTAATTGATGATGCGGGTTAATGGTATCCTTAACTGATTTTCACTCTATTGCACCTACCAGTTACTAACAGAGATTTTTGAAGGCCCCAACGGTAATAGTGGACTTATCTACTTCTTCTTGAAATTCTATCAGATTTTGCCTCACATAGGTTAATTATATAAAATATTTAAAATTATCAAAACATTTAAAAAATGTTTCATCTATTAGCATCTTAGAAAGTGCTTAAGTGCTGTGCTACTGTAGTTGGAAATAGTACTTTTAATTTGTATTTTTGTTACTTTAAAAACCACAATAAGAAAATACAATTTCTTAAATTTAGTTTGTAGGCAAATAAAAGTGTGACATGCAGTTTATATTGTTTTCTCTACTGTAAAGTGTTTACATTATTAAATACATTCAAAATTCATAATTTTCTCTTAGAAGTGGTATATTCTATATCAAAAAGAAAACATAATAGTAGGTCTTTGGAGCAGTAGTTCTGAGTTTCCACACAGCTATTTACAAATTGTTTTCATAAGCAAAATGAATGCATACAGATATTATGGAGGAACAGATTCATACCTTTTGTGTTGAGATGTAAGGATGTGGACTACAAAATGGCATACATATGAAAAATGAAAGTTAATTAAAGCATTCAAAATTAACACATAAATGTCAATCTGACATTTTCTTTTCCATTCCTTTAGCATTTTTAGGTTTCTGAAGATGTTTTAATCAAGCTGCTGTCTTTTTATTATCTTTTTATTACCCACATAGGTGATAGTTTACCAGTCCAAATGCAAATTTATCCCATGATCTGCTCCATGGCCTGAAAATGTGAACTTCAGATAACACTAATTTTGTAAAGAACAAGATAATAGAAAAATAAACTAGCATCAGAAAGGATATTTTGAGAAAAAAATGATTTACAAGTTAGTGTTTTAAATGAAATGTCATTAGCATTAAAATGAGCTCCAACTTTATAGGATGACTGATTTATATTTGAATAAAAGAACAAACCTTCAATAAAACTCCTACTGAACTGTTTGCACATTTGCAAAACAAAGTGTAAGTCTAAGCTGTCTGATAAAATGATCAAAAGTGTTTTTCTCCCCTAATTGAAATGTGATTCATTGTATTAGTCTTTCTATAATGTTGGTCCTGTTATGAATCTTAATTCCTTATACCTATGAAATTACGACTGCAGTTTCGTGACATATATTTGAAAAAAAATCAATAACAATAGGTCTTTACTGATGATTCATGAACATTAAAATAATAAAGAAATACTGTCAATAGCTCTATGCCTACCAATTTGATAAATTAGATGAAAATGAACCAACTCCTTGCAAAATCCAAACTATTAAAAGTCTCACAAGGATAAAAGATAACCAGAATAGCTACCTTTATAGTAAGCAAGATGGTGTGCTACTGATAAATTTATTTACTGATAAAAGAACAGACACATTGATCTATGGACAGAATCGAGGGCACAGAAAGACCCACAGAAATACAGTAAAGTGATTTTTTTACAAAGGAACAAAGACATTTCAATGGAGATCTTTTCAAAAAATGCTGCTAGAATGTTAGACATTTATACGTAAAAAATGGAATCTAAACAAAGATCTTGCTTGCCCTACCCAAAAATTAACTGAAAATTTATCACAGATCTAAATGCAAAATGCAAAACTATAAGCCTTCTAGAAGAAAACATGGACAAAAATCCAACTTACTTGTGTTTTGGGGATGAATTTTTAGATATACCAAAAGCACAATCCATAAAAGAAAAAGCGTATGCTGGACTTTATAAAATTCAAAATTTCTGTTCTATGGTGTTGCCCTTTAATAGGTAAATACATACATAACTGTGGTACATTCATACAATGAAATACTATTCAATGATAAGAAGAATGTGTTATCAAGCCATGCAACCATATGGATGAATCTGAAATGCATATTGCCAAATGAAAGACGGCAGTCTGCAAAGGCTACATATTTTTGATTCATTATACATGACATACTGAGAAAGGTAAAACTAGATGGTAAACAGATCAGTGATTGCAGGAGGTTCACTGGCAGGAGTATTGTTGAATAAGTAAAGCACAAGGGATCTTACTTTAGGATTGTGAAATTATTCTGTACAGTAGTGTAGAGTAGTACACACACAAGGCATTGGTCAAAACCCGTAGAAGTTTACAGCATGAAGTGAACCATAATATAAACAAAATTGAAAAAAAAAATCAACCAGGAATTCTGTCATGGAATGCAGAATCTAACATTAAAATTTTATTACAAATATATGAAATAACCCCATTGAAGGGGATGTGTGGAAACAAACATTGACCTAAGTAATTTTGACAGTTAGTGGAGACTGTAAGACTAAAGACAAGGGTCCCTACATAAACATTTTGCTCTGGTTGATAAAGTTGTTTCCTGTGGGGGATCATGTTAACAATTTCTGAGATGACTATATATGCATATTAGGATTGAATCTCTAAGTAAATGAATAAGGGATGATGGAAGCTAGGTTGTCCCACTGACATTAGGAGGTTTCAGAGAAACAAGGAGAGAAGGTTAGAATGATCCATTTGATAATAGAATTAGAGGTATCAGTATGAAGTCATATGTAGCTTAAGATAGATCTAGATGGTGATATAGAAACATTTATGCATATACGTAAATGCACAGGTCAGTATACATGCATGTATTCCCTTGCTTTGTCATCTGAGAGGGCCTGGAATGAATGACACTCAATAGCAAGAAGGAAGCCTCACAACCCTGCTCCTGAAGTGTATCGACACGTGGTAACTTACTTCCAAAAAGCACAATGGGGAAGGAGGAAAGAAGAGTGACATTATAGTGGGAAATTTCACAAACACTACCTCAGCCAGATGATCAGCGTCAGTATCAACATATCGCTAGTGTACTTTTGACATAATGTGATAAAAGCGACACTTTACCTCTATTGTCTTCCTCCTAAAATCCATTACCTAAATCTAATGAGTGAGACAGTTGAGGGAAATTCTGCAAAATCTATAGCTACTACTTCTCAAAGTTGTCAGGATAATAAAAACAAGCCCTCAAAGTAATATTGTTTATATTTAAAGTAATTATAGTTTCCTTTACTTAAAAGTACTGATTTTATTATGAAACTTTTATTAATAGCTGTTAATGAAAAACACCAGAACTAAATTTCACAAAAATGTTTGAATTTAACACATTTTATATTTTATAACAAAGATAATTGAGATAATTCTGTATATACTTATTTTCAGTCAAGGTATAAAACAGTTCAATTAATGGTTATTCTTGGATTTAAATTATGCAGAAAAAGATAATATACTGATTTAATAAATATTTTATCCAGTCATATAATATACCATCATTTTTAGAATATTGGTATTATCTTCATATACTTTATCTGTAATTAAATGTGGGCTTGATAAAATTTTAGTGAAAAGTTTAAGATACAGTAAAATGAAAATCAAGTTTTATATAAGTTAAAAATTCAATTATTTTTTCACACCTATGAAATAGTTTACTCTGATTTAATTATATTTTCAAATACTTCAAAAATTTTCAAAGTCACACATTTAAATAATTTAAAAGTAAAGGAGCATTTCATATTCATAATGAAAAATTTCTGTTCCATGTCCCTCTTCTTACTCATAACACCAGTTCCTTAGAGGTAAATTGTTAAAAATATTTTAGCTGTTCATTCTAAAATTTCTACCCACAAAATGTATTCAATGGTATTTCTGACCCATAAATTTAAATATTACCTATTGATTTTGCATTATGTAAATGTTACATACTGGTGACCACGTACTGTGTCACGATGTTTTTATTCTTTTTCATTTTTGTGTGTTTTCCATGGAAGTGATACCTATTCATTTTAATTTGTTTGGTTTTATGTATAACTAGGGCCTTACTGTTTACTTTGATAGCCTCCAGTATAATTTTCCAATAATGGAACCTCTCAGATAATTGATCAGTTCCACTGCTCCCTCACCCCAGCTCCGCATAACTTCTCTTCTGAATTCTCTATCTTGCTCAGATTTTATTTGCTTTATACCTATGAGGCCCTAGAATTTTTTTCACTATTATCATAAGAATCATACATCTTTTTTTTTTTCCAGTGCCCACATTTTGGATCATATATTTTTCTCTCTCTTGGTTTATTTCATTATTTGTAAAGTACATTATCAGGAAAATGTACAGAGAAAAAAAACTTTGTAGACCATCCACCTATTAAAATAGTCTTTTTACTATTGATTGCTTGGTTCAGTATAGAATCTAAGCTGAAACAAAGTTTACTAGAAATACTTCAAATTTACTCTAAATCCATTGTTTTCTAGATTTCTTCTGTTGTTATTGGGAAGCATGTGCCATTCTGGTGCTTGATCTCTAAACAGTTAGTTTTTTTCATTCATTGTTCCATCTCTCTGGACAATTCACAGTGGTATGATTTCATAATGATCCTTTACACAGAACTTCCAACAATCTCTTTTCATCTCATACATCACCCTTTCTGAGGAAATAAGCATCTCTACTTTTAAACCTATTTATGATTCTGCAGCATAAATAGGGTTGATGCTTGCTAATAAGCCCCTTCTTTGGTCACTTGAAATTCTGTTTGTTCAGTTGGGTTAAAAACCTCATCTGTGTTCTATTGCCCCCAAATTATTGATGTATCTTCTCCTTTATTATGTATTCCCTTTAGTCCCTGCACAATTACAACTTTTTGTTATTTAAGGGAGAAGACATGAACGTATGTTTTTAGCCTGCGACACTCAATTGCAAGTTTAGTCAACTATTTTTAAACTTATTTTATCATGATAACTATAATAAGATGTTCAATTAAGTTATTTTTTTTACTTCTCCTGTTAATTTGATAGCTATTTTTCTGCTTTTCATTTACCTTTATTTTAAACAAATAAATTAGCTCCAACTTTGGGCCTTTGATATATAAACTGTTTATTAACATGTATGATTACAATCATTAACTTGGTAAGATTAAGCAATAACTTATTTTGAAAAATGAATTATTTTAGAAAACTTTTCAAATTGACTCATTAACATTTGGTGGAAATCTTCCTAAATGCAGTGCTCACTTACTTTCTATCTTAAGCAGGATCATGTATGCTGAGTATTCTTTCAGCTATTGTTGATAATATTTGTTAAGCAAAAAATTGTCAACCTAATAGCAAGAGTAACATTTCAGTTGTAGTGGAGTTATGTAGAGAATCTTGTTATGAATATACTGCCAGATCACCATTAAGTTGATATTTTTCCTTTGCTTTTGCTACCTACTGTTGTAGCTATAATTCTTATTTTCACCCACTTAGGCTTTTATTAAAATCCCTTACTACCTACTAGAACTTATCAACTAAAGAAAAATCAAATAATAAAGTTGTAAGTAGAGACATTTATTTTACTAGCAATTGAATCCTGTTCCTCTGGTACTAAGTGCTCATGTCTCTAGTGTCGATAAATGAAAAAAATGGGCTATATGCCAGCTGTTTTCTTCAGAGATTTTTTTCCCTCATTTCTTCTGGATTCTTGGATGGGTTTTGGGTGAACCATAGGGTTTACCTTCATCTACGTTTCTTATCTGAAAATTGTAGTTATCAGTATATCCCCTTGCTGAATTAAAGTTATTATAAACAGAATTCCTCTTAGTGATCATTTAAAGTCAGTTAAATAATTCATAGAATACTTACTACAAAACATTCATGTAAAGCACAGACTTTGAGTCCTTCTCCTGACTCAGCTCCACTTCTTAGTGGCCGAACAAGTCAGTGCGAGACATTCATCCATTCTAGACTTCAGTTTCCTTATATTTAGAACAAGAATAATAGAAGTTTCTTCCATATAGAGTTTTAATGAAGATCAAATCAAACAGCCAAGGCATACTGCCTCACATGTTATAATAGCTCCATGATGATTAGCTATGACTGTATCATTGTTTTATGCCAAGAATCGAACTAGTGTTGGTGATGAACAAAACAGTTACAGGCAATGCCTTAATGGGATTATTTTTTCTTTCTCCATTTCATGATACAGATTGATATTTAATCAGAGTCTTTAGTACTATAAAAGATGATTAATCCTAGGATAGAAGTTGGTGTTAGATCTATGTGGTTTACATACAGACTGATTTGGATTTTAGTTCTGGCTCTGTTACCTTTAAGCTGTTAATTTTGGTGAGTTATTTAACCTCTCGAAGCCTCAGTTTCCTCAAATACAAACTGGTTATTTTAGTAACACCTTTTTCACATGGTTTTCATGACAATTATATGAGAAAAGGCCTAGAAAAATGAATAATACTATTTATCTTATAAATAAGTGAATAACACATGTAACATAGTAGCATTGATACTTATTTGCTAACTAAATGTAAAATTTTAATTAGTTAAGGCTGTATATATTAACCATGACTTGTCATTTGAGAATAATATATACATATAGAAGTTTGATTTTGTATATCACTTTGTGAACAATATAGCAAATGTGTTTGTTACAATTATAACTGGTCTTTAAATCACCTCTTCTGTGAGCTGTCTCTTTTGGGTAATGTTTTGAACAACATGGAAGGATTCTGTTTTTAGCCACCAGTTTGAGAGGTATATCTTATACCTCTGAGGAGAAAGTATTTAGCAACCTTTACTATTGATCCTGCTTTTTTCCCTTTCTCTGAGATATAGGTTTTGTTTTCTTCTCTTACAGGAAATGTAGAGACTCCACATACTCCTTCTCATCCAAGTCTCCTGAATGTGGATGTCCAAATCGATAAAAGTAAAACTTTTTTACCAGAAAACACACAGTGAAGCTGGTAAAAGCCTTTCTTTCCTGCTATGAATCATAATCTACTTTTTACTGTTTAACTTCTGAATGAAAATATGTCACTTTTTACAAAATAATGTGAAATCATCAGTTGCATATCTTCCTCTGCAAGTAAACATGCCCAATATTTATGCTTAGATTTCTACATAGTATTGATGCAATAGATAATTCATTGTATTTAATATTTTAAGAAATTTAATTAATTTAATACATTTATTAATTTCTGAAATTAATGTTTAAGTTAAACTTAATTTCTTAAAGATTAATTATACCACTTTTAAGATCAGATAATTGGCTAACTGAATTTCACTTTTTTGTAGCATGTTTTTGTGGCATTAGATAAAAAGAAACCTAAAAGGACAGCCTATCCTTTATTTACTTGGCATTTTAATAGAACTTTACAACAGAAGAACATATATTTGAAAATGAAAGCTAACACTTCTTTCCTTGTCTATAACATTATATGATTTATTTGTGCAATGGTACCAGATAACCCAGACCTTAATCATATAATAATTGACAAATGTGATAAATACTGCAGAATTTTTTTAATGTACTAAATTTGGGTAATTTCCTATGCAGAAAAATAATATATATTAGTTCATATAATAAAAAGGAACACAAAAATAACACTTGGTGGGAATCAGAGACACCTTCACTCCATAATAGACAAGGATTTGTGAATAAATATACATAATGCAAGAAAGAATGCAAAATAATAATAATGGCGAAAAAAGTAAATAATATGTAAATTCTCAGAAGGATAATTGAAGAATATGAAAAATTTTTACAAGTTTCTCTTTATATTGTCATCAACATTTTGATACAGCTGATGGTTGGTCCAGTGTTGGCAAGCAGTGAGTTTTCCCAAATAGCAAATAAGGACTGTATAGACTATATTGTGAATTTGTTGGGACTTTTAGAAGTTACAGTGTTAAAAGAATTGCTATATGTAAAAAATCAATGAAGTAAATTTAAAGATCGTCAGTTGAACTCCCTTATTTTACAGACGAGCGAATCAATAAGCAGGGCTATTTGAAGTCACAGAGCTCACCTTCTGAGTTCCTGGCTGGTCAGGGATCGGAACCCATGTGTGCGAGCTCCTCTGCCTTTGCATTGCTCTATTGCTACACTAAGATAAAATTAGTCTGTTTTTGTTTTTTAACAAACTCAAAATCTCCTTCCTTCTCTACCAAACTATTTCCTTCAATCTACGGCAAAACTTCCTAAAGCCATCTGAACCATTTGTTTCCCAACTAGAGTGAAGCAAAATCCAGAGCATGCAAGAGTAGTCTCTGCAATGCAAGAAGAAATATTAAACCTTCCATTTATATATACTTTTATCATGAAATAAGAAAGAATGTTCCAGAACAATGTATATCAAACATCACAGTCACATGTTGGGTAACAGTTCATCTGAGTTTGCTCAGAGTACTTAGTTTGTTCCTGTTCTTTTCCCTTTCAAAAAGGCCCCAGTTTGGACAATATGTTATGTGTTCTACATATATACTAGTGTATGGGTATACATAAAAACACCCTGATGGAACAGTGGGACTTTGACATCCTGGAAAGGCCCACTTATTCACTATTTCTCATTTGTTCATTTCAGTGTATTTCAACACATTACTATTAACCAAACATAACAAAAATGGCCAGTGCCTGAAAAATATTACAGCAACAAAAAATCTATAGATCAGTGTTGATAATTGTACTGTAAACATGAAGAAACAGCCAGAAAATGGAAGTTTTAACCCCAAAAGTTCTACAGCTATTTGTTTTTCCCATTATATAATGAAAACTGAAAAGAAATCAATTATGAAAATTACTAAGACAATTTCTTGAAATACAAATTTATATCCATTTTATTAATTTTGAACGTTACTCTAGGACTCTATATGAACTATTTGAGGCATAAACCATTCTGATTAGCAAGATATTTGTAACTAACAAACCAAAAAATAAAGACTCAGCTTCTAATTGTTTTGCAGCAGTTTCACAAGTCAGTGCTTAATTCAAGGATTTTACAAGTATCACTAAATTTCACTAATTTAAGCTGTAAAATAGTAATGACAACAGTGGTTTTTTAAACACTTAGCAGGTCTCAGGGAGTTTTTGAATACATAACAATTAATATTAATTTTCAAAATACTCTACATGTTAGGTATGACTATTATCTATCCTTTAATTGATGACGAAACTGAATCATAAACATTTTAAATAATTTCCTGAGGTCACACAGCTCTTTGTTGGACACAGTCTGGAGGATTTTTTTAATTATACTTTTAGAGTAGCATATTAATATAATTCATAGAAAGCTTTTATAAATTCCAGGCATTTTAAAGTAACTCTCTGGTTTTGGTCTGTAGAAATAAAAAATAAGAACAACCATCTCTCTTCTTGAAGTTTAATTTATTTGCAAAAATGTGAAATGGTCATATTACTTGTAAAGACAACATTTGGAAATAACCTAAATATCCATTGTTTCAGGATTAAGTAAATTAGAGCCCCCAAAAGACAACTTTGCAAAAGAATTTGGCCACCTTCTATATATGGGTATATCATTAAATGATGAAAAGCGAGATACAAAACAATGTGTACAATAGACTGCCTTTTTATAAAATGATGGGAGATAATCCATATTTATATTTGTTACATTGGTAAAGATACCCTGGAAGCAAAAAAAGAGAGGTAAGACTAGTAATAATATTTACCTTGGGCAGGACTGAAGAAAAGGGCTGGCTGCTGGGGACAGGAATTCAAGGAAGATTTTCACTTTATATTTTGGGGGTATTACCTATGGGCTTACATTGCCGATTCAAAATTAAATGAGCTTGAAATTTAAAAGACTATTAAAACTATTGTATTACAGCTGATTATACTGGGGAGAGAGGTCAGAAGATTTCAGAAAATAATTTGCCATGGTAGAAAATTAAGAATGAGAGATATGGGATGTAAGTAACCTTTTTCCTGTTGGAGCAGCTCAAATGTCAGGACCACTGAGGGAAAGTAGAGGATGGAATGTGTTTTGCCATGAAGCAACAAAGATTATTTAAATGGCTGCCAGTGCGTGTATTCAGATGAAAATGTGAAAGGTCTGACTCCATTTCCAGTGCGAATTAAATTAACCTCAGGAAACTGCTCCCCGTGGAGCGTGAGTACATTCATCATTTTCTTTATACCATGATCACAACTCCAGGTTCTAGTTAGCATGCACATAGAGATAATAGTAGATGATCTTCAGACTCTATCCTCTCTTCTTTGGAATAATCCCTACTTCTTTGGCAATGTCTATATATGAGTATCTCGTCAACAGCTTCCTCTTATAGATGTATTCTCAAATTGATTATTCTTTAACAGGAAACAGAATTATCCTTACCTCTGAACTTCAGACTTTTTAATGCCTCAGAACTGCGACCTTTTTTTCTTCTCCCAAAGTCATCAAGCAAGTAAACCTTGCTGTTTTTTTCTCTTATCTCTTTTCATTTTCTTCCCACTAAATTCTGTTTAGATACCCTTCTTATATCACATCAAGAGCTCAACCTTCTTCTCATATTCCTTTCTCTCCTTTCTTTTAACCTCTTAATAAGACAATGATGAATCTATTTTATTATATTATTGATTCAGTGTGATCAAAATGGTGTGCTCACACATCATATAAACCAAAGTTGAATGGACACTATTGAAAAATGATCTCTCTCCTCTGGTCTTATTTTTGCTATTTTGTGTTCAACTGACCACATATTAATTTTAAATGAATAAACATGGACTATTACTATCCTCAATAGGATTTTCCAAATGCAATAGAAAAAATTATTTAAGAACAGTTAACTTGGGGAAAAGATCAGTTAAGTAGAGCAATATAAATTAAGTTTAAATATGGTCCCTGAAGGCCAATGATTCAGAAGCAAAGGAGACACTGAGGAACTACTCTGCATTAGTAGCAAAGACTTCCAATACCCCTTATCTCCAAAGTCCAGATTGTGGGTCTGCTTTATAGGCCTTATTACAACTCTTTGGTCCTCCAGTAACTCTATTTCCTTAGGGGATACCAAAGAGATGTCCTGATCTATGATGCACTGTGCTACAATAAGGTTCCAATGAATTACCAAAGAATATTAAATATTACAGACGAATGCAACATGTGCTTTAGGCATATCAGCATCATTTAATTGCACATTGCCTTTACTAAAGTGCAAAAAATACAGCAAACATCTTGAAAGTAGTAGTTGGATTTTGTAGACAAAACAACAGGGAATCAAAATCTTTCTTTTTTATTTTAAGTTAATTTATATTGTGATGATAACGACTACACTAAAATTAACCAAAAGTTGTTTTATTTGTTAGATAGTATAACTTCAGTATGACCAAAGTGACAGTGTTAATTTGGAGCAAAATGAATTTCAAATGGGTTTCAAAATTGAAGATATATTCTATTGTTCCAGGCACATTAGGGTTCACCTTGTCAGTGCTTATTAGAAAGGAAGCTTTTATCAATTCTGAAAATAATCATAGACTTCACAAAAAATGTTCGTATATTTCTGAGAAGATTCCAAATAAATGCAAGTGGTGTCTTCCAGTGATTATAAATGGAAAAGGGGACATTACAATCATAAGGGAGTAATTACATATTGGTTGATAATCCATTGGTAGTGTGAATGAACTCTTCGTTTACGGAAAGCATTTAAAAAACATTTTCTTCTAACATGCCTTCGAAATTGTCATAAGGTACTAGAAAGATTCATTGGCATAATAGAAATCAGCTTTAATTTTATTTTTAATTTACTCTAAGGTACTAGTTTACGGCCTGAATGAAAATCTGCACAAATTCCAGGAAGTCTTTGCATCTCTATAGGCCATAAAATGTATTTAAGTACAAGATAGTTTTGGTTCAGACCTGAATTGACCAGCACCATCCAAGATGGTACTGGCTCATCCACCTAGCACTCGGCAGCTCTTTTAAACTGCTGCTTCTTCTCAGGAGTACCTCCAGGGTCTCTTGAAAAGATTCCCTCTTACTCAACATCTCTTGCCTTTAGCTTCTTCCTTTAATGTCGACAAATGGTTCTTCTCTGGCTAGTATTTATAGCTTTGCTCTGAGGCTGTGTCTGGCTAGTATTTATAGCTTTGCTCTGAGGCTGTGGCAATCCAGAGTACTTTCCTCAATATTAGTGTCAATGCTTCCACCGCAAGATACATCTCGAAGGTATCTGCTGGAGAGCATCTAAGAATAACCTACGCCAGCATGCTGCTGCATGTAGCCATGTATAGACACTGGGAAATACTCAGGGCTGCTCCAACAAACTCTGGAAGTGCCCCGGTGCACACCCTTCCGTGTTCACCATCTGAAGTTCCAGCCTGCCAATCTCTGGTCTTTTCAACTTGCCAGGTGAGTCAGACAGGGTTCTCTGTGTCCACAAAATAGTGAGGCCATACATTAAGCTCCCCAGTTGGTTACATAAGTCCCATTGAAGCCCCTTTCCCTAGGCTGATGAGAGAAGTTTTTCCTATATTACCTATATTTCCTATATTACTCCCTATGAGAGTTGGGAAGGTAAGTGGTGGGACCAAAAAAAACCCACCAATTCTCTCCAAAATCTTCTAACCTCCAGTTCTGTTCTCATTTTCTCCAAACCTCTTTTATAGGCTGGAGGTGGTGTTTAGCAACGTACCACATCACTAGTTGTTTTCCATCTGTTTTTCCAAGTCTTGCATGATGACCTCCCTTTCACTTGTGGCATACACTGTCACAGAGCCCGAACTGAAAAGGAGGCAATCACAGTTTCATTTCTACACACTGCAACTCTTGGTAAGCTTAGGATCACGCAAATCAAGTGCCCAGAGCTCTGATTTTGGCTCATGACTATAATTTCACAAGGTAACCTCAAGAAGGTAGTGTGTTCCACAACAATTCCAGATATTGCTGATACATTTAATAGAAATATCTGTGTGATTTTTTATGTGCTGATAATAAATTAATTGTAAAATATTTTAATATATAAGGAAATATTTTAATATTATAAGGTACATACAGATATAAATGAAAGAACACATTTTTACTTTTGTAATTAAAAAGGCATTATAGGGAAGTGAGATAATGTGGCTGTTATAGCCTTTATCAGAAATCCACTCAAACTTGTTTTAATGGGATTGAGTTTGATCGTTCACCCTTAGGAAACCACTTAGTTACGTATTATTCTGAGTACCAATAAAAGTTTGGTTTTTCTGCCAGTCTTTCTCCTTGACTGACATTGACGAAATGATAAAGCAGTCAGCACCTGCCTTTTATTCTACAGGATATCATGTCTCCATAGGGTTTGGAGTTTGTTATAATTGATTCCAATTCTAAATAAAGATGCCTGACAGCATCAGAGTAACTTGCACATTTCAGAAGTTCCTACTAAAAGATAAATATCAGGAAAGGATACTTACAGATGCCTTAGGGAAAATATTAATTAACAAAAAATAAATTCCATGCTGAATAATAAGGAGGATCATAAAGAAGTGGGACAAGGAAGAGAATGGGCAGAGAAAACCTAAGGTAGATTGGTAGTTGGACACTTTTCTCTATAAAAAGAGAAAGTGAGAAGTAATGTAATAAAAACCGTTTGGGCAGACATGGCTTGAATGTCAGATTCAGGACTTCAAAGGAAAACAAATCAGCTAAACCTGAAGCTTCCTGGCTAAAATCATCACTGCTTGGGGGGAAACACACTCTTCCAAAGAGAGGAAAAAATGGCCAGGGCTGCAGGGTAGACTTAGGTCTTCTCCTCCCGTTCTCTTCCTAGTCTCACTTCTTGTTGATCATCCTTATTACTCGGCATGTAATTTTTCTTTATCTTTTGTAGATTAATGTTTTCCCTAAACCTACCATATCCATTCTAACATCTCTGTCTAACAACAACAACGACACACTGATACATGCCTCTAGAGCTTAATAGACAAGAATGTAAGTTCCTGTCCTTGAACACGCTTGATCACTTCCACGATTCGTGAGATGGATAGTCTTGGAAGGTGTTCTTAACCTCTGAGTTTTTTCAGCTGTAAAATGAGAAAATGATTATATCATTTGCTTTATATTATATAAGATAAATAAGACTATAGGTAAAGCCTCTAATAGAGTTCTGACACATAGTTAGGGATTAAACAAATATGGTTTTTCTTTTGCTCTGCGTAAATAAAATATCATTCCAGAGAAGAGAGAGAGAGAACTTCCATCTGGGGGATCAAGGTATGATCCATGGAGAAGTTGTCACTTATTCTGAAGTTGGAGCAAAAGTAAAAATTGGACTTAAGAAAATGTAGGAATAGACATTTCCTGGAAAGAAAATGGCATGAGCAAAGGGATTAATTAAATTCTGGAAGTAGAAGGTACATAAGGAATACACTTCTATTTCAATTTTCAAGAAACATAAAATAATACACATTGAATTAGAATTAGAGAAATTAATCAGAGGGCAGAGTTTTTAGGGTATTGAAATCCTCACTAAAATTTTGGATTTACCTAAAATTATGAAGAACAAATAGCTATCGAGGGTTTTTGTATGACATACTCACGGGTGTGATTCATGAACAAAAATCCAGTGGTACTGTATTTAGAGTTGTGTAGTACAAATAATATGAATATTTCAGAAGAATCATGGAAGAAGTGAGTAAGGATAGAAAGCTCTGGTGAAAATGGTGGAGTGACTACTAGGAATACAATGAAGGAAGCGGCATGGGAACCCCACATACCCACCGAACAAACAAAATGGCATAACTATGAATATACGGAAGTTTAACAATGAATCACTGCTTTGTGGCTCTACCCAGGCATTATTTACTTTTCTTTTAGATGTTGTGTTTCATACATAATATATGGTGAACACTTTAATATTCTTCATTGCAGAAGAGATGTGCCAAGGATTTAACATTTTATACATAATTATCTTTCTTAGAGGTGAGTAGCCAGTAACTTCTATGTACCTGACATTTAATGTTGATATTGTTTTGAAACATCATTGACATTGTAAGTTTTTATTTAACTTGATTTTTTGTTTCATTTATTTAAGTGTCTCTCCAATAATATACAAACGTTAAAGGAATTTTCGTATGACTCCTATAATCTTGGATATTGAGTACTTGATTTATTTTCACATATGTAAAAAAGCTTGTTTTATTGCATTAATATTCATTTCTATAGAGTATCTCAATGAATACCAAATCTCATTTAGAGGAGATTACATCAAATCCTCCATCTTTGAATTGGATGTGTGTTTCATTAGTGATGAATGCTGATTGACAATGTTCAATAAGAGTTTTCTCCGAATAAAATATTTCATCTTCATACTAAGGTAAAAATGGTAAGTTTTGAAATTTGTAGAGTGAATTTTTACTCTTAAAATATATGTAGAGAGAGAGAACAAGAAAAAAATTCTGGAATGCAATTAAAAATGATATCCCTATATCATGTAATCCTGAGCTTTTAAAAATTTTAATAGCTTTTACTTTGTTCTTATATCTTATTATGTAACTCAGATTTGTTTTTCTTCCTGGCACAGTATAATTTTCTAGTGATATTTTGGACAAATTTTGCCAGGAGTAAGCCTTCTAAATGTTGAAAGTATCTTTACTTTATCCTTGATCTTGAAGTGATAGTCTGAATGGGTACAGAATTATTTTGTTATTTTTCAGTATTTCAAATATATTGCTTTATTGATTTCTTATATTTGATATTTTTAATAAAAATGCACTATAGGTCATTCCTTTGTATATAATGTAACTCATCCTCTGGTAGCCTTTAGACATTTTTTTAACTCTTATGTCAAAAAATTTCATCAAGGTGATCTAAGTGTGGGCTTTCTTTAATCCAGAAGTACTTGTGCATCATTTTGATGTGAAGAATTATGCCTTCCCTCAGATCTGAGGTATTTTAGATGATTATTTTTAAATAGTTTGCTCTTTCCAGGTTTTCCATCCCTCAGTGCCTGCCACCACCATTAATGAATATTGGCATTTCTACTTCTAGTGTCCACATCTCTTCATGTTTCTTTTATGCTCTTTTTCACTTTATCCTTTTAGACATGCAGTGTGAGGCAAATAGAACACTCAGCTTGAATGATCAGCTCAATAATATTTTCATTGGCAATGTGTCATTTTGCAATTATCTTACGTATCAATTTTTAATTTAATATTTATTTCAATAATATTTTTAGTCTCAGTAGTGGTATTTTCCACAACCAAATATTCTTGATCAATCAACAAAGTATTCTGTCTCATCTCTCTACAAATAATCATTATACTTATTTTAAATTCCTGTCTAAATTGCTCAAGTGTATCTCTATGTCTTGAATATAAGTTTCTACATTTGCCGTATCTCCCATATTGAATTGAATCTCTTCAAATATTTATTTCTGATTTCTGATCTCTCAAATGTCTACTTCTTCTTTGGGTTTGTGGTTCTCTCTATTATTCCTATGTACTTGCTCCATGCAGAAACTACTGCCTATACTTGATCCTTAGGAAAGCTATTCATTAATTCATTGAGCCCTTGTTATGAGTATGGTGTTATTTACAAGTGTTTCCATGATAAATAGAATAAAATTACTAAGTTTATCTTCTGAAATACTTCTAGGGGGAGGGCAAGTGGTAACGTATTTACACAGATCTTGTCATGAAGCTTTAAAAAACTAATTTTCGGATTGTATGCCAAAAAAGTAATTCTTCCTACTAAGATAGGATGTATAGTGCTTAAGCAAATGGGTTCTGGAACTAGACTACCTGGATGCAGTCTCTCTTCCATAATAGCTCAGCAGTTTGGGTTGAGCTAATCTCCCTCTGCTTAAGGTGGATAAGCGTGTTAAATCTTACTTCATAGAAATTCTGCAAGAATTAAGTGAGTTAATAACCTTATAGTTCTTAGAAATATAAAGTTCTACATAAATGTTTTCCATTGCTACACTTACACACAAGACAGAACTTCTAGACTTTAGACTATTAAGATTAAGAAAATAATGCAGCAGCCCAATTTGAAAAAGACAGATGCACCCCTATGTTTATCGCAGCACTATTTACAATAGCCAAGAAATGGAAGCAACCTAAGTGTCCATCAGTAGATGAATGGATAAAGAAGATGTGGTACATATACACAATGGAATATTATTCAGCCATAAGAAGAAAACAAATCCTACCACTTGCAACAACATGGATGGAGCTAGAGGGTATTATGCTCAGTGAAATAAGCCAAGCTGAAAAAGACAAGTATCAAATGATTTCACTCATATGTGGAGTATAAGAACAAAGAAAAAAAAATGAAGGAACAAAACAGCAGCAGACTCACAGAATCCAAGAACGGACTAATAGTTACCAAAGGGAAAGGGACTGGGGAATATGGGTGGGAAGGGAGGGATAAGGGGGAAAAAGGGGCATTACGATTAGCAGATGTAATGTTGAGGGGGCACGGGGAGGGCTGTACAGCTCAGAGAAGACAAGTAGTGGTTCTATAGCATCTCACTACACTGATGTATAGTGACTAATGGGGTTTGTGGGGGGGACCTGATGAAGGGGGTAGTTTAATAACCATAATATTGCACATGTATTTGTAGATTAATGATACCAAAATAAATTATTAAAAAAAAAGAAAGAAGAGTAGATGTGGGGCAGGCGGTTGGCAGTCCCTCCACATGACTGAATCAGCTAGTATGCAATGCAAAGTGTACAGATATGGTATGGTGTCAGGGTTCCCCAGAGAAACAGAAGCAATAGAATGTGTATATACAGCCAGACCTCATTTATTGAGCTTTGCTTTATTGATTTTTTATAAATTGAAGTTTTGTGGCAACCTTGCTTCAAGCAAGTCTATCAGCCCCATTTTCCCAGTAGCATTTGCTCTCTTTGTATCTCTGTCACATTTTGGTAATTCTTGCAATATTTCAGACTTTTTAATTATTTTATTTGTTATGGTGTTCTGTGATCAGTAATTATAAGCTCATTGAATGCTCAGATGATGGTTAGCACTTTTTAACAATAAAGTATTTAAAAAAAAAAGATTAAGAAAATAAAAGGCTTTTCAGGGATTTTTCAAGGATGACAAGAATTTGGATACCAACCATTGTAGAATGTCCTTCCACATTAAATGTGTTTGCTATGAATCTTTGCTCTGGTTAAAGTGCTGTGGCTATGATCTAATAGGTAGATTGTGAATGATTTTTACTATTTCGCATCAATTATTTGCTAGTGTGGGAACAGAGCGTAACGATGACTGAGTCTAAGATTAGTTGTATGAGTTGTATGCTAAATTTAGTATTGCTTTGATTTGATATAAGACCACTAATGTTAGCATAAATATATAATATTTATTAGTGGTCGGCAAGTATCTTTTGTCAAAATAAAAAATTACTGGTTTCTAAAATGTAACATTTGATGGCTAAATTAAAAAGTTGAAGTTATTTCATAATAGGTTTACTTCTTGCCTTGTGAGCCCATATTAAGAGCAGTTATTATAGTTTGACATGAAGAAAGTGAGAATCAGAAGTTTGTGTAGCAATTTTTTTTCTAAATTTCCTAATTTAGAAGTATATACTTTGAACACTAACTACTGCAACCTAGCATAGGTCTTTCCCTTGATGTAATAGTCTTAAGATGTTTCAGGCTTTTCTAGGAAAGAAAGAGAGTATCATTATTTTATTTCCTATCTCTTTACAATTATAATAATCACAGTGACAGAGAACATTTAAAATACCCCTGTTTGTGATTTCAGTCCCCTACCCAGTATTCCTCCCCTAACTGTAGTTTCTCTCTCATTCAATTATACCAGGAATAATCACTTGCTTAAGCCACTTATCCACATATAGGTGTCATTCTTTATTCACGTCTTCCACATTCTTATCCTATTAATTGCCAAGTCCTTTTGTTTCCGCCTTCTGTGCATGTCTTAAAATTATGCACCAGTGAAATAATGTAAGATTGGCATCTGGTTTCTCATGCCACATCAGAGGCTAGAATATAGTCAAATGACATCAACAGATTTCTGACACAGATAGCTGAGCCCCAAAATATTATTCAACAAACTGATTGAAAGAATTCAGGAAAATTATGTTCAATTTATCTCATCAAGGGAAAATATTTTAGAGAATCCTGTAAGGTAAAGCTAATCAGCCAGAAAGGAGAATTCATGATGGAGAAAGGCAAGTAGAAAGAAACAGAAGAAAGCTTCTTAGAATACAGACCCTGTGAGGGCATGGAGGCTGCATTTGGTGTGTGTGTGCTTCTGTTCACTCTTTTCTAACAGCTTTACTTTCAATAGTCAATGTCTAGATAGAAATTAAATGTCCATAAAAGATGAGTAGGCAAACAGTGGTATTTCCAAAAATAAGAATATTACTCAAAGGAATAAAGAGTGAGCCACTCATATATCATTAATGAAACTCAAAATAATTATGAAACATAAAGGAAATCAGATAAAACAATGAAGTTTATGATTCCAGTCATATAAATTCAAGAAAATGCAAATATTTTGCTCAAGGCTGGAGGCCATTGCCTAGAACAGTCACATATAAAGAGCATCCATGATGATCTGATGATTAGCTATGTACAGTATGTCCCACTGAATCTATATAACATAGAATTAAAGATAAATGGATGTTAGATTTTCAAACATGATGTATAACATGAAGAATTGGTGTTATAGAACAGATAAAATATATGAAAACCTTATACCTTAAAGGTGGATAAAATAATATTAATAAATGTGTGTTAAACTCCTTTTAATGGAAACCTTTAGAATAATCTCATTTCACACTTCTATCACACGATGAATGATAGAAGTGTGAAATGAGATTATTCTAAAGGTTTCATCTTACTAGGATGTGAGGGGAAGCAGCAAGAGAATTTAGTATTAGGTGAAGCAAAACATTGGTCTATGTACACTGATATGTTTTATTATAAATTCTGGAAAAGAATTTTAACATAGACCTTTGCTTTACAGTACTGTTGTAAGAAACACGTCATAAAGCATAACCACTAAGATCTCTTAGTATTCTCTCACTGACAGTCCTGTTCAATGGACTTCCCATGTGATCTGAAAGGTACATATAGGTCAACGGAATTATGTGTATTCTTTGCATTTGGTGTTGATAGAAACAGCTTTGCAAATGTATTTTGGAGCATTTTATTCTGATTAAAACATTAAAATATTTTGAAAAAGATTCAAGATTAAAAAAAGGTCCTACTTTTCAGACATCTGCTGAACTCACTGAACTAATAAAAATTTCTTTTCCTCCAGAAAGGACCTCTTTTATCACAACTGATCACATCAGCAAGTGAGTCAAGACTAATGAGAAGTGAGTCCACTAATTAGATTTTCATAAGTCAAATTCCTCTAGAAATGAAATAAGGCTAAAATGCTGTTCAGATATTATAATATCTCAAATAGTTTGTAGGTAACAGTCAGTATGTGGTAGAAACGACTCAGTATGCTTCCTAGAACGGAGTAAGTCTACACGGCTATTCATATCTCAGACTCAGTAAGAAAGAGTTCTTTCGGTAACCCCTTGGCGGCCATTCAAGATGAAAGGCAAGCTGCGAAGACGCCCTGTTCAGTGAAACAGGCATCTACATCTGAACTTAGCTCATCAATAAATTACCAGAAGGAATATTCCCTTTCTGTCACTTGGGAGCCACATCTGCATCTGGCTTCTGCTCATTGCTTGTTCATGGTCAGGCCCAGACCTGCTGGGGAGCAAGGCAGGCCGGGACAGTGATTCATTCAGGCCCGAGTGCAAGGAAGGAAACGCTCTGCAGCCAAAATGCTATGTGCAGTTCCATTCAGAGCACCACACATTTCCCTGAAACTTGCTTAGGAAAACATTCTAATGCTGTTTTTAGTGTGTTCTATTTGTCATTCAGAAACACAACACATTAGCTGCTTTGAACTCTTGGGCACTAAAAATATTTAAGTTACATAAGTAGATGGACTGAAAGAAATACTAAATGGAGCTTTCAACTCAGCACACTCAAAAGCATCTCCTTATTGCCCTAACGAATAGTGAAGCTCTTGTAAGCGGCTGTGGAAACCCCTCCAGCCAGCCAGCCCATACTGGTCGGTGCAAGGGAGCAGCAAAACCAAGAGAAACAGCCATGCATATTTTCTCCTGCTGGAATAAAGAGCAATGTTTTGCAAAAATACATATTCTTTTTCCTATTGCTATTACAATTTCTGCATGACTTTCATGTCCAGTCATTGGCAGTTCGGACTTCCAAAACGTTTGAAGGTCAAAGGAAAAAAGAAGGAAGATACATTGCTTTTGTGCTGTATTTTGTCTCATACACATTTGAAAAGCAGACACTATGTAAATATAAAAGTAAGTTACTCAAATTTACTAGTCCTTTAAAATTATTTTGGCCTTCATCTTTGTTTTCTTTTATATCTCTGGAGCTTTGATTCATCACCTTGAATCTTTTGGTGTGGGTCTCTTTGTCACAGAGCTCTCCTTATCTGTTGATACATCCACTTTCTGAATATAGGGCTGTACAGTTACCTGAACCTGGAATTTTTTAAGATGGATATTGCCTGTGTGTGACATTGTATGTGGAATACATTACATAAGAGTAATGAGGGACTCTTTATAGGAACTCCTGTTATAAACATGTTTTCTTATGCACGTGAAAATAAGATGAATAATGAGGAAAAGCAGAATAAATGGCATCATAAATATTCATAATGTATTTCATTGTTTAGCATTACTAAAAATAAATGTGACACTCTTCCACATACACACACACTCACACGCACATCAGTGAAAGAGAAGTCAGCAACCTGAATAATTAACTGTTTCTTTGCAGTACCTACTGAAGTACAGTACTGGAAAAAATGGGAAATATTTGGTGGTGGTGTTATAAGACTTACAAAAAGTTAAAAATAAAAGAAATAATTTCTGAATTATATTTTATTCCTTGGATTTTGCTTTCACATTTTGGGTCAAATGTGCACAAAATTCAAAGCGAAGCATAATCAAAATTTGTTTTAAAATCATTTATACCTAAGTAAATACACATTTCTATTACCTTGCTTTAAATATAAACACATCTTTACTTCATACCAGTTCCCAAATGAGAAACCTCAAAATTTTCTTACTCTAGGAAAAAGAAAACCAAAACAGTCAAATTAGCCTGCATAACAGTATTAAAAAAATATTGTATAACAGATATTCCTTACAGAAAAATATTTTCTAAAGACTCTATATTTGAAGAATAATAATAATAATAAAAGAGATGGTATTAATTAGTGGCCAATACAGATGTGAAATAAAATGAGGAGAGGCACAGGATATAGGAAACTATTTGAACTATTTTAGCACTTGAAAATGTCAGACAATTTATTAAAGATTTATTCACTTGGTTTGGAAAGTCTTTGGGACTGCCTATGAAAACGTCTAAGAACTGGTGCTATTACAACTGAGTGGAGCCCGCACATGAGCACTGAGTACTTTTCAGGTCATTTTATTATGCGAGTAAATGAAAGGAACAAACGAATAACTGTCCTTTTAAATCTGACCCCATAGATAAAATAAAAGTAAGGAAGAAAGTCAAAAGTTAAATCAGCAAAAAGTTCATTTTGGAAAAAAATCAGACCCGACTCTCCGCATACCTCAACTCCAAAGGAAGATCATAGATCATACCTCAGTTAACTTCTTTCATATGTCAGCATTAATTTCATGGAATTTTTTTGCATTCATTTGAATCCTTTGGCTTTTAGAAGTAAAGCTAATGTTGAAAGTACTATCCTATTTCACAGGAATATCTCCACAATATATGAGATAATTTATATGTAACTACTTTTATATGTTAGGAAGCAAGGTGTTAAGGTTATTTTTAACAGTATGGACACATTTAAAATATTGACTAATTTCTAGGAATTGTTACTCAATTAAATACATTTAGATTCAACCACTAAACAGAAAACAGGATATCAAGCAAATTGTAATGAATAACATAAAATCTGAGTCAGTTTCTGAATTCAGATTTGTTACTACTTTCTTAACTTCCCTTTTCTGTTACATTAGCTCATCAACCAAAGTCAGTTTTAAAGGAAGCATGTTTTAAAACAAAGGCAACTTTTGGCTCAAAAAGAAGCCTTATTTTCAAAGAATATTTTTGGATTTTCTAATTCCTTTAACACCATAACCAAAAAGTTATTTCACATTACTGGGCATAGGATACAGCACAGTCAACACTATTTCCCTTATAAAACCTTGCAAATGTTTACACAAATGCTTTACAAGATTCATTAATTAATCTGCGGTATTCTCTGTAGACACTGATGTTATTTTTTTCCCATCTGATGATGAGAGGGGAGACTCAGAAAAGGAAGAAAACCCACATTTTGAAAAACAAAAATACTATTTTACTTTTTTTCTCCCCTCCTGGTGATCTTGGATTATTACTGTGAGTCACTCACTACCTTTGTGCAGAATGTATTTGCTCCGTGTGCAGAAAGTGAATCATTTCAGGTGCTGAATGTTTCTTCATAGCTTCAAATTTCAGAACAGTAGCCATGCACAATTCCAGAGGGTGCGTGCAGCAAAAACTGTTAAAAGAATATTCAAATAAGACCTATTTCAAATCCTACTTACTCTGTTGTTTTATAGTTCAAACAAAATAATGATGTTAATCATCCTTTTAAAGCTAATAGTGACTCCCTTTCTTTATGAATTTAAGTGTCACAATATCACACAGTCCCGAATTAAGAAGCTTTTTTGTCCCCTTATCCTACTTTCAGGTATTTTTTCATTCGAGAGCAATTAAGGGAAAAAATGAATTGTGATCGAGTGACTTTATCCAGGTCAGTGGAGCACTCTGCCTTCTTTCTTTCCTCTTCTCAGTTTTCCCACCCACCCCACACACATGCTGGAATGTAGCCATGAGCATTATTTTCCTTGTTCTAGAGACATCATAAAAGCAACTGGATAAGTGTGAAAAGAGGCCAACTTCTCTTTCTTTTCCTTTCAGTAAACACTGTGGTTCCCGAGTCTTAACTCTGCTTCTGAAGCCGTCAGTCACCCTTGCTGCAAAGCCACCACAGCCTTCCAGAGCAAGATCAATCAGAAGCACACCCCGCCAGAAGAAAAGGGACAGCTGTGTGACAGGGTGGTATAGACGAAGTTGGGAAGGTGATGCTTTTTCCAAAGTAGTTTCTATCCATTATTATCACTAGGATGATGTAAGGGAAGAATGAAACAAAATGTTATAAAATGTTACAAAGTTGGGCTTTTTAGAGATAGACTGGTTAGTCCCCATCACATCTGGTCTATTGTCCCATGAAACAGTAGAATTAAATTTAAGTCAATGATAAGCTGAAGCTCTTTGCCATTAAAGTAATGTAGTCAGCTACTGGTTGCATTATTGTTTTAAACAGATAATCTTTTCCAACTTGCAACAAATGAATTTAATATGATTCCATTTGAGTTCAAAGTTTGTGATACAAAGTCACAGACCCCTGTATCTGTAAGGAATATCTGTACAAAATATTCACAGGCCCAGTTCAAATATACCAATATCTTTCTGTACACTTTTTAACTACACCCCCAACTGTTTTCCTTAGGAGAAACCTAAGGAAATAAGTGTCATTATACTTTATAATCAATATATAAAGACTTAACACACATACAAAAAGAAATGTAACTGCAGTCTTTAAAGACGAGCTAGAAAGGGAACTGAAAGAGAAAAAGTATAGAATCTGAGGACATAAATGAGGAAGATTGAACACAGATTAATCATACTGTTATTGTATCCAGATTATTCCAAAGGCTTCTTTGCCATCTCTGAAGACAATTCAAAAATTACCTTCTAAACCCTCTTACCGATGTCTATATTTATACAATTCTTCCTGACAACTGTTTCACAAACATGTATTTGAAGCGATTCAGTGTATCCATGTTCAAATATTACATATGAATCAAGCCACCTAATTATTATTTTTAAAAATTATTTAGATGATTTATTGCAGTATCATTCCAAAAAAGCTTTTACTTCTGTAAGATCTCATCTGTACTTAGACATAACTCCCAAGATTTGTTTCATTCTGTTTGGTTTTTAGGATTAAAAAATAAAAGTGGGCTGAGTCCTTCACAGGGCTTGATAGGTCAACTTGCTTGAAGCCAGGACTAAATCAGTAACAAGGGGGGATAATGGGTATTAGTAAAATTTGGAGGTGGCTTGATTTCTATTTTTGTCTCAGTAATGGGATGAGATGAGTTGAGAGAAAGATAATTGGTACATAGTATATTTCCAGGAAAAATGAAATAATGTTACTTGGAAAAAAAAGTGTTTTGAAAGAATGTGTAAAGAACACCTTCTTGCAAGATCATGTACTTTGTTTATCAGAGTAAGTCAGAGTCCTAAATGTTACATTGTGGGGGTTTTTTTCTGTGTCTTGTTTTAAGCTTCTAGAGAAAGGAAAATTTTTATTCCCTCTTAAAATGTAACACTTAGAGACATTCCATACCTGTCTCTATAAAGACTAACCCTGGAAATGATCAGAACATTTTATGTATAGTTAGTGAATTTAATGTTTGAGCTAGAAATATCACCAGTGTGACAAATACAGATCAACACTTTCCAAAATTGTGTGTAGAGCTTAATTTCTAATGTAAATCGTATAATATTTTATATATTCAACTGAACACTTTAAAAGGTAAGGCAGCAAATTGTCAGTATGTGTAAAAAGCCAGCTAAAATGACACAATGTTTATTAATACTAATAAAGATGACTATCAAACCGCTTCTTTGTGTGCCCTGATACTTCATTCACACATTCACATGTTCATTTATGCATTTATTCATCATTTATAAAGTAACAGTTCTTATTTTACTGATGAAGATACTGAGGCTCAGAGACACTAAGTAAGTAATCAGACACCGAGGCACTGACCCCAGAGCCAGAGTCAGAGTTGGTCTCATTCTATTTTAAGCTGTCAAAATTAAAATAAGAACTGATTTTGAAAACTCTTGGAGTTGAATTAAAATGCAAAAATCAGGATTATGACTGTTAACCAGTCTGATCATATGAATAGCCATCTGAATCTGAATAAATACTCATATTCATAATGATTTCCACTTTCCTCTCTTTTGGCATACCATACAAATGAGTTTTAACGATATTTTTATTTTCCTGTCATACATTTATAAACCATGTTCAAGAGAATAAGACGTAAAACATCAAGGTTTCTGCAACGTGCAAGATTAAAAACTTGGTAAAAATCCCACTCCGCTTGAACCTGTCTGCGCTGACTGAGCTAGGAGACTGTTGAAAGTTCCTGTGGCTTGGGCAAAAGCCAGTCTTTGCAGACACAGTTTTATAAGGCATTTTCCCCTTACAACTGGCCAAGTTTTAAATCCTTCAGTGTTTGATTCTGATTAGGAAGGTAACACTGGGGCAAGGGGAAATGAGGTATGGGAGTTTGTTAAGGAGAAGGTATGTTTTACTTAGAATAACAATAATATTTTCCGTTTGTATCAGAAGCTAAAAGATGGAGTGCTCTGAAGTCACTGCTTTTATCTTTGGGCTCACAGCTACCTGGTAGAGGAAAGTCAGCGCCCCCCTCACCACCTCGGTGTCACTGACATGTTTATGAGCTCTCTCCGACAGTTTCACTTTATTCACCCACTCGCACGGGCTCTCAGGCAGCCCTTCACTTGTCGCCTGTGCCTGCCTATATAAACCTTATCATTGTTCTAAAATTCTAAGTTGAGCTCTAGGTCTGTCTTGCTCTACTCTAATCATTTAGTCTCAAAACTACTGAAGTCTTTTCTCTAATTCAGTGTAGTCTAAAAACAAGACATCTTTTTAAAGATACTTGACATGACATTTTTTTTTGTTGCAGAGAAATGCTTGTGTGATGCATCTTCAATTCAAAAATACTTATGCGCAGATGCAAATATTTATACCTCTTCCGTTGTGCTAGAATAATGTAACAATGACTTTCGTGTTCATGGAAAGATACAATATACCAATAACTACAACAGGACCTTTTAAACAGGGATAATTGTACCCCCTCGTTAAATGAGCTTTGAGAGGTTTGTGAATATCAGAATTTAGATAACTTTATATATATAGTATATGTATATACATATTATATATATAATATCTAGTAAAGTCATTTGATATTTTTATCTGATTCTCAAAGTAGTTTGTGAACTAACACATACCCACAAAACTGTATATCATTTATGTTTACATACTTTTATTAAACTCAACAGTGAAATGAACTTTATTGCTAATTAGTAATGATTATAATCATCAATTCAGGAAAATGTTCTCCCCAAAATCACTCTTCTAAGGCTTCTTTCTCATGAAACTATCAGTCACAAATATTCAGATGTGATTTTGCACTCTGGTTTATAGGAGAGAAATTTTAAAAACCAACCAGAAAATAAACAAGCCCTAAAATACTTCACTTGATCCTATTTTCTTAACCATCTCCTGTGCTTTGCTTGCCACTCTTCGCTTTTTAAAAAGAATACCTTAACTCTCCTCTCTTCTTGTCTAAACCTTATTCACCAGGAAGTCTTCCCTTAACGACATAGCCTAATGGCAATTTAGCATCCCCTGAAAATTTTGAACCAACACTTTATTAATGGATTGCAGTTAATCACAGAAGATTGAGAGCCGAATTAATTGAAAGAGAGCCAAATCATTATTACTGTTCCCTTGAATTTTTATATAATTATGTCATTATAGTATTTTTCAGAATTGCTGATTTGTTTCCACACCTGTAAATATAATCAACTCATAGGGAAGAAATATATTTTTTTGATCTGCTACAGAACTTAATGAATTTTGAGTTCATTTCACTTTAATTTGCTAAATCCAGAGTAAAGAACAATCCAGGAGAATAACCATTAAAATTCCAAGAGTTATTTGATAAGGAGAAGAATCTCATTTTCCTTCAGATGCATTTATTTATAATACAGAAGATTCTTTATTTCATAAATATTTTCTCTCTTAGAACACAAAGCATAAACCAGTGAAAATCTTCAAATATAATTTTTTTTGTAACTGAGGTTAAAAATATGCATATGAAATAGTGAACAGATTTTAAGTGTACAATTAAAATGAGTTTCATAAATGAATCCCACACTCCAGTAAAGACATAGAATATTTCTATTACCCAGAAAGTTCCCACATGCCCCCTTCCAATAAACTCCACTCTCTCATAAGACAGTGCTGTAGTTTTTGTTACAAATAGAAATATTTTTCTTGTTCTTGAATGTCATTTAAATGGAATCATGAAATATATCCTTTGAGTTGGATTCTTTTGGTAAACTTAAGGGTTTTGCAGTTCTTCCAGGTATTTGCATATGCTGGCATTCATTCTTTTATATTACTGAGTAGTATACCATTTTATGGGTAGACAGCATGATCTGTATTTTTCATTACTTGTAGTGTTTTTGTTAAGTTTTGGTATCATTATGCTGGCCTCACAAAACAAGTAGAGGAGTGTTCCCTCCTTTTCCCTTTTATGAAAGACTTTGTGTATAATTGTTATAACTTCTCAAAATATCTGATAGAATTAACTAGGGGTGAATATGTGGGATTGGAATTTTCTTGTTCTGGGTTTTTCATTATAAAATCAATTTTTTAAATAAAGTGCTATTCAGGTTTACTATTCCTTCTTGTGTTGGTTTCTTAGCTTATGTTTTCCATAAAATTTGTCCATTTTGCCTATATCCTTTAATATATTTGCATTGTACACAATATTCCTTCTTATCTACTTAATATGTTTTAAAGCTGTGACAACTCCTCTTTAATTTTTGCACCGACAATTTGTCTTTTTTTTCTTAAGTAGCCTTTACAGTTTTATTAAATCAATTTTATTAATCCTTTGAAATAAACAACTTTTGTCTTTTAAAATTATTGTTTCTATTTCAGAAGTTCCTTCTTCTATATATTACATCCTTCTACTTACATTTGGGTTTAATTTGCTGTTTTATTCCTAGCACCTTAAGTTGAAAATTAAATGATTAATTTTTAACTTTCTTTGTTTCCTAATATATGCATTTAAAGCTATATATTTTCTTCTAACCATTACTCTAGTTACATCCATAGAATTTTATATATTGTTTTAATCAAAAATTCAGTTTGAAACACTTTTCTACTTTTCTGCAATTTTTTATTTCATTGATGGGTCCTTTATGAGTATACTGCTTAATCTCCAAATTATTGGCAATTTTTTTCATATCTTACCAGTATTAGATTTTAATTTAATTTTATTTTCCTAGAGAAATTTTAAAGTTTTTTTATGAGACATCAATATCTTGGAATTTATGATATATATATATATATATATATATATATATTATTTTTAATTTTTTATTAAGGTATTATTGATGTACACTCTTATGAAGGCTTCACATGAAAAAACAATGTGGTGACTACTTTTACCCATATTATCAAGTATACAGCCATACCCCAATGCAGTCACTGCCCATCAGTGTAGTAAGATCCCACACCTTCACCATTAGACTTCTCTGTTCTACACTGTCTTCCCCATGACCCCCCCCCACACCATGTGTACTAAACATAATACCCCTCAATTCCCTTCTCCCTCCCTTCTGACCCACCCTCCCACACCCCTCCCCTTTGGTAACCACTAGTCCCATCTTGGAGTCTGTGAATCTGCAGCTATTTTGTTCCTTCAGTTTTGCTTCATTGTTATACTCCACAAATGAAGGAAATCATTTGGCACTTGTCTATCTCCACCTGGCTTATTTCACTGAGTATAATATCCTCTAGCTCCATCCATGTTGTTGGAAATGGTAGGATTTGTTTCTTTCTTATGGCTGAGTAGTATTCCATATGTATATGTACCAAATATTCTTTATCCATTCATTTACTGATGGACACTTAGGTTGCTTCCATATCTTGGCTATTGTAAATAGTGCTGTGATAAACAGAGGGGTGCATATGTCTTTTTGAATCTGACAAATTGTATTCTTCGGGTAAATTCCAAGGAGTGGGATTCCCGGGTAAAATGGTATTTGTATTTTTAGTTTTTTGAGGAACCTCTATATTGCTTTCCACAATGGTTGAACTAGCATACATTCCCACTAGCAGTGTAGGAGGGTTCCCCTTTCTCCACATCCTTGTCAGCATTTGTTGTTCTTAGTCTTTTCAATGCTGGCCATCCATAATGGTGTGAGGTGATATGTCATTGTGGTTTTAATTTGCATTTCCCTGATGATTACTGATGCGAAGCATCTTTTCATGTGTCTGTTGGCCATCTGAATTTCTTCTTTAGAGAACTATGTCTTCATATCCTCTGTCCATTTTTTAATTGGGTTATTTGCTTTTTGGGTATTGAGGCATGTGAGTTCTTTATATATTTTGGATGTTAACCCCTTGTCAGATATGTCATTTACAAATATATTCTTCCATATTGTAGGATGCCTTTTTGTTCTGTTGATGGTGTCCTTTGCCATACAGAAGCTTTTTAGTTTGATGTAGTCCCATGTGTTCATTTTTGCTTTTGTTTCCCTTCCTCAAGGAGATGTGTTCAGGAAGAAGTTGCTCATGCTTATATTCAGGAAATTTTTGCCTATGTTGTCTTCTAAGAGTTTTATGGTTTCATAACTCACATTCAAGTCTTTGATCCATTTTGAGTTTACTTTTGTGTATGTGGTTAAACATTAATCCAGTTTCATTCTCTTGCACTTAGGTGTCCAGTTTTGCCAACACCAGTTGTTGAAGAGGCTATCATTTCCCCATTGTATGTCCATGGCTACTTTATTATCTATTAATTGACCATATATGATTGGGTTTATATCTGGGCTCTCTAGTCTGTTCCATTGGTCTGTAGTTCTGTTCTTGTGCCAGTACCAAATTGTCTTGATTACTGTGGCTTTGTAGTAGAGCTTGAAGTTGGGGATCATAATCCCCCAGCTTTATTCTTCCTTCTCAGGATTACTTTGGCTATTTGTGGTCTTTTATGGTTCCATATGATTTTTAGAATGATTTGCTCTAGTTCATTGGAGAATGCTATTG
Source organism: Smutsia gigantea (assembly GCA_032199065.1). Taxonomy (NCBI): domain Eukaryota; kingdom Metazoa; phylum Chordata; class Mammalia; order Pholidota; family Manidae; genus Smutsia; species Smutsia gigantea. Next base: position 255,345 of record JAVSCE010012714.1, on the reverse strand, counting down.
GTATTTTGCTAGGAATTGCATTGAATCTGTAGATTGCTTTAGGCAGGATGGCCATTTTGACAATATTAATTCTTCTTATCCATGACCCTGGGATGTGTTTCCATTTATTGGTATCTACTTTAATTTGTCTCATGAGTGTCTTGTAGTTTTCAGAGTATAGGTCTTTCACTTCCTTGGTTAGGTTTATTCCTAGGTATTTTATTCTTTTTGATGCAACTGTGAATGGAATTGTTTTCCTGATTTCTCTTTCCGCCAGTTCATTGTTAGTGTATAGGAATGCAACAGATTTCTGTGTATAGATCAGAAGAATGTTTGCCTTGAGTTGGTGTTGGGGAATATTGAGTGAGAGAAGGTTGGAGGGACTTTCTGAGTTGATGAAAATGCTGTGTATCTCTTTTAGGCAAGGGTTATGTGTGTGCATTCTATTTTCAGAACTCATTAAACTGTACACTTAAAACCTGTACATTTTTCCGTATGTTAATTATACCTCAAAATACACATAAAATGGCAGAATATTATTTAGGGAGTACAAACTACTCAATTAAGAAAGAAAATGATTAGGACAAAATTCCTGATGGTAATAACTTCTGTAAGGATAAGGGATTGTGATTTTGGAGGGACACATTGAGGGCTTTTCAAGTTCCAGTAGTGTACTAATCCTTAAACTGAGTACTGGATACAGCAGTATTATTTTCATTATTATGTCTTAGCATGCACATATATTTATGTATACTTCAAATCAATTTTATTTAAAGATTAGTCTACAAATGTCTCTGTTTTATTTTCAGTACTGTTGCTGATGTTTAAATTCTGTGGGAAAGGATAGGTAACACCCCTTGGATATTTGCCTTATTTCACAAAGATATATAATTTTTTCATCATAGACTATTTTGACTAGTATAGATGAAAAAATATGAGTCCTTGGCATAAGGAAATGTTAGTGGTACATAGTAAAGTCATATATTCGACCAAGATTTTATAATTTATGAAGCACCCTAAAGTTAATTTAACCACTTTTTCATAATAATAAAAATAACTTCAGGAAGGAGAAGGAGTAAAATAAATAAATTTTCTTTAGTTAAAAAATTTTATTCTATACTATGCATTCAGTGCTCATATATATTGTTATATTGTTATATACTTTTACCAGACTGTCAGAACTAGATCCAGGGATTCTGATTTGGGGAACCCAGAAGGAACAGTATATATTTTATCACTCTTTTCTGGCTTTTAGAAATCAGAAGATTGAGATTAGATATTGATACAGATAATGATACATGGACCTATCATAAATGCTTCAAAAAGTCATTATTTTAGATGGTGTGTCCATTTTTTTCCTTTAATGATAGAGCAAGGATGAAATTCAAGGAGTTTCTTAATTACTGTTCTGAAAAATATAGTGAAAGTTCTAATTGTCATTAGTGACAACTGGCAATTTTTATGATGCTGGCTGTAAGATTACCTTAACTTTGAATACCAGTGTGTTTAATTTTCCTAATTTTGTTCCATTTGAAATCTCTCTTAAGATGTATTGATGGGCAGACATTTAATGAAATAAGAATAATAAAATAATAGAATCTAAGTGGTGAATATATATGTGGGCATTCACTATAAAATTCTTCATACTTTACCTAATGTTTTAATTCATATACATATATATAAAATTCATATATATATAATTCATATATATATATGTAAATATTAGGAGTAAAACTCCCTGAATCAAATGCCAGATTGGTAACATATATCTTTTCACACTGATACAATATTGTCTTCCTTCAAAACTGATTTTTAAAAAAAACTGGCAATGCTAATTATTCAGTGTTCTAAGGTAATCAACAGGAATGTATATATATATATATATGAAACCAGTTATTTAGAACACTGAATAATTAACATTGCTAGTTTATATATGTATGAAACCAGTCTGATGTGGCATGGGTAATATGCAACAAGGCTAATTTTCTTACCTCTAACAAGAAATTAGTGTTTATTTAGCCAAAAGTTATTGCTCAACCTCAGGGAAAATGTAACTTTGCTGAAGTTTAATAATGGAAAATTCCCTAGTGCATGTCTTGGTAAAGTATACCTCAAAAATGAATTTGAGGAAGTTTACATTCAATGGAAATTTTACTCCATTTTACAAAAGGAAATACTTTGATTCTAATAGAATATAAGTGTTTCTGTAAATGAATAGGATTGCTGTTTTAACTATTTGATAAAAGGCAGACAATAATAAAGAGACATAATGGCAAAAATTTAGTGTTCAAGTTATTTGGCTTAAAATGCATTGCTAATGGATAGCTGAGGTTAAGAAACCTTAGAGTGGAAATATTGTATTGACAATACTAAGTTGCTTCACAAGATTTAACATGATGCAAACATATCATTTTCATTCTAAAGACATAAAACTAAAGTAATAAAGACAGAAACAAAAACACATTAGAAAAGGTAATCTCCACCCAAACTGAACTGTATCAAATTTGATGTAATTAATATTTTGAAATCTTAAGAGTACAAATTTCAGATTTTTCAGGTTTTATTCTTTCCACCACAGGAACATTCTAACTGATTAATTAATAACACTGTAAAAGTATACAGTATAGAAGAGGGAAGAAGTGGAATTGGAGAAAAGTAGGAAATCTTGACCAAAAGATGAAAGAATATTTTAAGACATATTTAGTCAGCCTTTGCTAGTTAAACATCACAGGTAGCAAAAATTTGTGTGTAGAAAATCAAAAATAAGGATGCAATTGAATCCAACATGTGTTTATGGATCACCTATCATTTTGAAAATTCTGTGGAATACTTTTTAATAAATTAATTAAAACACAGATTGGGAGAGGGGCTTAAAAAACATGACCCAACTACATGCTATGTACAAGAAACTCACTTCAAATATAATGATATAGGTAAGTTGAAAATATAAGGAAAGTAGGAGTGGCTGTATTAACATAATGTAATTTTAGGAGAAATAAAATTACCAGAGAAAGTGAGAGACATTATATTTTGACAATAGGCTCAAACAAAAATAAGATACAGCATCTTAAATACTGTAAGAGGACAGGATGTAGGGATTAAAGATGGTGGTGTAGAGGTGAGACAGATGCCTCCTCCTAAAACCTCATGTAATACAAAAATATAATTAATACAACTAATCCTGAAAGAGGAATAGGAAAGAGGACTGCGCCAGACTGCATACACCTGGAGAAAAGAGCAGATCTCACAGAACAGGGTAACGTACCAAAGCTGCGGCCTGGCGGGACCCAAGCCCTTCCCCCACCCCACCTCACTGGCGGGAGGAAGAGATACAGAGCAGGGAGGGAGTGGAGGCCTGGAACTGCTGAACACCTAGTTCTGGAGATCTGCTCTGGGAGCACAAACCTACATTGCATGGTGGTCTGGAGATTAGTGGGGTTTGAAAGCTAAGGCAGGTGGAATATCTGGAAAGACTGAGATTCCATCTGCTTGTGGAAAGCAAGGATCCATATCTGGCTGCTCTGGGACAAAAGAAAGGTGAGTAGTCTGAGAGACTTCCTAACAGCAAGAGGGCTGCTAAAGGGGCAAGGATTGCACAGAACTTACTGCTCAGGGGAAAGGACAGGTAGACAAAATTGACCAGGTGAGCTCTGCTCAGCAGGTTGGCAAATTTCAGGAGCTTCAGGTAATCCATCACCCTGGCTGGCTAGACAGCTCCAAGGACCCCCGTCCGTGATATGCAGCCTGCTATGCCTTCCTTCTGGCCAACCCACAACTGGCTCACAAACCAGCAGCCCCTGCCCTGGCATCAGGCAAGCCAGAGGGAAACCCCACCTACAACAACTAAAATCGAAAAGCATAGAGGCTTACACCTGTGTGTTCGGCCCACTAGTTCTGGCAGTGGAGACAGGCATAGCAGCCAGGAAGCAGGAAACAGCACTATCCTGAATCCAGACACCACACTGCTTGCCTGTGACCTCTATCATTGCTCCAGGGACTGAGCAGCTCCATAAAGTAGAGCTTCTGGGCACCAGAGGGTGCCATATACAAATATGGAACATCAAAGGAACCTGGTTCAAAGCAAAATCCTACATACACCAGAAAAAGCGTAAAAAGAAACTGATCTCATCAATCTTCCTGAAAGAGATTTCAAAATAAAAATCATAAACATGCTCATGGAGGTACAGAAAAATATTCAAGAACTCAGGAACGAATTGGAGTCAGAGATCCAAACATTAAGGAATACAATGGATGGTATTAAAAGCAGATAGGATATGGTAGAGGAGACAATAAATGAAATAGAAACTAGAGAAAAGGAATACAAAGAAGCTGAGGCACACAGAAAAAAGGATCTCTAAGAAAGAAATAATATTAAGAGAACTGTGTGACCAATCCAAATGGAACAATATTCACATTATAGGAGTATCAGAAGAAGAAGAGAGAGAAAAGGGGATAGAAAGTGTCTTTGAGGAAGTAATTGCTGAAAACATCTCCAATCTGGGGAAGGAGATAGTGTCTCAGGCCATGGAGGGTCACAGATCTCCCAACACAAGGGACCCAAGAAAGACAACATCAAGACATATAGTAATTAAAATGGCAAAGATCAAGGATAAGGACAGACTATTAAAAGCAGACAGAAAGAGAAATAAGATCACATACAAAGGAAAACCCATCAGGTTATCATCAGACTTCTCAGCAGAAACCTTACAGGCCACAAAGGAGTGGCATGATGTATTTAATGCAATGAAGCAGAAGGGCCTCGAATCAAGATTACTTTATCTGGCAAGATTATCATTTAAATTTGAAGGAGGGATTGAACAATTTTCAGATAATCAAAAGCTGAGAAAATTTACCTCCCACAAACCATCTCTACAGTGTATTTTGGAGGGACTGCTATAGATGGAAGTGTTACTAAGGTTTAGTAGCTGGCACCAGAGGTAATAAAACCACAGTAAAGAAAGTAGAATAGCTAATTACTAAGCAAATGCAAAATTAAATTAACGATCCCCAAAGTCAGTAAAGGGATAGATAAAGAGTACAGAATATGATACCTAATATATAAAGAATGGAGGAGGAAGAAAAAGGAGAAAAAATAAAGAACCTTTTGATTGTGTTTGTTATAGCATACTAAGTGAGTTGTTAGACTCTTAGATAGTAAGGAAGTTAACCATGAACCTTTGGTAACAACGAATCTGCAATGTCAATAAGTACATACTATTGATAATCACTCTAAATGTAAATGGACTGAAAACACCAATCAAAAGACATAGAATCACTAACTAAATAAAAACAAGACCCATCTGTAGGCTGCCTACAAGAGACTCACTTCAAACCCAAAGACAGACATGCAGACTAAAAGTGAAGGGATGGAAAAAGATATTTCATGCAACGAATACGGAGAAAAAACAGGAGTTGCAGTACTTGTATCAGACAAAGTAGACTTCAAAAGAAAGTCACAAGAGACAAAGAAGGGTATTACATAATGATAAGGGGGTCAGTCCTACAAAAGGATATAACCATTATAAATATCTATACACCCAACACAGGAGCACCTAGATATGTGAAACAAATACCAACAGAATTAAAAGGAAAATAGAATGCAATGAATTCATTCTAGGAGACTTCAACACTCCACTCACACCTAAGGACAACTCAACCAGACAGAAAATAAGTAAGGACACAGAGGCACTGAACAACACATTACAACAGATGGACCTAACAGGCATACACAGAACTCTACACCCAAAGCAGCAGAATACACATTCTTCTCAAGTGCACATGGAACATTTTCAAAAATAGATCATATACTAGGCCACAAAAAGAGCCTCAGTAAATTAAAAAAAGATTGAAATTGTACCAACCAGCTTCTCAGACCACGAAGGTATGATAAGAAACTAGAAATAAATTATGCAAAGAAAATTTAAAATCACACAAACACATAAAGACTTCACAAGATGTTCATAAATAACCATTGGATCAATGACCAAACAAAAACAGAGATCAAGGAATATATGGCGACAAATGACAACAATAATGCAACACTGCAAAGGCTGTGCTAAGAGGGAAGTATATTGCAGTACAGGCCTACCTCAGGAAAGAAGAACAATCCCATATGAGAAGTCTAAATTCACAGTTAAAGAAACTAGCAAAGGAAACACAAATGAGACCCAAAGTCAGTAGGAGGAGGGACATATTAAAGATTAGAGCAGGGATAAATAAAATCAAGCAGAATAAAACAATAGAATGAATCAATGAAAGCAAGAGCTTGTCCTTCAAGAAAATAAACAAAATAGATAAACCCCTAGCCAAACTTATCAAGAAAAAAAGAGAGTCTACACACATAAACAGAATCAGAAATGAGAAAGGAAAAATCACTATGGACACCACAGAAATACAAAGAATTATTAGAGAATACTCTGAAAAATTATATGCTACCAAACTGGATAACCTAGAAGAAATGGACAGCTTTCTAGAAAAATACAACCATACAAGAATGACCCAGGTAAAATCCCAGAAAATCTGAACAGACCAATTACTAGCAATGAAACTGAACTGGTAATCAAAAACTACCTAAGAACAAAACCCTTGGACCACGTGGCTTCACCACTGAATTTTATCAAACATTTAGTGAAGACCTAATACCCATTCTCCTTAAAGTTTTCCAAAAAGTAGAAGAAACTCATTCTATGAGGACAGCATCACTCTAATACCAAAGGCAGGCAAAGACACCACAAAAGAGAAAATTACAGACCAATATCCCTGATGAACATAGATGCAAAAATACTCAACAAAATATTAGCAAAGCAAATTCAAAAATACATCAAAAAGATCATCCATCATGATGAATTAGGACTTACTCCAGGAATGCAAGAAAATTACACTATTAGAAAATCCATCAACTTCATCCACAACATCAACAAAAAGGACAAAAACCACATGAACATCTCCATAGATGCTGAAAAAGTGTTTAACAAAATTCAACATCTATTCATGATAGAAACTCTCAACAAAATGGGTATAGAGAGCAAGTACCTCAACATAATAAAGGCCATATATGACAAACCCACAGCCAGCATCATACTTAACAGTGAGAAGCTGAAAGCCTTTCCTTTAAGATGGGGAACAAGACAAGGATGCCCACTCTCTCCTCTTTTAATCAACATAGTACTGGAGGTCCTAGCCATGGCAATCAGACAACACAAAGAAATAAAATGCATCCAGATTGGTAAGGAAGAATTTAAACTGTTCCTGTTTGCAGATGACATGATATTGTACATTAAAAACCCTAAAGAATCCACTCCAAAACTACTAGATCTAATATCTGAATTCAACAAAATTGCGAGATACAAAATTAATATGCAGAAATCTGTGGCATCCCTGCACACTAACAATGAACTAGCAGGGAGAGAAATCAGGAAAACAACTCCATTCACAGGTGCATCAAAAAGAATAAAGTACCTAGGAATAAACATAACCAAGGAAGTGAAAGACCAATACTCTGAAAACTACAAGACACTCATGAGAGAAATTAAAGAAGATACCAATAAATGGAAACACATCCCATGCTCATGGACAGGAAGAATTAATATTGTCAAAATGGCCATCCTGCCTAAAGCAATCTACAGATTCAATGCAATTCCTAGCAAAATACCAACAGCATTCTTCAATGAACTAGAGCAAATCATTCTAAAATTCATGTATAACCACAAAAGGCACTGAATAGCCAAAGCAATCCTGAGAAGGAAGAATAAAGCTGGAGGGATTATGCTCCCCAACTTCAAGGTCTACTACAAAGCCTCAGGAATCAAGACAATTTGGTACTGGCACAAGAACAGTCCAACAATAGACCAATGGAACAGACTAGGGAGCCCAGATATAAACCCAACCATATATGGTCAATTAATAGATTATAAAGGAGCTATGGACATATAATGGGGAAATGATAGCCTTTTCAACAACTGGTGTTGGCCAAACTGGACACCTACATGAAAAATAATGAAACTGGATTATTGTTTAGCCCCATATGCAAAAGTAAACTTGAAGTGGAACAGAGACCTGAATGTAAATCATGAAACCATAAACTCTTAGAAGACAACATAGGCAAAAATTTCCTGAATATAAACATGAGCAACTTCTTCCTGAATGCATCTCTTCAAGCAAGGGAAACAAAAGCAAAAATGAACAAATGGGACTACATCAAACTAAAAAGCTTCTGTACTTCAAAGGACACCATCAACAGAACAAAAAGGCATCCTTCAGTATGGGAGAATATATTTGTAAATGACATATCTGACAAGGGGTTAACATCCAAAACATATAACAAACTCACAGGCCTCAACACCCAAAAAGCAAATAACCCAATTAAAAAATGAGTGGAGGGTATGAACAAACAATTCTCAAAAGAAGAAATTCAGATGGCCCACAGGCACATGAAAAGATGCTCCACATCACTAATTATCAGGGAAATGCAAATAAAAACCACAATGAGGTATCACCTCACACCAGTTAGAATGGCCAGCATAGAAAAGACTAAGCACAGCAGATGCTGTGAAGAAAGAAGAACCCTCCTACCACTGCTGGTGGGAATATAAGCAGTTCAACCATTGTGGAAAGCAATATGGAGGTTCCTCAAAAAACTAAAAATACAAATACCATTTGACCTGGGAATTCCACTCCTAGGAATTTAACCAAAGAATACAAGTTCTCAGATTCAAAAAGACATATTCACCCCTCTGTTTATCACAGCACTCTTTACAGTAGCCAAGATTTGGAAGCAACCTAAGTGTCCATCAGTAAATGAATGGATAAAGAAGATGTGGTACATATACACAATGGAATACTATTCAGCCATAAGAAAGAAACAAATCCTACTGTTTGCAACAACATGGATGGAGCTGGAGGGTATTATGCTCAGTGAAATAAGTCAGGCGGAGAAAGACAAGTGCCAAATGATTTCCCTCATTTGTGGAATATAACAATGAAGCAAAACTGATGGAACAAAATAGCAGCAGACTCACAGACTCCAAGAAGGAACTAGAGGGTACCAAAGGGGAGGGGTGTGGGAGGGCAGGTAGGGAGAGAGGGAGAAGGGGATTGTGGGGTATTATGTTTTGTACACATGTTGTGTGTGGGGTCATAGGGAGGGCAGTGTAACTGAGAAGATAAATAGTGAATCTGTGACATCTTACTACACTGATGGACATTGACCGCAATGGGGTGTGGGGTGGACACGATAACATAGGTGAATGTAGTAACCATATTGTTTTTTCATGTGAAACCTTCATAAAAGTGTATATAAATAATACCTTAATAAAAAAAAGGATAGGATGTCAGAAAGATGGCAGGATCAGGAGCTGCAGGATCTGTGAAATGAGGACTGGTAGAAGTGAAAGAAGAAATAGACAAATTCATGATTATAGTTGGAAATGTCAACATCCTTCTCTTCAACAATTGATGAATAATTTTGGAAAATGTTTGGCTATTATTACTTGAAATATTCATTTTGCTCTCTTACATGTCTCTTTTTCTTCTGGTATTCTAATAATGTATAGTTTATATGCTAGATGTTTTGAAATTATCCCAGAGTTTTTGGATACTCTGGTTTGTGTGTATTTTCATTGTTTTTTCTCTTTGTGTTTTAGTCTCAGAAGTCTATATTGACATATCTTCAAGTATGCTGATTCTTTCTTCAGTGTGTCCAACCTGTTATTCCCATCAAAGGCATTCGTTACTTCTGTTACATTGTTTTTGATTCCTAACATATTTCCTTTGATTCTTTCTTACAGTTTCTTTTTTTGCATTAGAGCTGTTAACATATTAAATCATAGCTATTTTAAATTCCCGGTTTGATAATTCCAAACTCTCTGCCATACTTGAATATGATTCTAAGATTTGCTTCATCAGCCTGTGTTTTTCTTGCTTTTTATCAGATGGCTTGTAATTCTTGTTGAAAGCCACACATGATGCACTGGATACTAGCACTAGAATTAAATAGGCCTTTAGTTTGATGTTTTAATGTTAATCTGACTAGGAGTTCAGCTGTGTTTAATGTTTGTTACATTACATCTAATGTAATGTAGGTGCCAGAGGCTTCAAATCCTTCTCTTGTTCTTATTATCTTCCTGGTTGTTTTGGGTTTCCCTAAAAATCCCTTCTTAAACAGAGATTGTTCTTCCCAATTCTGTCATTTGTGATCCTGTAACATTACTCTTAAGTCCTGTTGACGTGGCGGGAAGGCGTATGGCGGGAAGGTGGGCACTCTGTACTTCTATGATTAAGTTTCAGTCCTTAGTGGGCCTGTGCCCCCGTGCCATGATCTTCCCTATTGTTTCTAAGCTTCTTTTACCTTGTTCGGTGATGCAGGAGGGCAGAAGGGAGCTAGAAATGGGTGATTTTCTTTCCTCCGTATCAGATAAGGCTATGATAAAGCTATCTGTCTTAGAGTACTGGCTTTATTTATGGTGAAGGCTCTGTGCCTATTTCAAAATATTTAGTTTTCTCCCAACCCCCACACCCCACCAGGAACACGAGGATTTTTCTTGTTTATCATCTCTATGAGAAGTTGGTGGATATTCTGGAGACACAACTCATTAAAGTGACAGCATCCCCAAGAGTTTTCACTCTCACACTAATGTACGCTCTGCTTCCAACAATTTGTCAAAATTATCACTTAACAGTCTCTACCAGTTTATGGCTCCAGCAGCTTCTGTTCCTGGTAAGATGATCTTAGCTATATTGTTTCCAGATTTGGAGTGATGGTTTTCCCCTGTGCTGGGAAGCCAAGCCAAGAAAAGGGACAATGTTTCTTTAAGGCTTTAAGAACGCAGAGGAATACCAGGGAGCTTAAGTTTGAAGCACTGTAACAATGTACCCCCCACCAGGACCCAGTGATATGGAACAGCTTGTTGATCATAGTCATGTAGGCCCATTAGTTTACAATAGAATATCCGGGTACCCTTTATTGAGACAGGTTAAAACATAACTAGCATTCTGGCTGAACCTATAGGACACTAACCGCTCCCACTGCAGCATTCCTGGGTCTGACTCCCCTTTGCCCTTGTAGTGAGTGCAAAAACGGCATGGATCCGCTGCACTCGGGGCTCAGCCTTTGTATGTGAATCCCCTGAGCCGGTGCCGGCGCTAATAAACTGCTTCTTGCCAAACATCTCGGTGTCCCACCCCCTTGTTCGTAGTTCCCGCTATTCCTGCAGTACCCCAAGACCCCTATTCTCTTGATGGATCCAAAAAAGTAATTGACATTCTGTTTGTTTAACATTTTTTTTCTTGTAACATGGAAGGAATGACTCTAAGCTCTCTACCTGTCAGAGCAAACACTGCAGTTACCCAATGTGCATTTATGATAAAATCTTTCAGAAAAATAGAAAAAGAGAGGAGGATTCCCTCAACTGATAAAGAACACTACAAAAAATCTATAATTAACATTATATTTAATAATGAAAGACTATTCCCCGACCTAGGAATAAGACAAGGACTACACGCCTGGGTACTTATCTCAGAGGAATGAGGACTTATGTTCACATAAAAAACATGTACATAAAGGTGTTTATAGCAGCTTTATTTGTAATAGACATAACCTGGAATGTTCACATAAACCAGGCAAAGGGTCCACAGGATCTGTCTATTATTTCTTACAGCTGTATGTGATATAGGTACTTGAAAATAAAATTTTTAATTAAAAAATAAAGTTTAAAATAATTCAGGCTGCTGGATGGAGAATGAACCCTAGGATTGGGAGGGCGCTAGAGGTGGGGGGGAGAAAAAAGTAAAGAAAAGATCTGTCAGAAGTATACTGTACTAAGCATAGTAATCAGGAGGGAGACAATGGCATCATGGACTACGGGTAGTAATGGTAGAAATGAAGGATACTGAGCCATTCAAGATGTAGTTTGTGGCTGAGCTAGTTGACTTGCTCTATGTTTGGATGTGGGAGGTGAGGAAAAGGAAGAAATAAAGGATGAATCTCAGAACTACGAAATAAGTCACTGAAATAATAGATGAGATATAGCTGGGTGAAAAAAGAATTGAGGGAAACATACTGACAGGGAGAATGAAGAGGGTTCACCATACTATCTTCAAGGCCTACTGAAAATATACAGTTGAAATCACGGATTAATAAATATTGGAATTATATAAGTGGTATATTTGAATTAATTAATAGAACATTTCCAGACCATCAGGAGTGGGCAAATAAGATGGCACAGGAGTGAAATTTGCTGTGGATGAGAAGGTCAAGGGCTGAGAGGCCAGAGGAAGACTAGTGGTCATGGGCAGTGGGCCACCTAGGATGGTGGCCTGGCTTTAGGTGGAGAACGGCATGACATGATTGCTAAAACAGAAGGAGTTGATAACTGGAAAGTAAGAAATTGATGACAAAAAGTAAAGACTACAGTGTATTGTAGGTGAAAGCACAGGAGTTGTTATGGAAGGTGGGCCATATTAGTCTGTAAATGGCATTGCTGATCTTCAGACTGAATTCTGAGATGAGTTGTATGAGACAGAACAGGATGTCAATGAGCAGGGGAATCCTCAAGGGAACCTGGTTTTAGGTAAGGCAAAGATGGAGTGTTTGGTATAAATGATGAAGATGTGAAGAAGTGTGGTTATCACAAATAAATATTTCATAAAGTATATTAAATGATTTGTGTGAGAGAAATTTGGATCAGGACTATTTATAGTCCCTACAGTTATGAAAAAATGTAAGAGAGATGACTGGATGTATTTATATCAGGCAAGATATCAAAATGAGTAAGATAGATATCCTATCCTTAAGGAACTAAAGGAATGTAAGATAAACAGCCATTCACTATAAAAATTCCCCCCTGGTATTCACTTACTACCCCATGCACGGGTCACTTGTGTATAATGCACTTTCATGTTCTTCACTGCCAGAGAGCTCTTTTTGGTGTTATAATTACTTTCCCTAGCATGTGAGTGTGGTGGAAGAGCCCATATGTTGTCATGGAAATGTTGGCATGCTTTTACTTTGACACTGAGGGAGGCTACGTTTCTAAGGTAACACTTTTAGAGTATCCACAATGGACCCGTTCAAAGACGGGAAACTGTCCTTGAGACCCAGCCAGAAACCACCCTCGGCCGAGGTAGAATAGTGTTCTGAATACTGAACTACCTCAAAACTTTTTGGAAGTAGTCTGAATATAAATCCTATAAACAAATTAATTGACCAAATAGTGGATAGCTTATGATTTCATTGCTCTCATTTTCATTCTAACGTTTTAGAAAAAGGTCTGTTCAAAAATAAATTAAGGTACATTATATTATCAGATCCAGATTCTATGTCAATCAGGTCTAGGTTGGAACTCTTTATAATAAACCCTAAGCAGGTAAGGGAAAGGCATTTCTGCCAGTCAAAATCTAGAGTAGATGTATTCCATTTGTCACACAACCACTCAGCTAGGGCTTATCTTAGTGATGACAAAACAGTTCCTTTGAGATCAATTTCCAAAGTCTGTGTTTGGCAACCCAGTAACTTTAATTTAGGTCAGAATCTTACATTCTTGGAGAAGAAAACAAGGCCTCAGAACCCTAATCTAAAGTTCAACTCTGGAATTAGCATGTGGTCTAGTAAATTAAATAATCTATTCCTGACCACAGCACTTCCCTCATTGTAACTTTTTCCTAGGACAAAATAAATGTTGTTCTGCCTCCAGCTCTCAGAATACAGAAGCAAGGCAAGTAGGTGTGGTGGCCTAAAGAGGGAGGGCAGGCCGTGGTTAAATGCAAAGACAGTAGCAAATACCTGGTCAGTACTATGTGAAATGAAATCTAATTTGTATATGAGGCGTAATATAGTTTGAACCATATCACAGTTAAGCTGAGTTTCATGTATGGGATATCAGATTCAGATCAGTTCTTTCACTTATAACTGATAGCATATTTCCTTCCCAAATGATCCTCTAGCTACCTTGCAGTTTGTGTGACCCCATGATTGGATTCTGGTCAATGGTATGCATATTCGGTATAAGTAATTTCTAGTGTCTTAAAGGACATTGTTTTTTTCTGTTTCCTTCCTTTCAATTTCTGGCCCCTGCTGTCTGCTGCATAGACCTGTAAGGGTTGAAAACACTCATCTTGGACAAGTGGCCTTGAGAACATGCATAGTGGAACAAGGAGATGGAGCCTGGATTGTTGACACTAGAGTGCTATTCCAACATTTGGCTAATTATATGCCAAATAAATAGAGAAATAAACTGCATCATTTAAGCTAATGTTGTCTTGAGTTTTTTCTTAGTCAAAGATGAAATTAACCTCATGATGATGAAATACACTGGCAGGAAGTTCTGCTTGTAGAGTTCTCTGCCTTCTGTGGTACCCATTTAATCTCAAGTAAAGTTTGGCACCTTTGTCCTGACAAATTCTAAAATGCAAGTGCTTCAATGAAACCCTCTCAATGCTTTTGTGTCAATGACAGTTCCAGCCATTCTCCCCCACAGAAACTTTAGGTAGAGTCAAGCATCAGTCTTTGGGAAGCTCCAGTTTCAGGAGACAGTACATACAGGTTCATGATAAACTTGAACCTATGGATCACTGTATGATGGCTTAAGGCCATGGCAAGAGTCCTGACACTTCCTCTCCAATGAGGAGGTGACTAGACACACTTAGCATTCTCTTCTTGACTGACAAATCCAACAAAGAAAACTTCTCTCACTGTCATCCTCATGAATTTCTAGACTTAGTTGGGAGCTGGTGATAGAATAAGGGTACTGGGACTTGCATTCTTATCCCTTGGCAAGTGTTGAATGAATAATCCCCTCTCTTTAGACGTGTTGTTTTTCTGTTTTCTCATCTCTAGAGTCTCAGCTTAAACTTTGAGTTTATATAGGTAGACTCTGAATATTCTTTATATGAACCCAATGCCTTCATGATGCTTGGATTTAATAAAGTAACAGATTTATCAGTAGTGATTAATTCCTAAAGGTTAATTAGATGCAGCTTTGCTTTTTTTTAATATACTTTATTTTATTACCATTAATATACAATTACATATGCAATATTATGGTTATTAAACCACCCCTTCATCAGGTCCCCCCCACCAACCCCATTACAGTCACTGTCCATCAGCGTAGTGAGACGCTATAGAATCACTACTTGTCTTCTCTGAGTTGTACTGCCCTCCCCATGCCCCCCCAACATTACGCCTGCTAATCGTAATGCCCCTTTTCCCCTCTTATCCCTCCCTTCCTGCCCATTTTCCCCAGTCCATTTCCCTTTGGTAACTATTACTCCATTCTTGGGTTCTGTGAGTCTGTTGCTGTTCTGTTCCTTCAGTATTTTTTCTTTGTTCTTATACTCCACATATGAGTGAAATCATTTGATACTTGTCTTTTTCGGCTTGGTTTATTTCACTGAGCATAATACCCTCTAGCTCCATCCATGTTGTTGCAAATGGTAGGATTTGTTTTCTTCTTATGACTGAATAATATTCCATTGTGTATATGTACCACCTCTTCTTTATCCATTCATCTACTGATGGACACTTAGGTTGCTTCCATTTCTTGGCTATTGTAAATAGTGCTGCAATAAACATAGGGGTGCATCTGTCCTTTTCAAATTGGGCTGCTGCATTCTTAGGGTAAATTCCTAGGAGTGGAATTCCTGGGTCAAATGGTATTTCTATTTTGAGTTTTTTGAGGAACCTCCATACTGCTTTCCACAATGGTTGAACTAATTTGCAGTCCCACCAGCAGTGTAGGAGGGTTCCCTTTTCTCCACATCCTCGCCAACATTTGTTGTTGTTTGTGTTTTGGATGTTGGCCATCCTCACTGGTGTGAGGTGATATCTCATTGTGGTTTTAATCTGCATTTCTCTGATGATTAGCGATGTGGAGCATCTTTTCATGTGCCTGTTGGCCATCTGAATTTCTTCTTTAGAGAAGTGTCTATTCATGTCCTCTGCCCATTTCTTAATTGGATTATTTGCTTTTTGTTTGTTTAAGGTGCGTGAGTTCTTTATATATTTTGGATGTCAACCCCTTATCAGATACGTCATTTATGAATATATTCTCCCATACTGTAGGATGTCTTTTTGTTCTGATGGTGTCCTTTGCTGTACAGAAGCTTTTCAGCTTGATATAGTCCCACTTCTTCATTTTTGCTTTTGTTTCCCTTGCCCGGGGAGATATGTTCATGAAGAAGTTGCTCATGTTTATGTCCAAGAGATTTTTGCCTATGTTTTTTTCTAAGAGTTTTATGGTTTCATGACTTACATTCAGGTCTTTGATCCACCTTGAGTTTACCTTTGTGTATGGGGCTAGACAGTAGTCCAGTTTCATTTTCTTACATGTAGCTGTCCAGTTTTTCCAACACCAGCTGCTGAAGAGGCTGTCATCTCCCCATTGTATATCCAAGGCACTTTATCAAATATTAATTGACTGTATATGTTTGGGTTAATGTTTGGATTTTCTATTCTGTTCCACTGGTCTGTGGGTCTGTTTTTGTGCCAATACCAAATTGTCTTGATTACTGTGGCTTTGTAGTAGAGCTTGAAGTCAGGGAGTGTAATTCCCCCTGTTTTATTCCTCCTTCTCAGGATTGCTTTGTCTATTCGGGGTCTTTTGTGGTTCCATATGAATTTTAGAATTATTTGTTCCAGTTCATTGAAGAAAGCTGTTGGTAGTTTGATAGGGATTGCATTGAATCTGTAGATTGCTTTAGGTAGTATAGCCATTTTGACAATATTTATTCTTCCTAGCCAAGAGCATGGGATGCATTTCCATTTGTTAGTGTCCTCTTTAATTTCTCTTAGGAGTGTCTTGTAGTTTTCAGAGTACAGGTCTTTCATTTCCTTCATTAGGTTTATTCCTAGGTATTTTATTCTTTTTGATGCAATTGTGAATGGAATTGTTTTTCTGATTTCTCTTTCTGTTAGTTCATCATTAGTGTATAGGAAAGCAACAGATTTCTGTGTGTTAATTTTGTATCCTGCAACTTTGCTGAATTCAGATATTAGTTCTAGTAGTTTTGGAATGGAGTCTTTAGGGTTTTTTATGAACAGTATCATGTCATCTGCAAATAGTGACAATTTGACTTCTTCTTTACCAATCTGGATGCCTTGTATGTCTTTGTTTTGTCTGATTGCTGTGGCTAGGACCTCCAGTACTATGTTGAATAACAGTGGAGAGAGTGGGCATCCTTGTCTTGTTCCCGATCTTAGATGAAAAGCTTTCAGCGTCTCGCCGTTAAGTATGATGTTAGCTGTGGGTTTGTCATATATAGCCTTTATGATGTTGAGGTACTTGCCCTCTATACCCATTTTGTTGAGAGTTTTAATCAGGAATGGATGCTGAATTTGTCAAATGCTTTTTCAGCATCTATGGAGATGATCATGTGGTTTTTGTTCTTCTTTTTGTTGATGTGGTGGATGATGTTGATGGATTTTCGAATGTTGTACCATCCTGCATCCCTGGGATGAATCCCACTTGATCATGGTGTATGATCCTCTTGATGTATTTTTGAATTCGGTTTGCTAATATTTTGTTGAGTATTTTTGGCATCTACGTTCATCAGGGATATTGGTCTGTAATTTTCTTTTTTGGTGAGGTCTTTGCCAGGTTTTGGTATTAGAGTGATGCTGGCTTCATAGAATGAGTTTGGAAGCATTCCCTCCTTCTATTTTTTGGAAAACTTTAAGGAGAATCGGTGTTATTTCTTCTCTATATGTCTGGTAGAATTCAGAGGTGAATCCATCAGGCCTGGGGGTTTTGTTCTTGGGTAGTTTTTTGATTACCAATTCGATTTCGTCGCTGGTGTTTGGTCTGTTTAGTTTTTCTGTTTCTTGCTTGGTCAGTCTTGGAAGGTTGTATTTTTCTAAGAAGTTGTCCATTTCTTCTATGTTTTCCAGCTTGTTAGCATATAGATTCTCATATTCTCTTATGATTCTTTGTATTTCTGTGGGGTCCGTCGTGATTTTTCCTTTCTCATTTCTGATTGTGTTTATGTGTGTAGATTCTCTTTTTCCCTTAATGAGTCTGGCTAGGGGTTTATCTATTTTGTTTATTTTTTCAAAGAACCAGCTCTTGGTTTCATTGATTTTTCTATTGTTTTATTCTTCTCAATTTTATTTATTTCTTCTCTAATCTTTATTATGTCCCTCCTTCTGGTGACTTTGGGCCTCATTTGTTCTTCTTTTTCCAATTTCAGTAATTGTGTCTTTAGACTATTCATTTGGGAATGTTCTTCCTTCTTTAAATAGGCCTGGATTGCAATATACTTTCCTCTTAGAACTGCCTTTGCTGCGTCCCACAGAAGTTGTGGCTTTGTGTTGTTGTTGTCATTAGTCTCCATATATTCTTTGATTTCTGTTTTGATTTGGTCGTTAACCCATTGATTAATTAGGAGAGTGTTGTTAAGTCTCCATGTATTTGTGAGCCTTTTTGAATTCTTTCTAAAATTTATTTCTAGTTTTATACCTTGGTGATCTGAGAAGTTGGTTGGTAGGATTTCAATATTTTTGAAATTACTGAGGTTCTTTTTGTGGCCTAGTATGTGGTCTATTCTGGAAAATGTTCCATGTGCACTTGAGAAGAATGTGTATCCTGTTGCTTTTGGGTGTAGAGTTCTGTAGATGTCTGTTAGGTCCATCTGTTCTAGTGTGTTGTTCAGTGCCTCTGTGTCTTTACTTATTTTCTGTCTGGTTGATCTGTCCTCTGGAGTGAGTGGTGTGTTGAAGTCTCCTAAGATGAATGCATTGCTGTCTATTTCCTCCTTTAATTCTGTTAGTATTTGTCTCACATATGCCGGCGCTCCTGTGTTGGATGCATATATATTTATAATGGTTATATCTTCTTGTTGGACTGACCCCTTTATCATTATGTAGTGTCCTTCTTTATCTGTTGCTACTTTCTTCGTTTTGAAGTCTATTTTGTCTGATACAAGTACTGCAACACCTGCTTTTTTCTCTTTGTTGTTTGCATGAAATATCTTTTTCCATCCCTTCACTTTTAGTCTGTGTATATCTTTGGATTTGAGGTGAGTTTCTTGTAGGCAGCATATAGATGGGTCTTGCTTTTTTATCCATTCTGTTACTCTGTGTCTTTTGATTGGTGCATTCAGTCCATTTACATTTAGGGTGATTATTGATAGGTATGTACTTATTGCCATTGCTGGCTTTAGATTCGTGGTACCAAGGTTTCAAGGGTTGCTTCTTTACTAACAATCTAACTTAACTTTCTTGTTAAGTTATTGTAAACACAGTCTGATGTTTCTTTCTTTCTCTCCCTTCTTATTCCTCCTCCTCAATTCTTTCTATAGTAGGTGTTTTATTCTTTGCCTTTAGTTAGTATTTGGATGGTCTGCTTTCTTTGCTATGATTTTATTTTCTCTGGTGACGTCTTTTTAGCCTTAGGTGTGCTTCCATCTAGAGCAGTCCATTTAAGATATCCAGTAGTGGTGGTTTATGAGAGGCAAACTCTCTCAACTTTCGTTTATCTGGAAATTGTTTAATCCCTCCATCATATTTAAATGATAATCTTGCTGGATACAATATTCTTGGTTCGAGGCCCTTCTGTTTCATAACGTTAAATATATCATGCCATTCTCTTCTGGCCTGTAAGGTTTCTGTTGAGAAGTCTGATGATAGTCTGATGGGTTTTCCTTTGTAGGTGATCTTTTTTCTCTCTCTAGCTGCCTTTAATACCCTGTCTTTATCGTTGATCTTTGCCATCTTAATTATTATGTGTCTTGGTGTTGTCTTCCTTGGGTCCCTTGTGTTGGGGGATCTACGAGCTTCGGTGGACTGCGAGACTACTTCCTTCCCCAGCGAGGGAAAGTTTTCAGCAATTATTTCTTCAAAGACACTTTCTATCCCTTTTTCTCTCTCTTCTTCCTCTGGTACTCCTATAATGCGAATATTGTTCCGTTTGGATTGGTCACACAGTTCTCTTAATAGTCTTTCATTCCTAGAAATCCTTTTATCTCTCTCTGCCTCAGCTGCTCTGTACTCCTGTTCTCTGTTTTCTATTCCATTAACAGTCTCTTGCATCTCATCCATTCTGCTGTTAAGCCCGTCGATCGCTTGTCTGATTTCTGCATTGTCTTTCCTCAGTTCCCTCACTTCCTCCCTCAGTTCTTGCACATTTCTCTGTAGGTCCATCAGCATGGTTATGACTTTTATTCTGAATTCTTTTTCAGGAAGACTGTTCATTTCCATCCCTTCAGACTCCCTCTCTGGGGTTGTCTGGTTGATTTTGGTCTGAACCATATTCCTCTGTCTTTTCATGGCTACAGAATTGGTCACTGATAGTTGCCACATATGTCAGCTGGGCTCTTTAAGACTTTAAGAAGAGAAGAAAAAAAAAGAGAAAAAAAAAAGAAAAAAAAGAAGAAAGAAAGAAAGAAGAAAAGAAAAAAAGAAAGAAAAGAAAAAACAAAAACAAAACACAACAAAAAAAACAAAAAAAAATGACCACCGGACGTAGATTCTGTGGGAATGCTGTAGGTGGCGCTATTGCCCCACTATTCCACAGCTGTGGCTGCGCGGCTCCGCAGGGCCCTTTATCACTCTGGCAGGGGTGGGAACGCCTAAGAGGCTGTTGATCTCAGTGAGAAGTGTAAGTATGGCTACGCTTCCCCAGTCGCCAGCTAAGGCATCTGAAACTCCCCAGGACTCCCAGCCTGCTGGGCTGAGTGTGCTGGGGCGATCCGGCTCCTCTGCTGGGCTGCTGTCTCTTTAAGACTGCTGAAGGAAGCGCGCGCTTTTTTTTTTTCCTTCCCGGGAGCCGGCTGCAAGCACTCTGGCGCGTTCCCCGCTCAGATCCTGCCCCTCTGTCTCTCCAATCTCCGCTGCACTGCGCAATGTGGGTCAGCGCTCCCCGCGCAGATCACCGGGGCTGGCTATTTCGCGGGGTGTACTTCCACTCCCTCCCGGCTCTGAATCCTCTCCTCCCGCCGGTGCGCTGGGGTGGGGGAGGGCTCGGGTCCCGCCGGGTCGCGGCTCCGTATCTTACCCGCCTCTTGGCGTGCCGAGTCCTCTCGGGTGTAGCTGCATGCTGTGCGCTTTCCTGTGTATTCTCGTCTCTCTTTTAGGAATAGATGTATTTGCTGTGTTTTCGTAGATAAATATAGTGTTAGGAGGAGATTTCTGCCGCCCTGCTCACACTGCCATCTTCCCGGAAGTCCCAGAAGAATTTGTTAATGTGTGTGAATAACACTGAAATAATCATATCCCTTGGCCCAGGAAGTCTGAGGGACCAGAGTGCAGGGATTGGCAAACTGGTCCATCGGGCACATCCAACCTGTGGCCTGTTTTGTAAGGCCAGCAAGGTTAGGATGGGCTGTGTAGTTTTAAAGTGTTGTTAAAGAGGAAGGAGAAGAAAAAGGAGCAGAAGGAGAAGGAGAAAAAGGAGGGAGAGGAGGGGAAAGATGGGGAGGATGGGGAGACAGATTACAGGGCCCCACAAAGCCTAAAACTTTAAGTTTCTAGACCTTTCAAATTTGCTTACTCTTGATATTACCTAAGGACTAATCCAAAACATGGAAAATATACTCACAAACAAGGTTTGATCTTTGCAGTATAGTTCAAAAGACTGGGAATAATCTAAATTTTGCCCAAGATAGAAGAATGGTTATGTAACTATTGAGTAATTCACATAAGAGGATCTTTTGCCACTAATAAGGGGATGGTTATGATGTCACAGGTCTATGACTACGTATTTGGCCCATCTAAGGAAGTCTTTACAGACTGCCAGGCTCGCAGAAGTTTTCTGACTCCTAGTGTTTGACACAAATGTTGGAAAACCGCACATTTTAATACCTGATGATACTGGGCCTTGAACAGGAAGAACTTGACTTAAGCAACACCCTGACAGCTCCTGATATCCGTGCTGTGGCTGTTAGGACCCTCATTGCAGGAAAGTGACCCCTCCCAGGTCTCGCAGTCTATTTGGGGACATGTCTTAGTTCAGATCACTCTTTTCTTCTCTTGTAAGAAAGCCTCTCCTTCTTCTGACAGTCCACAGATGCCCATCCTCCACATTCTGCAGAAAATGGTGTGGGTGGGTGGGATTCTTATGTTCTTTAATTGACTTACATGTCTTCCTGAAACCGGATACTCTTAGGCAAGTCACATATGTCTCATTACATGGCAGTTTTGTGGTTATTTTTGTAAAAGTCTGGCTTTAGAGCCTTAGCCAGGAATATAATCAGGGTCACGATTTTGTTTTGTTGAAGAACATTAGGTAAAGTTTACATTGGTTGCTCTTTTCCAAGAAAGACACAATACCAATTGTTACAGTCTTTCCAATGAAGAATTTGAGAGGAATTCCCTAACCCAGGCTCTATGCCAGTGGTGTCTCTCTGATTGCACAAAGCCTTGTTGAGGTGCAGTTCCAATCTATCCCCGCTGTTATTCTAAGCTCCCCACCCCCGTGGTCGCTGGTGCCTATTAGGTAGCTAGCATCTGAACTCCTTGGTGTGGGACCAAGTCTTATCACAGTCTCTCTGGCCTCACCCATCACAGTACCTGCACCCACCTCTTGGTTTCTTCTGTAATTCTGCATGTTTGGAACCTACACCTTGTCACCTCCTCCAGGAGTCCTTTGTTGATCACTCTCCAGTTTAGGTAGCAACCTCTCTCTTCCACCCCCGTCACATTTTTTCCTACAACTCTATTTTATTTTCTGTGTAACACACTATGTTTACCTATTTATTTACCTGTATGTGTGTGGTATCCCCCCTTTCTCCCTCAGTAGAATGCATGCTTTCTGAGGCAGGGACCCATATCCCCAGCACCTAGAACACTGCTTAGAAGAGAGCCTGGCATGCAGTACATCCCCCAAATTTCCATTTTCCATTATGCACCAGAGGACACCTTCTCATCTTTAGGATCCAAGGGTCACCCTCTCAGGCCCTCCCAGCAGAAAGGGGCCTTATCCTCTGTCTTCTGCCAACACAGCTCTTAAGTAGCTGCTGTGGTCAGGTTATGTTTCAAAGCCCCACTCATCTGTGAAGATGAACGTGGGCTCTCTGTATTCACAGCTCACAGGCTGGCATCTAGTAGCGGCAGAATTTTATTGCCTGAGTGAACAAATGAATAAACTGATAATAGTTTCCCAGTTAATACTTGTTATTATGTTGGAGTGGCTTGGTTCCTTTTTCTTTAAAAGAAAGAAACAAACAAAAATCACAGATTACTATATCTATAATCCTAATATAATACCATATCTGTTAATCTAATATTTTTACTCAAGTTTAAAAATATGTGCCTTTGTGATTAGAATTCTAGCTTGGTTTGTTTGCTTTAGCATTTTTTTTCCCCTCTCTTTCTCTCCTAACTTGATAGACAAACAAAACCTCTAGAAATCATGTGGAGGCATAATACTTCTGGCTATTATTTCACTGCGTCCACCTCTTTCCCCCATTAAAGGTAGTTGCAGTGCCCTGAAAAATGGAGTTCTTGAAACAGCTTTAAAGAGTTCATTTCATGATTCTATTAGATGAGATTGTATTCAGGCCAGACACCTCATGCACAAAGAAATAGTAGTTAATCAGAGTCAGGGCTGCACGGTGGTTACATAAGGTTAAGGCTCAGGGCAGACATTGTTCAAGTGTTGAAGATCCAGGGAAAATGGGAAGATTGCTCACTCATTCATTCCTTTATTTACTCATCCATTCTCCCATTCATATATGCCCTTATTTAGTAATAACTCACTTGAATCCAAAAAAACTTGGAGTGAATTATGTGAATGGATGAGAATCAGTGAACTTGCAATAGAACCACCAGCTTGGGAGAAGAGAAGCCCACAGGGGGCTCAGTTTCAGGTCAAAGCTGGTCCCTAAGAAAGCACCACAAGAGCATTTTGTTTCCTCACTTGCCTGCTGGCTGGTGCAGCAGAATCAGAAGAAAGAAGCCAGCCCATGTGAGAGGCTGAGGAGACCCAGGGCAGTAGCCACTGTGTGCATCTCTGATTTATAACTATTTTTAATGCTGAAAGGCCAGAGCATAAGATCTGAATGAACAATTGCCTCCTGTTGGAGATCCATGCTTAGTCCAACCCTGCAGCTATTGTTCATGCCCGTGTTGGAATTTCTCTTCTGGAACTCACTCCAGGAATGCCACGCTTTCAGCCAACATGACTGCACTGAGCTCCCATTATATGACAGCTGCTGTGCCAGGAGCCCTCACTAACCTAATAGGTTTTGTTCCCATTTTACAGTTGAGGATATTGAGACACAGAAAGTGTCTGACCTGAGCATGGTCACACAGGTCTCAAGAAGCAGAATGAGGTATTCTTCTCAAACCTTCCGATTTCGAATCACTCGTGGGCAACTTGATACTTGGAAGTCTTTGGAAATCAACTGTTTGCAATTGTTTAGATAAAAAATAAGGCATGTTGGATTAAGGGGATGGGTTTTCTTGCATGATTTAGAAACTGAATTTAAATGCAATTTCAAAGGAGTCAATAAAAGGAGGAAGGAAGGAAGAGAGAAAGGAATGGGAAAGAGAGGAACAGAACAGGAAGGAACAGAAGACAAGAGGGGAAAAAGCGACTGGAAGGTCATCAGTACTGATGGGGAGTCAAGAAAACCAGACTGGGAAGGACGGGACCCAGGGCAGCCCCAGAGCGCCCACCAGCGACGTCACAGCCTAAATGACCCCGCAGAAACGGTTTGGACAGGAAGCTGCTGCCTGCGCAGACGCCACACCACTGCGGCCCCCACTACCCTAGAAGCGCTGCTCCCACTGTTTCCCCAAGCACAGCAGGATGTGACCTCAGATCATCCCCAGTGTCTTGGGTTCTGAAAGTCTGAGAGCTTAAATCTCAATGGCTTTGATGTGATTGGAGATCAGCCCCTGGCTATGCCAGGAAGAGGGTGGCTGAAGACACACCTGAATGACTGCAGAGGGAGGCAGGTGCTCAGAATCGCCTTACTGCCCAGATTATGCCCTGTACAGATTGCCAATAAGGAGATGAAGAGGCATGGATCTTGGGCAAGTAAAACAAAGAACAAAAAGATGCCAGAGAAATGTCCAAGACTGCTTCAAAGGACTGAATGGGGGGAAATCAACCCAAACCTTGGTTGCAAATATTTCCAGAAAGACAAATGCAATGGGTGCCATTTTATCTGTGCTTTAAATTTAGCAAAAACAAGCACAAAGACTGTAAACTCTTAGGAACAAAAGGGCTTTAAATATGATCATCTCATAGTCCCATGCCTTTATTATAAGTGAGAAAATTTAAAATAAATTTATTTTCTGTGAGCAACTTGCCCATTGGATAGTGAATTGTTGGGTTGGATCTGGAAGCCACATCTCCAGATTACTAGTTTGATGCTGAGTTAAACTAGGATTTCATATTCAAAGTCATAATTCAGGCTGTGGAGTTGGACCTGGATTTGAATCCAGCTCAGCACTTACTCTCTGGGGGACCTTGGGTTTTACCCAACTTCTCAATTTTTTAATCAGTAAAACTAGAAGAAAAAAATTCCTTTTTCTTTTAAGGGTGTTCTGGGAATTAAATGAAGTAAAGCTGGTAAGTGATTGGTCCAGTGCCAGGCAAATCAGAAAGTTCTTAATTAATGTCAGCTAAACCCATTTAAGGGTATTTGAATGAATGGAATCAAGCTGTTGCCATGAAGGACGCTCTTCTGAGATATCCACACTGCAGTGGGAAAATAATTTGATTCGGGAGACCGGTTAGTGTGTAGGTGATAAATGCGATGAGGAACGTTGCCAAAGAAACAGCTGAATAAAAGGCCAAGTTCCTGGTTCATGATGTTTTTAAAAATGGACTTCCGTATTTTCCTAGATTGGCCAAGAATGTGCTCAAAATGTAGGAACGGAACTTTGAACGTGAAGAGGAGGGCAAGAGAGGAACGTGCTTTCAGGTGCTTCAAAGTCCCGGATGTTCTCGGAGACGCTCAGGGTTGTGTACAAGGTTCAGCTGTGAACTTGTGACCTAGAATGAGAGAAATCATGGTGGGTTTGAGCTAAGCCTATGCACCACTGAGAAACAAGCCATTCGTCCTGGGTCCTCTCGGCACACTCCTGCTCTCAGCCCCTGTCCGCCCCTAACCTTTTCCAAGGGGCTGGTATGTGTTCACTGCTCTGGAAGAGGTCCTCCTGCCTTGGCGCAAAGAATCCCATTTTTGTTCTCTTGGCAAATCCCCACAAACAACCCAGTCATTTTATCAGTCCTTGCCTCTGAAAGGCCCTGCCCCCTGGCCCAGACAGAACTGGTCTAGCCAAAGAAAGGGGGAGGGGCACAGGGTCACAATTCTATTGTCATGAGATCTGCCTTGAGCCAAGACCAAACTTCCTTCCCTCCCTGTCATCCTGTGTACAAACCTGCTCCATTCTCCCTTCTCTTTTGTTGTTCTCTCACTTTGGGGCTCTGAGAAGTGGGGTTTTCCGCCTTAGACCTCAGACCTCAGACTCCCTGCTTGCATTCTGTTCACCTCCCTGTCCCATGTGGTTCCAGCATCCTCCCTGATATCTGACCTCTTGGACTTGGTCTCAGAGTCCACTTCTGTGAACGCCCCTCCCAGCAGTTCTGAAGGCTGAGACAGGACCTCGTCATGCCCATTTCCCTCCGGAGAGGTGAGTGAGTTTATGGTTGTTTCTGCTAAGTGTTTACTAGAGGTCCTTGGGATGTGCTGCTTTTACCCCAGTCCTTCTCAAGGGGTGAACATCCAAGTTACAGCAGGAGATATTCAAGAAAATTCAGTCCTGAGCTGAAAAATGCTTTAGAAACATTTAGAAATGTTGCATAGTCTTTCCTCCCTCATGGAGAGTCACAGTACTTCTGAGCCTATTACAGACGCTGGAAATTTCTATTGTAAACACCTCCTAATTTGGTGTTTCATAATTGCATGAAGTGATAGAAATAGTTTTCCGGAAGGTTAACAACCCAGAGAACTTATGCTTCATAGAGAATGCTGCCTTCACTTCCTGTTAAAGGGAGTCTCACTTTGGGGAGGGGGGCTCATCCGTATAGTTTTCCCCCTTGAACCTCACAGCCCTTCTCTCATTTAGACCAGGGGCTCTGTGCTATTCATCAGTTTTATTCCAAGAGCATAGCATAAAGGTGTGGAACATGGCAATGTTCACTAAATATTTCTTAAGCTATGAGTATGTATTCAGCACATAGTCACTTCATTCTGGGATGAATGACTTTGGCTATTGTGCTAAAAGGGAAGCAAATAGAAAAAAATACCCCAAGAAGAGAATAAGATACCCTTATGCCCATTTGTTTTATTTGTACAGGATCTATCTAATGAAAATTAAAAATTTTACGTTTAGTTGGCTGAAATGATTTAAATGACTTAAATCTACCCACAAATGATTTAAAATTGTCCCTGGGAAGGGAATGACGCAGAAAAACAAGAATAGCTGGTGTTGACAGGTGAGTTACACCCCAAGACAACCATTAGCTTGGTTATCAGTTATATCAGGCTCCTCTTGGTTACTGTATTTATGATGTGGACTTGAATTCAGAAAACTAAATATATCAAAAGCCCCAGGCAATTTATTGGAGCCATGGCCAAAAGTTTATCTCATGTTTTCCATCAAGCTCCCATTTAAGCCTGTCCCCTCTTGAATTGGCTTTTTATCTTTTTTTGTATCTGGTTTTATCTGGATAAAACAGGAGCAAGGAACATTTTATTAAAGCTCTGCTTATTTAAGAATACAAAGCACCCCAGCTTGTGATTTACAGTGTAGAACATATTCAAAGCAGTGTTTTCTAGTTTTGGGGTTTTGTTACTTTTCTCTTTTCCCTTTTTTCTTTTTCTGCTCAGGACTGTGTCATCTCTCCTGCTGTTTGCCACAGTGTAGTCCACAGAGATGTTGATCATCCTGATATTTAAAGAATAACACACTGGTATATGACATTGATGACATTGTGCTGGCTGGCCTTAGATGAGCAGGGAATACCAGCTACTTAAGGTGCCTTACTAAGGCACATGTGAGCAGAGGGTGGGGCAGCATTCCAACGTCTGGTGTCACTTACTGTATCCATTAGGATCCAGCCACATAAACAGACATCAATTGTTTTAACAGAGAGAATTTAATACAAAGAATTGGTGAGGCAGGCTGGAGGGCTGAAAGATTAGAAGGGAACCTGATGTGTCCCAAAGATATTATGTGCAGGAAGCAGTTACTACCACTCTCGGGGAACAAAGGAAAGATGCTGGAGCTTTTAGAACCTAGAAGGTTGTGGGAGGAATCTTCCAGAGCTGGGACTGGGCCTTTGAAGGGTTTTCGGGGCTTGGAAGAGGTCGCTGCAGAGTTACTGACGTTCAGACCCCTGATGAGAGGGGAATGAGAGAAAGAGCAATAGGAACTATGTTGTATAGATTGTGGGGCCCGAAAACAGAGGTTCATTCCAGGCTGTAGGAACATTAGTTTATACTTAACCGTGTTGGGAAATTTATTTGACTGGACTTATTTCAGGAATCTGATAAGGAAGGAGATATAGAAGATGAGATAATATTCCAGAAATTTGGGGATATATTTCATGTAGATCTCTCTGACTTTCATTATTCATTTTAAAATGTGCTGACAGAGAGGAGAAGCCTACAGAAAACGAATAGCAAGTCAATAAAAAAATACCATGGCTGGTTCTTGGAGCTGAGAGGGAGCTACCCTCAGGCTCAGGACGCAATGGAAAGTGCAGAGAAGCCTCTAAGCTACCCAGAACTTGGCTCAAATCTCAGCTTTATTACAAATTGTGACATTTCTCTGGCTATTTAATCTCTCTGTACCTCAGTTTTGCCGTAATGGGATTATTATCGCACCATCACACACTGAGTGGTAGAGAGTCAAAATCAAATGCCATTATGCCTCCTAGGCATACTTCGTTTTAGGCCCCCTCCACCCCTAAAGCTCTGTACTGTCCTAACCATGCAGCTCCTGCCTATTTCTTATCTCCAACAATTATTTGTGATGCTCCCTTTTCTCTCCAATAGATGCCTGGAGTTTGAGTCTATTTAGTAGGAACTCCTGGGAGTGCTTCAGTGTCTGGCTGTACACCCAAATTCGGGATATTCCAGACTGAGTATTAGAAAGGGTTAGAGGCTATCAGACAGATGTTTTCTAGGAATATCATAGGCAGAGTCTCGATGAGAGTGATAATAACAACTGTCACAAATGCTACCCTGAGCACAAAGGGGAAAGGCAGAGAGTTTTGAAATAAGATAAAGAATTCAGAGGCTGCGGATTTACATAAACTTTAGAATAGGGAGTCAGAGAATAAAAATTTGTCATGGTGACAGTAGGCATTTCCCAAAGGACTGGGGTTCACATTCCAAGTGACCAAAATGGTATTCCTTCTAGAGAAAGAAAGGGTCATTCATCAGCTTTCCAAAGTCAATGGAAAATATCTTGTTTTAACTCTTATCCAATATTCATCAGGTGTTTCCATTTGCTTTCCTTAGCCGACTTGCACTAGGAAGAAGTGCCCTCTGCTAGGGTCATAGTTCACAGGCCAGGTCCTTCTCTTATTAGAACTGAGTAAATTAATCATTGGTTTCCTGTTACCAATCAGTCCTGTGTGAATCTGGGTGATAATGTCACACTGGGGGCTGAGCTACGGTACGGCTAACACCAGATCAATTAGGCCTCGTTTTCCAGCTCAATAATATGCATGTAGGTGTGGCAGAGCATGCCAACCACCCTTGTAACTCCAAATAATCTTTTCTACCCATTTGCTATAATACCTGAAATGCTACTATTAGGTTTATGCCATTAGACTATAGTTCCAGAAGTTACAATTATGCAGATTCAATTCAACCTCAAAAACTCCTACTGGGTGAACCTTTAGTGCAAAGTGTTGTGATGGGTGCCCTAAGTAAAAGGCCAGAAGAACGATTAAGATGATGATAAAAAGCAAGTTTGCCTCTCTCAAGAGCTACTAAACAAATAATAAGGTAGGATGAAAAGTTGCTATATCAAAAAATGCTCAAAAGAGTGAAAACAACATGTATGCAATAAAAATTCAAAGGAATTAAGTGATCAGTGGGTACTAGAGTGTCCAGACACAGGACAGAAGGGCCAAGAAACCCATTAGTAGTCACCAACAGTTTAGGCTTGATCTGTTAATTAGCTATCCAGTCCCCTTGGAAAGAAAAGGATTTAGGATGGATC
The DNA here is from genome assembly GCA_032199065.1 of Smutsia gigantea. Lineage (NCBI taxonomy): Eukaryota > Metazoa > Chordata > Mammalia > Pholidota > Manidae > Smutsia > Smutsia gigantea. Next base: position 225,248 of record JAVSCE010012714.1, on the reverse strand, counting down.
TGATGGCACTGCCCGGGGGACTTAAACAATGAGACAGGCCTGGGTGGGAGGCCCCAGGACAAAACTGAGAGGGATGAACTATTAGTTAAAAAGTTTCTAAGAGCAAAACTATTTGCACAGGCAGGACAGACCATTGTTGAATTGTGACCTGGGGTTGCTTGACACACTTGAACCTCTGAATAACTATCAAAGGAGTTGCAGAATAGTCCTAAGCATATGCTGGTGAAGTTCCTGGAAATCCTGAAGTGAAAGGCCAATGGGAAGTGGTCACTGTTAATATGTTGTAAGCAAACAGTTAGGGACTGCATGTTTGTGCCCTACCAAAGTCTTATGCTGATACCCTACCCTCCAATGTGATGGTGTTTGGAGGTGGGGCCTTTGAAAGGTAATCTGGCTTAGGTGAGGTCATGATGTTGGAGCCCCTGTGCTGGGGTTAGTGTCCTTACAGGTGAGAAAGAGACTAGACTCTGTCTGCACCATGTGACCATCTGCAAACCAGGAAGGGGGTCCTCACCAGTGTAGGATCTGCCGGCACTTTGGTCTTGGACTTCCCAGCATCTGGAGCCATGAGAAATAAATGCTTGTTGTTAAAGCCACCCAGATTATGGTGTTTGCTATAGCAGCCCAAGCTAAGACATAAATCAATAGAAAACATGCTATGAAAGGGGCTGCATGCCTCTAGCATTTTCCAAAGGGAAAGAACTCACAAAAAAGATTTGTGTTGCTTGACAGGAAGGGAAACTCCTGTTTCTAGTGTTACAGTCAACTTGACAATGAAATTGGAGTTTTCACAGTCTAAACTTTCTTTGGGTTGAAATCATCATTGCCAAGTGGGGGAAGAGGAAGCTGTTTGGATGCACACAGGACTCAGGAGGGCATTTGGGTCATGCTACCCAGGCCGTTACCATTCTCGCCCTACACCTCTGAAAGGAAGGAGGCTTTGATGTCAGGTGGGGATGAGTCATCTTTCCTTTCAGGGCCTCCTGCTGGGATGCACAAGCTGCCTTTGCAGAAGCTTTTCTGTTAGTCTTTCACAAAGAAATATTTTGAAAAAGCTGAGGGGAAATGTTTGGATGAATAAGTTATTAAATTTCTGTTTTCGTGTCAAAGAACCCACTTGCTTACTCACAAAAGCAGCCTCATCCCGTACCAGGCACCCTGAGGGCGCTTAGTAAATACTTGTTGATTGACTGACACAAGAGCCTCCTGGGTCCTTGTAAATCTGGGTGTTGAACTGAATGTTCAGATATGATTATGTGGTTGGTATACGGAAGCTTTGTGCCCATTTCCTCCTCCATGCTATGGAAAGTGAACTCAGATGGATTGGATTTACATAAAGAGGTCAGCAACATCGCCGGCCGGGCAATCATAAACTTTCTGAAAGGAAAACGAAAGGGCCCTTTCTGGAGCTTTATCTGCAGCGGCACATGTGGGACTCACAGGAAGGAAAGTTGAAGTGTGATCTAAGAATTATGCCTTGTTTTGCTCTACGAGGCCCTCACCAGTCTTTCAACCTATTTCAAAACCTATTGGGGAAAAAAATAAAAAGTGTCTCCTTACTGGCTAGTAATACAGAGAAACAGTTAAGAATGAAGGGAAACAAAGTGCAAGTCCTAGATTCCTGCAGCCTTGAACAGGGTGTATCATAATGGACTTGCTTCCATTGAACTATAGGGAGTCTGAGACCCAGAGAAAGTTGGTGGATTAGCCCACAATTTCTAGGAACTACAGCCTAAGTTGTCTTCGTTTTTTTCCTCTCTTGGGTGATCTCCACATGGGCTGACCTACCATATACATGTACATGATGCCTACATTTATCTAGCCCTAAGTTCCAACTCATATATACAACTTAATTCTTCACACCTTCACTCAAGGGGCTGATAGGACTTTCAGACTTCACAGTCAAGCTGAGTTCATGGCTTCTGCTCCTCCCTTTTCTTCCTTAGGAAGAACCACCATTTGTAGTTGCCTAAGCCAAAAAATCTAGGAGTCATCCTTGGTTTTCTCTCTTCATTCCCTACATTCAACTAATTAGCAAGACCTTTCATTTCCATCTCCATTCCCTTCTCTCCATTTCCAATGTCAGTATCCTAGTATCAACAATGGTCACTTCTCACTGTGTTGATAGCAGTCACTCTAAATTGGTTGCTCTTCTTGCACTCCTGATTTCTGTGATCTCTTCCCCAAAGAGAAGTTAATGTGAAATTCAAAGAATATTAATCAGATTATTTTTTAATTTTGGTATCATTAATCTACAATTACATGTGCAACATTATGGTTACTAAACCCCCCACTTCATCAAGTCCCCCCAACATACCCTATTACAGTCACTGTCCATCAGCGTAGTAAGATGCTATAGAATCACTACTTGTCTTCTCTGAGTCGTACAGCCCTCCCAGTGCCCCCCTACATTATGCCTGCTAATTGTAATGCCCCTGTTTCCCCTTGTCCCTCCTTCCCACCCATCCTCCCCAGTCCCTTTCCCTTTGGTAACTGTTAGTCCATTCTTGGGTTCTGTGAGTCTGCTGCTGTTTTGTTCCTTCAGTTTTTTCTTTGTTCTTATACTCCACATATGAGTGAAATCATTTGATACTTGTCTTTTTCTGCCTGGCTTATTTCACTGAGCATAATACCCTCTAGCTCTGTCCATGTTGTTGCAAATGTCTGGATTTGTTTTCTTCTTATGGCTGAATAATATTCCATTGTGTATATGTACCACATCTTCTTTATCCATTCACCTACTGATGGACACTTAGGTTGCTTCCATTTCTTGGCTATTGTAAATAGTGCTGTGATAAACATAGGGGTGCAAATGTCTTTTTCAAACTGGGCTGCTGCATTCTTAGGGTAAATTCCTAGGAGTGGGATTCCTAGGTCAAATTGTATTTCTGTTTGGAGTTTTTTGAAGACACTCCATACTGCTTTCCACAATGGTTGAACTAATTTGCATTCCCATCAGCAGTGTAGGAGGGTTCCCCTTTCTCCACATCCTCACCAACATTTGTTGTTGTTTGTGTTTTGGATGTTGGCCATCCTCACTGGTGTGAGGTGATATCTCATTGTGGTTTTAATCTGCATTTCTCTGATGATTAGCGATGTGGAGCATCTTTTCATGTGCCTGTTGGCCATCTGAATTTCTTCTTGGAGAATGGTCTATTCAGATCCTCTGCCCATTTTTTAATTGGATTATTTGCTTTTTCTTTGTTGAGGTGCGTGAGTTCTTTATATATTTTGGATGTCAATCCCTTATCGGATATGTCATTTATGAATATATTCTCCCATACTGTAGAATGTCTTTTTGTTCTACTGATAGTGTCCTTTGCTTTACAGAAGCTTTTCAGCTTGATATAATCCCACTTGTTCATTTTTGCTTTTGTTTCCCTTGTCCAGGAAGATATGTTCATGAAGAAGTTGCTCATGTTTATGTCCAAGAGATTTTTGCCTGTGTTTTTTACTAAGAGTTTTATGGTTTCCTGACTTACATTCAGGTCCTTGATCCATTTCAAGTTTACTTTTGTGTATGGGGTTAGACAGTAATCCAGTTTCATTCTCTTACATGTAGCTGTCCAGTTTTGCCAACACCAGCTGTTGAAGAGGCTGTCATTTCCCCATTGTATATCCATGGCTCCTTTTTCATATATTAATTGACCATATATTTTTAGGTTAATGTCTGGACTCTCTGTTCTGTTCCACTGGTCTGTGGGTCTGTTCTTGTGCTAGTACCAGACTGTCTTGATTACTGTGCCTTTGTAGTAGAGCTTGAAGTCTGAGAGCATAATTCCCCCTGCTTTATTCTTCCTTCTCAGGATTGCTTTGGCTATTTGGGGTCTTTTATGGTTCCATATGAATTTTAGAACTATTTGTTCCAGTTCATTGAAGAATGCTGTTGGTATTTTGATAGGGATTGCTTTGAATCTGTAGATTGCTTTAGGTAGTATAGCCATTTTGGCAATATTTATTCTTCCTAGCCAAGAGCATGGGATGAATTTCCATTTGTTAGTGTCCTCTTTAATTTCTCTTAGGAGTATCTTGTAGTTTTCAAGGTATAGGTCTTTCACTTCCTTCGTTAGGTTTATTCCTAGGTATTTTATTCTTTTTGATGCAATTGTGAATGGAATTGTTTTCCTGATTTCTCTTTCTGTTAGCTCATCGTTAGTGTATAGGAAAGCAACAGATTTCTGTGTATTACTTTTGTATCCTGCAACTTTGCTGAATTCAGATATTAGATCTAGTAGTTTTGGAGTGGAGTCTTTAGGGTTTTTTATGTACAATATCATGTAATCTGCAAATAGTGACAATTTGACTTCTTCTTTACCAATCCGAATGTCTTGTATTTCTTTGTTTTGTCTGATTGCCATGGCTAGGACCTGCAGTACTATGTTGAATAACAGAGGGGAGAGTGGGCATCCCTGTCTTGTTCCTGATCTTAGATGAAAAGCTTTCAGCTTCTCTCTGTTAAGTATGATGTTGGCTGTGGTTTGTCATATATGGCTTTTAATATGTGAGGTACTTGCCCTCTATACCCATTTTGTTGAGAGTTTTAATCATGAATGTGGGTTGAATTTTGTCGAATGCTTTTTCAGCATCTATGGAGATGATCTGTGGTTTTTATTCTTCTTTTTGTTGATGTGGTAGATGATGTTGATAGATTTTCAAATGTTGTACCATCCTTGCATCCCTGAGATGAATCCCATTTGATTATGGTGTATTATCCTCTTGATGTATTTTTGAATTCGGTTTGCTAATATTTTGTTGAGTATTTTTGCATCCATGTTCATCAGGGATATTGGTCTGTAATTTTCTTTTCTGGTGGGGTCTTTGCCCGCTTTTGGTATCAGAGAAATGCTGGCTTCATAAAATGAGTTTGGAAGTATTCCCTCCTCTTCTATTTTTTGGAAAACTTTAATAAAAATGGTTATTATTTCTTCTCTATATGTCTGATAAAATTCAGCGGTGAATCCATCTGGCCCAGGGGTTTTGTTCTTGAGTAGTTTTCTGATTACCAATTCAATTTCATTGCTGGCATTTGGTCTGTTTAGGTTTTCTGTTTCTTTCTTGGTCAGTCTTAGAAGGTTTTATTTTTCTAAGAAGTTGTCCATTTCTTCTAGGTTTTCCAGCTTGTTAGCACATAGATTTTCATAGTATTCTCTAATAATTCTTTGTATTTCTGTGGGGTCCGTCTTGATTTTTCCTTTCTCATTTCTGATTCTGTTTATGTGTGTAGATTCTCTTTTTCTCTTAATAAGTCTGTCTGGGGGTGTATCTATTTTGTTTATTTAAAAAAAAAAACAGCTCTTAGTTTCATTGATTTTTTTCTATTGTTTTATTCTTCTCAATTTTATTTATTTCTTCTCTAATCTTTATTATGTCCCTCCTTGTGGTGATTTTGGGCCTCATTTGTTCTTCTTTTTCCAATTTCAATAATTGTGACTTTAGACTATTCATTTGGAATTGTTCTTCCTTCTTTAAATAGGCCTGGATTGCAATATACTTTCCTGTTAGAACTGACTTTGCTGCATCCCACAGAAGTTGGGGATTTGTGCTGTTGTTGTCATTTGTCTCCATATATTGTTTGATCTCTGTTTTAATTTGGTCGTTGATCCATTGATTATTTAGGAGCATGTTGTTAAGCCTCCATGTATTTGTTAGCCTTTTGGTTTTCTTTGTACAATTTATTTCTAGTTTTATTCCTTTGTGCTCTGAGAAGTTGGTTGGTAGAATTTCAATATTTTTGAATTTACTGAGGTTCTTTTTGTGGCCTAGTATGTGGTCTATTCTGGAAAATGTTCCATGTGCACTTGAGAAGAATGTGTATCCTGCTGCTTTGGGTGTAGAGTTCTGTAGATGTCTGTTAGGTCCATCTGTTCTAGTGTGTTGTTCAGTGCCTCTGTGTCTTTACTTATTTTCTGTCTGGTTGATCTGTCCTTTGGAGTGAGTGGTGTGTTGAAGTCTCCTAAAATGAATGCATTGCTTTCTATTTCCTCCTTTAATTCTGTTAGTATTTGTTTCACATATGTTGGCGCTCCTGTGTTGGGTGCATATATATTTATAATGGTTATATCCTCTTGTGGGACTGACCCCTTTATCATTATGTAATGTCCTTCTTTATCTCTTGTTACTTTCTTCATTTTGAAGTCTATTTTGTCTGATATAAGTACTGCAACACCTGCTTTTTTTCTCCCTGTTGTTTTGCATGAAATATCTTTTTCATCCCTTCACTTTTAGTCTGTGTATATCTTTGGGTTTGAGGTGAGTCTCTTGTAAGCAGCATATAGATGGGTCTTGCTTTTTTATCCATTCTGTTACTCTGTGTCTTTTGATTGGTGCATTCAGTCCATTTACATTTAGGGTGATTATTGATATGTACTTACTGCCATTGCCGGCTTTAGATTCGTGGTTACCAAAGGTTCAAGGGTAGCTTCTTCACTATCTACCAGTCTAACTTAACTCTCTTGTTAAGCTGTTATAAACACTGTCTGATGATTCTTTATTTCTCTCCCTTCTTATTCTTCCTCATCCATTCTTTATATGCTAGGTGTTTTATTCTGTACTCTTTTACGTTTCCTTTGACTGTTTTTGTGGATTGTTGATTTTATTTTTTGTCTTTAGTTAGTATTTGGATGGTCTTCTTTCTTTGCTATGATTTTGTTTTCTCTTGCAACATCTTTTTATCCTTAGGACTGCTTCCATCTAGAGCAGTCCCTTTAAGATATCCTGTAGAGGTGGTTTGTGGGAGGCAGATTCCCTCAACTTTTGCTCCTCTGGGAATTGTTCAATCCCTCCCTCAAATTTAAGTGATAATCGTGCTGGATACAGTATTCTTGGTTCAAGGCCCTTCTGTTTCATTACGTTAAATATATCATGCCATTCTCTTCTGGCCTGTAAGGTTTCTGTTGAGAAGTCTGATGATAGTCTGATGGGTTTTCCTTTGTAGGTGATCTTGTTTCTCTCTCTGGCTGCCTTTAATACTCTATCCTTGTCTTTGATCTTTGCCATTTTAATTATTATATGTCTTGGTGTTGTCATCCTTGGGTCCCTTGTGTTGGGAGATCTGTGGGCTTCCATGGTCTGAGAAACTATTTCCTTTCCCAGCTTGGGGAAGTTTTCCTCAATTATGTCTTCAAAGAAACTTTCTATTCCTTTTTCTCTCTTCTTCTTCTTCTAGTACTCGTATAATGCAAATATTGTTCTGTTTGGATTGGTCACACAGTTCTCTTAATATTCTTTCATTCCTAGAGATGCTTTTATCTCTCTTTGCCTCAGCTTCTCTGTACTCCTGGTCTCTGATTTCTATTCCATTAACAGTCTCTTGCACCTTGTCCAGTCTGCTCTTGAGTCCGTCAAGCGATTGTTTCATTTCTGTAATGTCTCTCCTGACTTCCTCCCTTAGCTCTTGCATATTTCTCTGTAGGTCCATCAGCATGGTTATGATTTTTATTCTGAATTCTTTCTCAGGAATATTGTTTAAATCTATCCCACCAGGCTCTCTCTCTGGGGTTGTCTGGGTGATCCTTGACTGGACCATATTCTTCTGTCTTTTTATGGCGATAGAAGTCATCACAGGTGTTGTGCTCTAGTCGCGAGTCCCCGAAAGACCACCAAGGAGCCGATTCCGATGCAAACACACAAGGGTCATTTATTTCAAGCTCGAGCTTGGGCCCACAACTGTCACCGATGCAGCGGTTCCTAAGTGAGAGCCCCTAGCCCAGGGTAGGCAAAGCTTTTATGCATTACAAGGTGCAGGAAGAGGGGAACTCTAACTTGGCATATGCTGATTGGATGATTTAAAGTAAGTGTATCTTGTATATTCTTCATTGGCTGAGTCCGGCTGGTACCAGACTGCTGGCTGATGTAACATGTAAGGTATGTTATCCTTAAGGAATAGGAGCGTCTGGACCTTGAGTATCTGGACCTTGAGGTCATTGCTAGGGAACTCTCTGGGGTGAGGGTCACTGGAACAATGGGTGGTTTTTTCCAGTAATTGGAACAAAGTTTTCTTAGAACTAGGTCAGGGTTGAGGCCTCCTTCTTAAGATGGCCTTTCAAAATGGAGTTTCTCTTGCTCTCACTTTCCCCCCTTTTCTTGTACATTGGGTCCAATCGTGGGCCCAAAGTTTTTAAGTGACAGAGATATATACAAATATATTTGTAGAAAGGTACCAGAATAATGATTAGCAGGGCTTGACCTGTGACACAGCCCATCACAGGGGATGTCTTTTTCGTCTGGGGGGGTGAGGTTCTATGCCTCACCTCAGTTCCCCCACTTTGCTCACCTGAGGTCCCTTGTGACTGTGCCTGTCTTAGGTTGTTCCTCCTGTGAGGAATCTTACCCGCCTCTGGCTAACCAGCCATCTCTTGGGACTAAACAGGGAGATAAAATATAAAAGAGAGGACAGCCAACAGCTATAATTCTGGATAAAGTCATAATATAGATGATTATATTCTTGCAGCAAATGCAGGTGGGGAATCAGCATATGATTTCAAAAAGTTGCTTAAAAGGAGTCACTTATTTCTTGAAGTTAATTCTTGAAAAGTAGCACAAGTATGTATTGGCTTTAAAAGATTAGCAACTGCACTCCGTACACATGCTAGGAGAATAGGAATACAAATACATAGCAAAAGCAGAAAAATCAGACAAAACAACACATTCCTGGAAACTGTTCACATCTCATATGTTCTTTTATCAGCAGATAATTTATCATAGCACAATTCTGAAGCACTACAATTCTTACTTTTCCTAACTTTTGATTGAGTTCAGATAATACAGAAGCAGTTAAATTCATTGTCTCCCTGTACACACAGACCAGCTTAGATATTTCCTTTTACATTCTAATGAGAAGTCCAGGAACCAGCAGGATGAATGCTGCTGCAACTGCAATAGAGGCAGGATCCAAAAGCTTCAAGTTGTTGTCACAATCAGACGGCAGAGCTTGGAAAAGTTTTTCATGACTATTTTCAGGATAATCTATAAGAGCAGGAAGGATGTATCTCATACCACATACAGAAGGCTTAGGGTGTGGACCTGTGCCACCTGCCCTGCCCCCAAGATGGGCCGGGCTGCCGTCTGCCTGCTAGAGCTGTCCACAGCAAAGTCATGGGCTATGCTGAGATACCCTCCCCCATCTGCGGAACACTCAAACATTCCAGGCTAAGCTGCCCCTGGCCCTTTTGAGCCTCAACTGATCTCACTGAAGAAAAGACTCTAGAGCTTAATGTTTAACACAGTTTTGGTAGGGGGTTTCCTTGCATGTAGTTACATTGCTCTGACTGCAAACATTCTGCCTTGCTTCTTCCAGAGGCCCTCTCCCTACTCTGACTACACCCACAGTCTCTGATTCCCCCATCTACAGATGGAAACTCTAGCTGCTGCTAGGGAAAGGGGGCGATGACCGCTCTGGCTGCTTCATGCTGAGAGGGGGCGCAGTAAGGGGTGCAGCTAGGTCTCTATCAATGGTCGGTCAGGAGGGCTTTGGAAGATGGGAGTTTCCATCCTGGGTTCTATTGCTATCACTATTTGCAGTTTCGTAGCTTCTAGGCAAGATAGAATAAATCATGTTATTAGGTTAAGTAATAACATCTGGAGTTGGATTTTCTATTTTGGAAAAACAGACTTGACAATTAGATTGATGAATGCATGGACTCAGTATAGATAAGGCTGCATTATTGAAACAGTACTTTCCTCTAAAATCACCCTCATTTTTATTAGAAGTAACTAGATTAAGAAAATAATTAACACTTGGCTTGATTATTTGCATAAGTGCAGCAAGAAAAGCAATTGATTACATAGGCTCTTTTAAATGTGCTTTGCTGAAACTTTTTATAAGGAACTTTAGATTGGAATTTAAAGGCCTCTCAAGGCCAGAAAGCCAAGTCAGTCTTGCCATCAGGTTTTGCCTGCAGTACCTGTAGATTTGGGTGAATTCCTCTCTTCTTGAGGTCCCCAAGACATTCTGAGGTTCCTGCACCTGCCAGGAAGTGACCTTCTTTACTCACCTGGTAAGGCTGCTGGGAATCCTGTAAGCAAAGTAGCAGGCCAGTTTCTCCAAGGGGCTCTGTTGGCTTTATAAAGTCGAACTCAGTTCCTTAAGGCTGTCTGTTAATATGAGTTTGCACACGTGTCTCTCTGGAATAGTATTCCAGTCAAAGCCTTGGTAATATAACTAGTGTTTTTAATCGGTCTTCTTACAAGGAAAGCAGATTCTTATTGAACTTATGCAAATAAACATTCTGCCATGAAATATGAAAATAGTCACTGAGAGTTGTTAAATTCTGGAGGGATCAGGTAGAGAGAAAGATAAATGTTTCAATTCTGCTTACAAAGGTATTGTCATTCACTAAACTGTTGTCAGCTTAAGAAAAAGCTTAAAACACTTTATCAGTAACACTTGAAACAAAAAGCCACAAAATCATTTCCTTAGTTTACTTAATCTTATGAAAATACCTGTTCTGCTGAAATCTAGTTCTTTACTAGTTCAGGAGTAATAAAACGGTGACTATAAATGACAAAAGACTTGTAAATGAGAGTGGCTAAAGATCTGATGAGAGCTTACTATAAGGCAGTGGACATAAGGAAATTTGGATATTTTGCAACACAAAACATCTAGCAACAAAGTTTAGCATCATTCCCTTTGACAGTGCTTTAAACTGCTTTGATAAAAACAATTAGAAAGTTCTTTGCAATTTTTCAACATTAAGAGCAGACTAATCAGTTTAAGAAAACTTTGTCTTTAACTGAAAACAAAATTCTAATTTTGCTGTGTACTTGATATTGAGACTCATTTGCTTTAATTTCACATAGCATGACTATGTCAATTTTTCCACAAACTTTTTACAACTTTCTTTTTACATTCATTGTTCTCCCTTTTAAAATAAACACCTGTACTTTTGAACAGTTACCTTCTCTTGTTAAAACACACATGTTTTCTAGCAAGCCGAGATGTTTTCTTTATTACTTTAAGTAGTTTTAATTAGGACTTAAAACCAATAGGAACTTTAACTTTCAATGAACACTGAAAATAGGCTATAGTAAACTGTAACACCAGCTTTCCTTAGATTGATACATTTATGAACACATTTTATAATTTCTGGAAATGTGCCTTATAGCACAATTTTTTACTGAGCACAAAACATCTTCATATAACTTAGCAAAACTCTAAGAATTTTGGTTACCACAAAATTCTTAGACTGTTTGCAGATATACACAGTTATATATTAATATACTATTATTATTAAGATATTTATTTGTTACACTTGTTTACACACTCTTTAGCAATTATGCTAGATTACTTATAAAAACTTTTACTGAACATTAGACAAAGTCAAGCCTTTAAGCATTGTATTCTTGAAAGATTTAACATATAACATCAACTTTAAACAATTTTAAGTAAACTTAGGCAGCTGATAACCATAAGGACATGTCCGTTTCAGTTCAACTTAAATTAGCATTAATGCTTATTAATACCATCCAGAGGTAGAAAAATATTTTTTTTTCTTTACACACTTAGACACACAAACATACAGATTGAGATGCAATGACTACAGTTAGCAACACTTTTCATAAAAAGACCTATACACAGACAGATAAACTGATACAAAGATTTGAGTTACTGATATCCAATTGGCCCTCCACTCTCGGAGCAGCTTCTGCTTCCTCTGGTGGGGGATGGTTGTGTCTTTCCGGACTTCCACACTGAGGTCATTTGCCCTTCCCTTAAATGGAGTAGAAGAGGTCGGCTATCGACAGCCCACCAAGTATTACAGACAAACAAAAAGCAGAACAAAAAATGCCCATGGACATTATAAAACAAAAGCGAAAGTAAGACGACGGCAACCTGCCGTTCGGCAGTAGTAATCTGCCTCGTTCTCTCAGAGATTCCAAACAGATAAGGGGCACTCTGTCCCCTCCAAACAGTCCCGGAACCAGTTCCGGGACCCTCACAGATGGGGGACTCGAACCCCCTCCAGAGGGGCCCCGGACCAACTCCAGGACCCATTCAGAACGGCCCAGAACCAGTTCCAGACCTCCAGATGGCCCCGATGGGGACTCGAACCACCACCGGGACGCAGAACGGCCTGGCACAGACCTCCAGATGGCCCCCAGCGGGGACTCGAACCACCACTGGGACCCATTCAGAAGGGGCCTGGAACGTCTTCCAGGACCCCAATCGGCGACCCTCCTGTGTATCCACTTAGGTCTTATGCCGATGTTCAGAGAAAGGCCTGGAACCAGTTCCAGGCCTCCAGACTGGGCCCTTTTAAAAAGGAGAAAGTACAGAACACAACATAAACAATAGACACAGAGTTCTTACTGGCTGGTTCAGACCCTTTCTTTGGGCCAGGGGTCCTGGAGGTCTTGGGGATCCCAGATGAACCCCCAAATGTTGTGCCCTAGTCGCGAGTCCCTGAAGGACCACCAAGGAGCCGATTCCGATGCAAACACACAAGGGTCGTTTATTTCAAGCTTGAGCTTGGGCCCATACCTGTTACCAACGCAGCAGTTCCTAAGTGAGAACCCCTAGCCCAGGTAGACAAAGCTTTTATGCATTACAAGGTGCAGGAAGAGGGGAACTCTAACTTGGCATATGCTGATTGGATGATTTAAAGTAAGTGTATCTTGCATATTCTTCATTGGCTGAGTCCGGCTGGTACCAGGCTGCCGGCTGATGTAACATGTAAGGTATGTTATCCTTAAGGAATAGGAGCGTCTGGACCTTGAGTGTCTGGACCTTGAGGTCATTGCTAGGGAACTCTCTGGGGTGAGGGTCACTGGAACAATGGGTGGTTTTTTCCAGTAATTGGAACAAAGTTTTCTTAGAACTATGTTGGGGTTGAGACCTCCTTCTTAAGATGGCCTTTTTAAAATGGAGTTTTCTTACTCTCACATCAGGCAGGTGCCACGTGTGTCAGCTGGGAGAACAAAGTCCCTTCCTGCTTGTTGTTCTCTTTGCCCTTCTCCACAGCCTGTGCTGGTTATCCGCACACCGGGAGGCAGTCTCTGGGATAATCCCATGAGCTGTCATGTGTGGTGCAGCCCTCAAGCTAGCCTAGAGCACTGTGGGGGTTTTCAGCCACGCCGGGTATGTTCTTCACCCCTTGGTGCCTTCCAGACCTTGCTCTGGCTTCCGCAGCCCTTCCTGGTTAGCTGTGTGTCTGCTGGGAGGAGATTCTGTGTGGCTGCTGTGGACGAGGCCACTCTCCTGCTGATCTGCAGTTGTGGCGGATCCGCTGGACTGTTTGCAGCACTGGCCTGGGGGAACAAATGACAGGCTGCTTATCGCCGTGATGGGCTTTGGCGGTGTTGCTTTACCTGGCAGCTGGTTAGGGGGCCCAAATTTTCTCAAGATTCCCAGCCTGCTGGACTGAGTGTGCTGGGACAATTTTGTTCTGCTATTGGGCCCTTGTCTCTTTAAGACTTTTAAAAAAGTGCCTGCTTTTCTTTTGTCCCAGGGGAGCCAGCTGTAAGGACCTGCTCACAGTCTACATCTCAGATCCTGTCCTTCTGTTTTTCTAATCTCCAACACACCGTGCGATGTGTGTCTGTGCTCCCGGTGCAGATCACCAGGACTGGTTATTTAGCAGTTCTGTGCTTCCACTCCCTCCCCACTCTGATTCTTTTCCTCCCTCCGGTGAGCTGGGGTGGAGGAGTGCTCGGGTCCCACCGGGTCATGGCTTTGTATCTTACCCGCTTCGTGAGACACTGAGTTCTCACAGATGTAGCTGTAGCCTGGCTATTGTACTATATCTTCTGGTGTCTCTTTTAGGAATAGTTGTATTTGTTGTATTTTCACAAATATATATGGTTTTGGGAGGAGATTTCCGCCACCCTGCTCACGCCGCCATCTTCCCAGAATTAATCAAATTTTTTTACCCTGGTCCTTGCTTTAAAATGTTCACTGGCTTCCTTCCCATTGTCCTTCAGATGACATTCAAACCTCCCACTGTGTCAGCAGGGTCTTACATGGTCTGGTTTTATCTCATTCTACTTTCTCCTCTTCCTCTGGCCTCTCTTAGTCCCTCCTCTACACCTCCTGCCCTACCTCAGATCTTTGCACTTGGTATTTGCAGCAGATCTTTTTCCCTACCTCTTCACAGAACTGTCTCATTTCCAAATATCAATTCCAAGGCCTGTCCCTGAGAAGCCATTTCTGATGACCCTTTCTAAAGTGGTATTTTCTTGCTCATTCCCATTCTCTATGCTTCATATCACTCTGTTAATCACAAGTGGCAATTATCCAGCTTATTTATTTCCTTGTTTATTGAATTTCCACCACCTCCCTTTCTTTCCAAGTGAGTTGCAAGATCTCCATGAGAAAGAGCCTTTGTCTGTCTTAAAAGAGGCAGTGTGGAGCAGTGGTTAAGCTCTCAGCACTCTCAAGGTAGATTTCTTGGATTCAAAGACCAGCTTTGCCACTTGCTAGGGATGTGACCCTGAAGAAATTGTTATCTTCTCTGTCCTCTTTGGTAAACTGATGGCAGGAAAAGTACCTGTCTCCTAAAATTGCTGTGAAGAGGTCAGCACCTATAAGACATCCCTGGCACAGTGGTATGCACCCAGCAAGTGTTAGCTGTCACTATTGTTCCCCACATACCTGCCTGACACATATTTGCTGAAAGGCCAAAGCACTGAGTTTATGTATTCAAGAACACTGCTGCTCTATCAGATTTTATCAAATAGATCAGATTTAGAATACACACCAAAAGGAACTCCTGCCTGGAGTCTAAGAGAACATGTGCGTCATTCTCAGAAGCTATTTGAAAGCTGGCTGGGAGAGCTGCAGCTCTGGAGAGAGATTGGGAACAGCATGTTGAAATGGAAAATGATAGCATTAGGGAGGAAGAAATTTCCTCCACCCCACAAGGTTCTTCTAGCTGGTCTAGGAATCAAACTGAATGAGATAGATTACCAGGAGAAAACCAAAGTTTAATTATGTATGGATGGGGAGGCCATAGACATGGGTTCTAAAGATGGTCGGGGAGAATGAGGTATATGTGTCATCCTGAACAAGGAGAAGGAGGTAGGGGTCTGAGACTTCAAAGGAAAAGGGAAGCACTTCACAAGAATATTAAACTCCATATGAAAGAGTAATCTTTCTTGTACCATGCAAAAAGGAGTAAATGTTTGGTAAAGAAATGTTTGCGGGCCACCCAGAAATAATGGGGCACAGAAAGGAATTTTAACAGATTTAGCCACATTCCTCCTTGTTACCACCCATAGTTTCCATTAAAATGTGGGTATCTGAGGTGACAGCTCTCTTCCTGGAGCAGGTCCTCTATCTAAATTCCTTTTGGGGAGAATGAAAAAGTCACTACAGAGATTAAAGATGGTGGCGTGAGAGGTGAGACAGAGGCTTCCTCCTAAAACCGCATATATATGAAAATATAACTAATACAACAATTCTTGAAAGAGCAACAGGAAAGAGGACTGCAACAAACTGCATACACCTGGAGACAAGAGCCAACCTCACGGAAAAGGGTAACGTACTAAAGCTGTGGTCCTGCAGGATCCAAGCCCTTCCCCCACCCCAGCTCACCAACGGGAGGAAGAGGAACAGAGCAGGGAGGGAGTGGAAATCTGGGACTGCTGAGTACCTAACTCTGGAGATCTGCTCCGGGAGCACAAACCTACATCTCATGGTGCTTGCATGATACTCTCATAATTAGGGGGTTGGAAAGCTAAGACAGGCAGAATTCCTGGAGAGACTAAGATTCAAGCTGCTTGTGGAAAGCAGGTATCCATATCCAGCTGCTCTGGGACAAAAGAAAGGCGGGCAGTCTGAGTGACTTCCTAACAAAGAAGCCCTTAGCAAGAGGGCTGCTAAAGGGGCAAGGATTAAACAGAGCTCACCCCTCAGGGGAAAGGACACGTAGACAAAATTGTCCAGGTCCACTCTGACCAGCAGTTGGGAGCTTTCACGATCTTCAGGTGCTCCAGCTCCCTGGCTCCCTACACAGCTCCAAGAACCCCTCTGTGACAGGCAGACTAGTGCGCCTTTCTCCTGACCAGCCCCACTGGGCTTGGAAACTGGGAAACCCTACCCTGGTGTTAGGCCAGCCAGAGGGAAGATCTGTCTACAGCAACTAAAAATGCAAAGCACAGAGGCTTATACCTGTGTGCTCGGCCCACTGGTTCAGGCAGTGGAGACACACATAGCAGCCAGGAACCAGGAAATAGCTCTTTCCTCCCCCGAGGCACCAATACCACTCCCCTGCAATCCCTGACATTGCTTCAGGGGCTGAGCATCCCCAGAGAGTAGAGCTTCTGGGCACTAGAGGGCGCCATACACAAATATGAAATGCCAAAGGAACCTGGTCCACAGTAAAATTATGAATACAACTCTGGAGAAAGATTTAAATGATATGAACCTCATGACTGTCCCTGAAAGGGAGTTCAAAATTAAAATCATTAACATGCTCATGGAGGTACAGAAAGATATTCAAGAACTCAGGAATGAATTCTGGTCGGAGATCCAATCATTGAAGAACACAATGGACCGTATTAAAAACAGATTGGATATGGTGGAGCAGACGATAAGTGAAATAGAAACTAGAGAAGAGGAATACAAAGAAGCTGAGGAATAGGGAGAAAAAAGGATCTCTAAGAATGAAAGAATATTACGAGAACTGTGTGACCAATCCAAACGGAACAATATTCACATTATAGGGGTACCAGAAGAATAAGAGAGAGAAAAAGGGATAGAAAATGTCTTTGAGGAGGTGATTGCTGAAAAATTCCTCAATCTGGGGAAGGAGATAGTCTCTCAGGGCATGGAGGTGCGCAGATCTCCCAACACAAGGGACCCAAGGAAGACAACATCAAGAAATATAGTAATAAAATGGCAAAGATCAAGGATAAGGACAGACTATTAAAAGTAGCCAGAGAGAGAAATAAGATCACATACAAAGGAAAACCCATCATGCTATCATCAGACTTCTCAGCAGAAACCTTACAGGCCAGAGGGAGTGGCATGATGTATTTAATGCAATGAAGCAGAAGGGTATTGAACAAAAATTACTTTATCTGGCAAGATTATCATTTAAGTTTGAAGGAGGGATTAAACAATTCCCAGATAAGCAAAAGCTGAGAGAATTTACCTCTCACAAACCATCTCTATAGTGTATTTTGGAGGGACTGCTATAGATGGAAGTGTTCCTATGGTTTAATAGCTGTCACCAGAGGTAATAAAACCACAGTAAAGAAAAGAGAACAGCTAATTACTAAGAAAATGCAAAATTAAATGAACTATCCCCAAAGTCAATCAAGGGATAGACAAAGAGGACAGAATATGATACCTAATATATAAAGAGTGGAGGAGGAAGAAAAAGGAGGAGGGAAACAAACAAACAAACAAACAAAGAACCTTTGGATTGTGTTTGTAATAGCATATTAAGTGAGTTGTTAGACTCTTAGATAGTAGGGAAGTTAACAATGAACCTTTGGTAACCATGAATCTGAAGCCTGCAATGCCAATAAGTACATACCTACCATAATTTCCCTAATTGTAAATTGACTGAATGCACCAATCAAAAGATATAGAGTCACTGAATGGATAATACAACAAGACCCATCTATATGCTGCCTTCAAGAGATTCACTTTAAACCCAAAGACATACACAGACTAAAAGTGAAGGGATGGAGAAAGACCTTTCATGCAACTAATAGGGAGAAAAAAAGCAGAGTTGCAGTACTTATATCAGACAAAATAGACTTCAAAACAAAGAAAGTCACAAGAGACAAAGAAGGACATTACATAATGATAAAAGGGTCAATCCAACAAGAGGATATGACCATTATAAATATCTATGCACCCAACACAGGAGCTCCTACATATGTGAAACAAATACTAACAGAATTAAAGGGGGAAATAGAATGCAATGCATTCATTCTAGGAGACTTCAACACACCACTCACTCTGAGGGACAGATCAACCAGACAGAAAATAAGTAAGGAGACAGAGGCACTGAACAACGCATTAGAACAGATGGACCTAACAGACATCTACAGAACTCTACACCTAAAAGCAGCAGAATATACATTCTTCTCCAGTGCACATGGAACATTTTCAAGAATAGATCATATACTAGGGCAAAAAAAGAGCCTCAGTAAATTCAAAAAGATTGAAATTGTACCAACCAGCTTCTTAGACCACAAAGGAATGAAACTAGAAACGAATTACGCAAAGAAAATGAAAAATCCCACAAACACATGGAGGCTTAATAACATGCTCCTAAATAATCAATGTATCAATGACAAAATAAAAACAGAGATCAAGCAATATATGGAGACCAATGACAACAATAATTCAACACTGCAAAATCTGTGGGACGCAGTGAACGCCGTGCTAAGAGGAAAGTATATTGCAATACAGGCCTACCTCAGGAAAGAAGAACATTCCCATATGAGCAGTCTAAACTCACAATTAATGAAACTAGAAAAAGAAGAACAAATGAGACACAAAGTCAGTAGGAGGACATAATAAAGATTAGAGTATAAATAAATAAAATCGAGAAGAATAAAACAATAGAATGGATCAACGAAAGCAAGAGCTGGTTCTTCGAGAAAGTAAACAAAATAGATAAACCCCTAGCCAGACTTACCAAGAAAAAAAGAGAGTCTACTCACATAAACAGAATCAGAAATGAGAAAGGAAAAAATCACTATGGACAGCACAGAAATACAAAGAACTATACTGTGAAAAATTATATGCTAACAAACTGGATGACCCAGAGGAAATGGACAACTTTCTAGGAAAATACAACCTTCCAAGGCTGACCCAGGAAGAAACAGAAAATCTCAACAGACCAATTACCAGCAATGAAATTGAACTGGTAATCAAAAAACCTACCTAAGAACAAAATACCTGGACCAGATGGCTTCACTGCTGAATTTTATCAAACATTTAGTAAAGACCTAATACCTATCCTCCTTAAAGTTTTCCAAGGAGTAGAAGAAGAGGGAATACTTCCAAACTCATTCTATGAGGCCAGCATCACTCTAATATCAAAACCGGGCAAAGACACCACAAAAAAAGAAAACTACAGACCAATATCCCTGATGAACGTAGATGCAAAAATACTCAACAAAATATTAGCAAACTGAATTCAAAAGTACATCAAAAGGATCATCCATCATGATCAAGTAGGATTTATTCCAGGGATGCAAGGCTGGTTCAACATTCGAAAATCCATCAACATCATCCACCACATGAACAAAAAGAAGGACAAAAACCACATGATCATCTCCATAGATGCTGAGAAAGCATTTGACAAAATTCAGCACCCATTCATGATTAAAACTCTCAACAAAATGGGTATAGATGGCAAATACCTCAACATAATAAAGGCCATATATGACAAAACCACAGCCAACATCATACTTAACAGCAAGAAGCTGAAAGCTTTTCCTTTAAGATCGGGAACAAGACAAGGATGCCCTCTTTTATTCAACATAGTTCTGGAGGTCCTAGCCACGGCAATCAGACAACACAAAGAAATAAAAGTTATCCAGATTCGCAGGGAAGAAGTTAAAGTGTCCCTGTTTGCAGATGACATGATATTGTACATAAAAAACCCTAAAGAATCTACTCCAAAACTACTAGATCTAATATCTGAATTCAGCAAAGTTGCAGGATACAAAATTAATGCACAGAAATCTATGGCATTCCTATATACTAACAATGACCTAGCAGAGAGAGAAATCAGGAAAGCAATTCCATTCAAAGTTGCATCAAAAAGAATAAAATACCTAAGAGTAAACCTAACCAAGGAAGTGAAAGACCTATACTCCAAGAACTACAAGACACTCATGAGACAAATTAAAGAAGATACCAATAAATGGAAACACATCCCATGCTCATGGATAGGAAGAATTAATATTATCAAAATGGTCATCCTGCCTAAAGCAATCTACAGATTCAATGCAATTCCTATCAAAATTCCAACAGCATTTTTCAACGAACTAGAGAAAATCATTCTAAAATTCATGTGGAACAACAAAAGACCCTGAATAGCCAAAGCAATCCTGAGAAGGAAGAATAAAGCTGGCGGGATTATGCTCCCCAACTTCAAGCTTTACTACAAAGCCACAGTACTCAAGACAATTTGGTCCTGGCACAAGAACAGACCCATAGACCAATGGAACAGACTAGAGAGCCCTGATATAACCCAACCATATATGGTCAATTAATATATGATAAAGGAGCCATGGACATACAATGGGGAAATGACAGCCTCTTCAACAGCTGGTGTTGGCAAAACTGGACAGCTACATGCAAGAGAATGAAACTGGATTATTGTTTAACCCCATACACAAAAGTAAACTGAAATGGATCAAGGACCTGAATGTAAGTCAGGAAACCATAAAACTCTTAGAAAAAAACATAGGCAAAAACCTCCTGAATATAAGCATGAGCAAGTTCTTCCTGAATGCATCTCCTTGAGCAAGGGAAACAAAAGCAAAAATGAACTCATGGGACTACATCAAACTTAAAAGTTTCTGTACAGCAATGGACACCATCAACAGAACAAAAAGGCATCCCACAGTATGGGAGAATATATTTGTAAATGACATATCCGACAAGGGGTTAACATCCAAAATATATAAACAACTTACATGCCTCTACACCCAAAAAACAAATAACCCGATTATAAAATGGGCAGAGGATATGAAGGGACAGTTCTCTAAAGAAGAAATTCAGATGGCCAACAGACATGAAAAGATGTTCCACATCACTAATCATCGGGGAAATGCAAATTAAAACCACAATGAGATATCACCTCACACCAGTAAGGATGGCCACCATCCAAAAGACTAAGAGAAACAAATGCTGGTGAGGATGCGGAGAATGGGGAACCCTCCTACACTACTGGTGGGAATGTAAGCTAGTTCAACCATTGTGGAAAGCAATATGGAGGTTCCTCAAAAAACTAAAAATAGAAATACCGTTTGACCCAGGAATCCCACTCCTTGGAATTTACTGAAAGAGTACAACTTCTCAGTTTCAAAAAGACATATATGCACCCCTATGTTTATTGCAGCACTTTTTACAATAGCCAAGATATGGAAGCAACCTAAGTGTCCATCAGTAGATGAATGGATAAAGAAGAGGTGGTACATATACACAATGGAAAAGTATTCAGCCATAAGAAGAAAACAAATCCTGCCATTTGCAACAACATCGATGGAGCTGGAGGATATGCTCAGTGAAATAAGCCAGGTGGAGAAAGACAAGTGCCAAATGATTTCCCTCATTTGTGGAGTACAACAATGCAGCAAAACTGAAGGAACAAAATAATAGCAGACTCAGAGACTCCAAGAAGGAACTAGTGGTTACCAAAGGGGAAGGGTGTGGGAGGGTGGGTGGGGAGGGAGGGAGAAGGGGATTGTGGTATACTATGTTTAGTACACATGGTGTGGGGAATCACTGGGACTGAATTGGGGTATGAGTGGGGCTTGATAATATGGGTAAATGTAGTAACCACATTGTTTTTTCATGTGAAACCTTCATAAGAGTGTATATCAATAATACCTTAATAAAAAAAAGATGAAAAAAAGAAAAAAGATTTAAATGCTAGCTTTGGTCAGCGTAGTAAAATTGACAACCATTTTGTCTGATCCATTGATGTAGCAATTTAAACTTGAAGAATGCAGTTCCTGTGAAATAGCTATTTTCATGCCTTTTCATTAACATTGCTATTCTGATGAGCATGTTTAATCATCTAACTGTATAATGGCTTTCATATTTAAATTATTCTTATTTCCTCAACTCATGTGTGTTATACAAATCAATGTCCATAAAATAAACAGATCTTTCTTGTTATGCCAAAAAAAAAAATACTACAAAGGCAGTTACTGCTCTTAGGCAAGATGGAAGACTCCTTGCCATGGGGTCCAGCTGTGGGCTGTAGTCACCTGCAGATCTCTGATGGTCTCCACGTTTCTGGGCTAAAAAAAAAAGAAAAAAAATTCCTTTTAGGCAGTAAGTCAGGGGCAGGGTGTGTGTGTGTATGTGTCAAAGTTTCTTCCTGAGTCTTTTGGTCCTTGATAGGTTTCAGTTCTGGAATAATCTGCATGTCACAATGGCACAACGTGGGGCTGCCTGCTCTTGGCCCCCACCGCAGTAATAGAAGTCAGAGTTTATTTAGTACTTATTCTGTGCTAAATTCTCATTACTCCAAACTTACTGCAGGCGCTGGGTACAGTCCATTCCCCTGCCTAAGCACTCTTCCCAACATCTACCTCCATGCCTAGTTACCACTTAACCCATCTGCAACTCTCCACCACAATGCCATTCCCCTAGAGAAGTCTCATCTGATTCAGAGAAAATGCTTCAGATCTCCCTGGAATAGGTGCTCCTCATGTCAACTATCTTTCCTTTCTTGCATGCACCATAGTTTACATAATTATTTAATTCATCTGCTTCCCTAACTAGATTCGATTCTTTCTGGGGCCAGGTCCCTGCCTTGTTTTTCTCATCACTGTATCCCCAGAGTCCAACAACTCCCCTTGCCAATGGCTGGTACAGAGGAATAACTTGCTGAATAAGTAAGTCAGCATCAGTATTGCAACAGAATGAAATGTTCGCCAACCCTGTGACTCTTCTTTGAAGATTGAAAAATGCAAAAGTCAGTTTTATTTGAATTGAGGTTTTGTGCTTATCAACTCCCATGCATCTCACTTCCTTCCCAACTGAATTTAATTTAAGATGTTGATAAAAGAAAAAAACTTGTCTTAAATGTTAGAAAAAAAGTGAAGTCACAAAAAGAAGGAAATTGAAGCAAGATAGGAGTGGTTAAGTGCAAGATAAAACCAGAATACTTTCTAGCATCTTTCAACTTTTATTCAATTGAGAATAGTTGACAAAAAATCATAGGTAATCATATTTTCCTCCTTCCAACTAAACAGACGGTCTTATCTGACTCCCATACAGACTTATCTGTACCTTCATTATAACCCCTGTGGAAGAAACACTTGATTTTCTTTTAAATTTTAAATGGCAGTAAAGGGTTCTCTGACATCATCAAATTTATAAATGAAAAAATAGTACCGTCTGATTAACATTATTTCTTAGGGGTCCGGCTTAACCGAAAACCAAGGAAATTCAAGAGAAAAAAATTATCAACTAGCAGTATTTTTAATTATAGCCTGATAACCAAAGTCATTCAGTACTTTATGATTCTCATTAAAATAAGAATGACTTTAGTTTATCATGAACCATACATATGGTTTACAACTTTAGATTATTCATGCAAGTGATTTCCACTTGGGATTATTATGAAACTAGCTGGAAACCTGATGGAATTCAGAGAAAAAAAGACAGTACCACAAGAATGATAGTCTCTTCAGAGATGACAAAAGTAGGAAAATGACCAAAAGAAGCTATTTTTCTACCCACTTATTGGTGGTTTATAAAAAGGAGAAATGCTTCTGAGAGGAGAAATCAGGGCACTGCAGTAATACCTCAAGGCAAAGTCTGGAAGGTGATGTCACAGCTTTGAATTCAAAGATAATTCATAAGGCATTTATCAAGTCCAATTGCAAAGAGACCTATTTCAAATGTAAAGCCAAGTCACCTGTCTGGAAGTTGATTTTTTTCCTAGCCTTTAACATATCAGTATTTCAGGCAGGGATAAGGTTTTTCAGAAGAGCATATGAAAGGTATATTTACCACTTGGGATTAGATATAAGAACAAAAAATAAAAATTACATTATTGATGAAGTTACTGGAAGATCTCTCAGTAGGAATTGGAGACCCAAAAAGAAGTTTATATAAGAAAATTATTTTCCAGACAATGTTCAACTTGAAAAACATGGACTTTATATAAAGGGAGGGAAATGACAGGAGAGAATAACAGGGAAAAAATGAAACTAATGCAAGAACCTCAGAGAAAGAGGAGAGTCTAACATCCATCTCACCATCTTTTAAAAATTTTTGAAGTTTTCTTTTTTTACTTCTTTTTAATTTTACTTTATACAAGCAATTTAGGAACTTTCTCTATTTCGTCTACAGAATTTATCTTTTTGAACTGTCTAATGGAGTCAATTTTGGAAAACTGAATTTCTCTAGATAATTATCCATTTCATCTAGTTTTTCAAGAGTATATATAGAGAGGTCTGCAAAGTAGTCTTTTAAAAAAATTATTCTATTTCAAAGATAATTTTCCCCAATGTCATTCACTTTGTGTATTTGTGCTTTTTCTCCTTAACCCCCTTAATTGTTAACTAATTTTTATATTTAGAAAAATTTATATCTTGTTTTACTAATTAGATTTACAGTTTTTCTGTTGCTTTTTGCATGAATTTGTTTTTATATTTATTATTTTATTCCTTGTGTTTTATTTTGGTTTACTTTGTTGTGGTATTGATGGTTTATGGGGTTTTTTTTTGGCTTTTAGGAATTGAGAATTTAGTTCATTTTTCCTTTCTTGGTATAAATTGTTTAAGGCTATGAATTTTCCCCTATTAACAGATTTAAATATATCCCATAGATTCTGAATTGTAGTGTTTTGGCTACCACAAAGATAAAAATATAGTTTTCTCTGGGCTTCACTTGCCTCTATCTTTGGCTGTATATCAAAAGCACTCAGGCACTCACTTTTGCCATCATAATTCTTTAATAATATGGATTTTATTATTGATTTCAGTATACAGACTCTAGAGAGCCTAATAGATTTTAGAGATTTTATGAATGTTAAGTACACCCGTTTGATTATGTCTTACAGAGTAATTAATAAATGTCTTAGTTAAAAAATAATTTTAGAAGTTCTATTATTTCAGTTGCATCTTTTTTTGATTTAGTAGTTACGATGGAAGTGTTTTTCAATTGGAAGTTTTCAAAACAACCTTTTTATTTTGGAATGATTTTATATTGATGGAACAGTTGCAAAGATAGTCCAGAATTCTCATATACTCCTCATCCTGTTTCCCCTATTGTTAATGTCTTATTTGATCACTGTATGCCTGTCAGAACTAAGAACTAACATTGACTGGTACATTACTGAACTATGCTCCAGACTTTGTTTAGATTTCTTCAGTTATTCCATTTTCTCTTTCTGTTCCAAGATCCAATCCAGAGTATCATGTTGCATTTAGTTGTCTCCTTTGTTTTCTTTGACTTGTGACAGTTGTTAAATGATAGTTTTAAAATTGCTGGGAGGAAGGCCCTTTTACCTTAAAAAAAAATTATTAATGATCATTGATTTTATTGCATTGTCATCAGAGAGTGATATTTTTCTCCCTTAGGCAACTTACTGCTCTTTTCCTTGTGACCTAATACTTAATTGTGTTTATAAGCATTCTATGTGTGCTTGAGAAGAAAATGTGTTCTCTGCTATTGGGGTTGAAGTTCAGCCTCAATCTGTAAGATCTATCTTATTGAATATGTTATTTAGGTCTTCTGTATCTTTATCATCTTGATCTATCTTGGTCTGAGAGTGGTGTGTTTAAAGTATGCCTTTTTAAGTATGCTCCTGTCTATTTCTCTTTGCATCTCCCATGGTTCTGCGTTACAAAGGTAGTTTCTACTTTGCTTGGTACGTTGATATTCATAACTGATCTTTATTGTGAATTTTAACACTTAGTATTTAAAATTATCTTTGGCTTGAATTCTATTTATTTGAGACATCAGACTGTGAAAAGTTACTTTCTTATTATTTCCATTTTCCTGGTACCTTTATCCATCACTTCATTTTAGTTGTGCCTCTTGAATACAGCATAAAGTTAGGTCTTGCTTTGTAAGAATATGTATTTTTTCTTTTAATAGGTGAGTAAACTCATTCGCATTTATTGATAGGACTTTTGTGTTGGGTCTCAACTTTTTCCTATGTGTACTCTATTCTATTTTCTGTGTTTCTTTCTCTATGTGATGTGTTTTCTTTCCTCTTTAAAAAAATGTCCTTTGATATTTAGAAAGGTTTTATTTTTTTCTAGTGCCTTCTTTGGTACTTTTTTGGTTCCTTTTTTAAAAACTACCCCCAGTCTCATGTTTCTTTATTTGACCTTTATTATCTGGTTTGTAAGTTTCAGTGGTATCTTTTGACACCCACCTATTAGTAAATTCTTCACCAATTAGTGAATTCACTCTGCTTTCCTCTTTTCTACTTCCTTGTCCATCCATGTTTTGATTGCATATTTCAACTTTGTCAGAACATATAAATTAAATATTTTTCCATCTTTTCTCATCTTTGTTTTAGTCTTCAATTTATAATCATATATATTTAATGTTCATCATTATTTTTTTCCAGTTAGCCTCTTTCTTTATTTTTGAAGTATCATTGATATACAATCTTATATTGGTTTTAAGTATAAAACAAGGTGATTCAACAGATACCCATGTTATTAAATCCTCACCCCCACTAGTACAGTTACTATCAGTCAACATAGGAAGATGTTACAGAATCATTGGCTATATTTTCCAAGCTGTACTACTATCTCCATGACCAACTCATATTGTGATTAAGAATTATTGTGTCCCTTTATTCCCCTCACCCTCTCTACCCACCCAACCCAACTCCTCCCCCATGGTAACTATCAGTAACTTCTCAGTGTCTATGAGTCTACTGCTATTTTGTTCATTTTGTTTTGCTTTGTTTTTATCTTCCACAAATAAGTGAAATCATATGGTATTTGTCTTTCTCCACTTGGCTTATTTCACTTAGCATAACACCCTCTAGATCCATCCATGTTTTTGGAAACGGAAGAATAATATTTTTTTGGCTGAATAATATTCCATCATGTATATGTACCACATCTTCTTTATCCATTCATCTATTGATGGACACTTAGGTTGCTTCCACATCTTGGCTATTGTAAATGCAGTGATAAACATAGGGGTGCATATATCTTTTTGAACCAGGGATTTTGTTTTCTTCAGATAAATTCCTAGAAGTGGAATTACTGGGTCAAATGATATTTATATTTTTAGTTTTTTGAGGAACCTCCGTACTGCTTTCTATAGCAGTTTCACCAATTTACATTGCCACCAGTGGTGTAGGAGGGTTCCTATTTCCCTACATAATCACCAGCATTTGTTGTTTCTTGTCTTTTGGATAGTGGCCATTCTCACTGGTGTAAGGTGATATCTTACTGTTGTTTTGATTTGCATTTCCCTGATGATTAGTGATGTGGTGCATCTTTTCATGTGCCTATTGGCCATCTGTATTTCTTCTTTGGAGAAACATCTGTTCAGGTCCCCTGCCCATTTTTTAAACTGGGTTGTTAGTGTTGAAGCATATGAGTTCTTTATATATTTTGGATGTTAACCCCTTATCAGATAAATCATTTGCAAATATATTCTCCCATACTGTAGGATGCCTTTTTGTTCAGCTGATGGTGTCCTTTGCTGTACAGAGCTTTTTAGTTTGACATAGTCCCACTTGTTCATTTTTTCATTTTGTTTGTATCCAAGAAAAAAATTGCTCATGCTTATTATGTTCAAGAGATTTTTGCCTATGTTTTCTTCTAAAAGTTTCATGATTTCATGTCCTACATTCAGGTCTTTGATCCATTTTGAGTTTACTTTTGTGTAAGGAGTTAGACAGTAATCCAGTTTCATTCTCTTGCATGTATCTGTCCAGTTTTGCCAGCACCAGTTGTTGAAGAGGCAGTCTTTTTCCAATTGTATATTCATGGCTCCTTTATCATATATTAGTTGACCATATATATGTGGGTTTATATCTGGGCTCTCTGTTCTGTTCCATTGATCTATGGGTTTGTTCTTGTGCCAGTACCATACTGTTTTGATTACTATAGCTTTGTAGTATAGCTTGAAGTCAGGGTGCATAATACCTCCAGCTTTGTTCTTCTTTCTCAGGATTTCTTTGACGATTTGGGGTCATCATCCATTCTTTTCCATTGCTTCCTTAATCATCTCTTGGCTGGATGAAGTTCATCCTCCAGGAGATCCTCAGGAAAAAAACATATGTACATTATACCTTGGGTTCTGCCACATTTAAAACTGTTTTCTCTATCTCTGATGTGCAAAGGGTATCTTGACTGAATATAAAACCCTTTTCATGCTTTCTTTTCATGAAAGTGATACACAAGGAAGGGTGCTTGTGTGGCTGTCAACTAGAGAGTTTGCAGGTGGTAAAGAGACAGTTAGAACCATTTCTATCCTCTAAGCATCTTCTCCAGGCTGGCAACTAAGTCCTGAATGAACATTTAACTTCAATTAGACTAGGCTTAGATACTTGTTAAATATTCATTCTTTGACATTTATGGGGCAGGTGCTTTACATAACTTAGTCACATAACCTGCTAGGTATGAATTATTTGCATTGTACAAAGAAGAACTTGAAGCTCAGAATTTTATGTGTCACAAATTCACACAGCTGAAAAGCAGCCAAGCTGGAGTATAAGCTCTGGGTCACAAGTATGCAAACCTCTGCACATTTTTCTGTGAGGGGCTGTAGAATATGGTGGTTGAACTCACAGACTATTCTACCAGGGTCCAAATCCTGGCTCTTTTTCTTTATCTGTCAAATGAAGATAACTAAAGCTTCTGCCTCACAGAGATGCTATGAAAGGAAATAATCAAATGCATATAAAGCACTTAGAATAGTTGCCTGCATGAAGTAGTTTGTATGAAGTAAGCATTGTATAAATGTTATTACTACATCACCATCTAGATACTCTTCTGGAAAGATGAAGCTCTGGTAAGCTTTTATGAAGGACTTGGGTAGTCATGTGGCCCCATACAAATGTAGAGTTAATGTAGGAATTGTGAGTGGGTGCCTGATGGGCTAGCTACTTCAGTATTTTGTAATGGTGGGGTTTTGATAAGAAACTTTCTTATATTCTAACAAGATTTGCCAGGTTAATGAGGAAGCCCTAAATGTTTATCTACCTTTTTGCATCCCTGAATAATCTTTCTCAAGTACCCCTCAGGTTTGGATTATTGTGATCTGAGCTTAGAGTGCATTATTAACAACTTTTAGACATTTCTGTATTTTCATCTTCCTTTCTAATATCAGTTTCCATGGAAATCCACCCATCTATCCACTAATCCATCCATCTACTCATCCACCTAGCTATAAAATGATTATTACATTTTATGCAGAACCCAAATTCATCATGCTCTTTTATACCTCTTATTTTTTCTTTGTTCTTTCCACTGATTGGAGAATATCTCTGCCATCCTAACTCCTACTTTTCATTCAAAATTCACTCTGAGAACAACTTACTTGTGAAATTTTCTTAAGTGCTCCCAGGCTTGGTTAAGTGCCCCTCTTACACTCAGCCTGTTAACACAACATTTGAAGCCTTGCAATAAATCTTGTCATAAATTACTCCTGCTCTTTCTCTCACAAGTTGGTTTTGATCCATCCCAAGTTTAGAGGCAAAATTGCATAGTGGTTAAGAGAGAGAGGGCTCTGCTATCAGACTGCTAGGACAAAAATCCTCCTTCTGCTATTTCGGATTGTGTGACCTTGGGCCAATGTCCTGACTTGGAGCCTATTTCTTTGAAATATGAAGGTTTTTAATATCACCAACCCTTGAGAAAAATCAGGTATCATGGTAAAATGAGATAATCTATTTAGTAAATTGTCTCACACTTATTAAGCACTTTCCCTCTATTAGCTATTGTTTTTGTTAGTAATAGTAATAATGTATCTCATGCTGAACTTTACTTTTGTCTAAATTGTGATTGACATTGAAAGCCCAAAACCTGAAGTACAAGAACTTTCTACTATGTTAAAAGTTCAACCTAGCCATAAATACACAGAAAGAAGGAAATCAACATATGTATAGCAATATAGGGTAGAAGGCAATGGACTCAAAGCTGTGGAGAAATATCAAGAATGGGTTTGAGCTTAGAAGGCTTTTTCTGATGATGGAGAGATCAGTCTGGCCAGAGGAAACATTTAAGTAAAAACAGGAATAGTATAGATTAGAATTTTACATAAAAAGCTACTGCAAGTTATCCTTAGAAGAATTTTGGGGTAAGATTATATCATGATTTATTTTAAGAGAATAAAATAAGTCACCACATTTGTTTATTCAATTTTGTTTCATAAGCCAAATTACAGTATTATATAGTACATATATTTTATATTTTAACTAAGGAAAAAACCTTAGATAATTCATATATCCTAATGAATTTTCTTTCTCCTTCAACCAAGCATTTGTAAAATAAAACGGTTGGGTGGGCTGGTGTCTTTCAATAATCTTTTCTCGGTCTGATATTCTATAACATTTTTTAAAATTCTGTTTTCATAAAATTTCTATGTAGAGAAGGAATAGTACTTAATGAAATTTTTAATGAGCTTTCTTCCATGGAAGATCTTTTAGAGTTTAATGGGATTAGTTTAGATAGCACATTCAATTTTAAAAGGAATCTCTGTTCTTGTGCCAGCCAGTATGGAATTTGACAAGCAAAAAGCTCAGATCCTGCCAGTTTCACCCAGGAGATTGGTCCTTTAAGCTGTGGCTCTGGCTGAAAACCCCTCGCAGGTATTGGTTGCTGAGAGGACCAACAGCCATCTCTCCTATATCTTCCTCCAATGCTGACAAGGGCCATTTCTTTTTAAACTCCAGTTGCTTTTAATTTTCTGCATCTTACATTTCTTTGTATTGATAGGGAGGGCCTTAGCAACTGAAGGCAGGGAAGTTTTAAATAATTAGGGCCAACCTAGCAGAAGCTGAACCCACTGGGATCCTGAATAGATTTTCCCTTATACAAGAAAGCATTGCCAATTAGCTAGATAGGTTCCATTTTTATCTTTCCTCTGAAGCTGTGGGTGATGGAGAGCATACCAGAACAGACCACGTATTGATCCATGGGACACATTTCTGTGACCACCATGTTTTTGCACATTGAACTTAACTGATTTGAGAGGATTTGCCCATAGTAGAGGCATGGTGATGCCATCAAGCTATCTACAACCTCAGAATCTGGCCCCTGGAAGGCAATACTTGTACTGAGTAAGACATACTTTAGACTCAAACAGACTTGACTTCAATCTAGGTCTCACTTATTATTCTACATACACATGTTGCCTGAGCAAGTTTTTAATTTCTCTCCATATCAGTCTTCCTCTCTCTAAAACTAGAATAATAATGTCTCCCTTGAAAGGTTGTAGTAAGGATTAGATGAATTAATTTATGCTCAAAACACACCAGTTATTACGGTGTGGACAATATCTTCTTCACTTCTGTATTCCTCATTGCTGAATTCAGGCTTCTCTGCTCCAAGTTAAATGTTTTATAGCCTGAATTAGATTGGAAACGGGAGCAAGGGAAAGAAAATGCTATCTTACAGAATCTTTGCAATAAAAAAATAGGAGAACAAGGGAAATTCTTTCATGAGAGGTAAGAATGAAATCAAAGATAATTTTTAGCTTTGGAACTTCAGAGGCAAAGAAAATGGTGATGCCAGGGAAGAAGAAGTTAGGAAAGGAAAATGTTTTGAGACAGAAGATGAGGAGTTTAATTATTGACCTGTAGACATTGAGGCATTGATAGAATATCCAGAACAAATGTCTAGAAGACAAATGCAAGGATAGGGAAAATAAAATTTTTTTTGCTAACTTCTAGAAATTGGCTTTAAAATCTCAATATAATACAACTTCAATTATTTTATTTTGGATACTTTCTGCTCTAGATTTTTAATAGTATTCCTTCTTCTCTTCAGCCTTTGAAGGCATTTTTAACCATTTTAAAATTACGTTTTTCTTTTTGGAGAAACTTTTCATTATAAATTGTGTGTATGTGTTGGTTGGGGGGGGAGGGTTAAATTTTATTTTTTTCCCTAAGAAAAAAACTATCTGAATATGAGCTTTTTGCCTTTATCTGAATATGTTTTGATCTTTATTTTAAGTTAAGTGTCAGCAGAGCTAATGAACAAAGTACAATTCCTGGAATCTAGGAATTCTAACTACATAGGAGTGTGTTAATTTCTTATTGCTTCATTGATAAGCAGCTCAGAAATCTCTTAAAATAGGACTCTATTAGGAAAATGTCTCTTTTTCAAGAGATGTTCTGAGAATAATCCTATCAAGCTAGAAGCCTGCTAAATTTATCAATTGTAGACTTATTTCTCTACAAAGAGGAGAAAAAAAATTCAAACAGAACCAGTGTGACAAGTAAATGTTGACAGAAAATATGTATTTAACTTCAGAAAATAATAATCACATTAAATCCACATGTCCGTTTCATACCAGGAAAAATTTGATGACCTTTTAAGATCTAAGCACGATAACATGAAAAATGTTGAAATGAAACGTTTCCCATTTTAGATGAAAAAATGAAAAATTCCATCTATCATCAAATATTTGGATAATGTGAGTCTTTAAATAGTCATATGAAATTTTAAAAGTTAAGAGGAAACTTTCTTTTATATATTAACTTATATTTACCATTTCTGATGTTCTTTATTATTTCCTGAAGGTTCAGGTTTCCATTCAGTTTCATTTCTCTTCAGCCTGAAGAGCATCCTTTAACAGCTTTGGCAGTGCAGGTCTGTAGGTTATGAATTTTTAATTTTCTCTTATCTGAAAATGTCTTTATTTGACCTTGATATTTTTTTATTTGAAGGATATTTTAGTTGGAAGTAAAATGTTACATTGGCTATTTAAAAAATATTTCAGCACTTTAAAATCACTGTTTCTGATAAGTCGACAATCATTTGATTCTTACTACTTTGGGTGCAATGTGCTATTCTTCTTTGTCTACTGTTAAGATTTTCTCTTTATCTTTGATTTTCACCAAATCGACTACTATATGTCTCTTTGAATTAATACTACCTGGTGTTCATTATAAATTCATGTCTTTTATTAAATTTGGAAAAATTTCAACCATTGTTTCTTCTAAAAGATGTCCTACCCCCATTCTTTCTCTCCTCTCATTCTGGAAATCCAGTTACTCATATAGCAGAACTTTTGACATTGTCCCAAGGCCCCTGAAGCTCTTACTTTTTAAATTTTCAATATTCTTTTCTACTCTTTTTTAAATTGGATCATTTCTGTATCTATTTTCAAGTTGGCTGACCAATCCTCTGTCGTCTCCACTCTTATATTAAGCCGATCCAGTTAACATTTTTATTTCTAATACAATGTTTTCTGGTGAGAAATTACATTTGATTCCTTTTTAATAGTTTCTATTTTTCTGCTGAGATATCCTAATTTTCACATAATATAAGGATATTTTCCTTTGCATCCTTGGGCATAGTTGTAATAGCTGCTTTAAAATCCTAGTCTGCTAATGACAAGATCTGCATCAGATCAAGATTGGTCTATGATGATTTTCTTTTTTCTTTAGTGGGCTATGTTTTCCTGTTTATTTGCATATTGAGCAATTTTATATTATATCCTGACATTGTGAAGAAATGTTCTTTTGAAGAATACTGATTTTTTTAAGTCAATATGGTAACTTAGCTGAACTGATACAGAACATTTTTGTCTCCCCTGTAGTAGGTGATAACTGAAACTCCAAATCAGTTCTTTGATCCTTGAGACTGCCATTCCATTTTCTGTCTGCTTTTTTTCACCTTCCAGTACGTTCAGCTGGTTGCTTTTATATCTTGTCCAGAGTTTATAGTTGTTATTTACTGGAGGGTGGTCCGACAGAAGCCATTTAATCATACTGGATGTCAAGCCATACTGCCTCTTTTTCTATTCCTCAGAAAATAGGATGGCTCTTTTCACTAAATTCATTGTCTCGAACACTCTTAATTTTCCTTTTCCCATCGCTTTCCTGAAAATAAGAGTAGTCTCGCATGAGTGACGGATAAGTTATTTGAGCAGATGAGAAGAAAATATGGCTCTTTTAGTCCAGGTTCTTTCCACATCCTTAAGTTACAGGGAATTTGCCTTATAACTCTGGGTGGGTATCAAGAGGGAATGCACTGAGTATATTAGGTGGCTAGAAGTAACATGTGGTGTGAATCTGAATCACACAAAATATTTGAAATCTCTTCTTTATGCTGGAAGGCTAATATTAACTCTTTGAATAGAAAACCATGGGTAATGAGTAAAAGAAAATAAATTTATAAAAAATTAAATAGCATACACTAATCACTATTATATAGACCTTCCCAAATTTTGTTTAGATGAACAAGTACCGCAAGATTTTTCTTGGAAAAAGGGCTATGTAGCTCAATAACTTTGAAATAACCGAAGAATAGGAATTTGGGTTTATTACTACCCACAAATTATAGATTTACCAATATTGAGAGTACAATAAAAATCCTCTTCGCCCCGATTAACTATGCTGAAATGATTAGTTCATTCTTGGATGATTCAGAAAGCACATCAAGATCTTGTCTTATTTTCTATTTCTACATTCTCTGCCTTAGGCAATCTCATCCATTTCTGTGGCCTTAAATGCCATCTATGATCTGATGGCTACCAAATTTATCTTTCTAGTCAAGGCCTCTTCTCCAAATACATTCAATAACCTAACTGGCTGTTCTTTGATGTTTCATAACATTTCAAAATTAACATTTCAATTCATAACTTTTAATTCTACCCCTCATCTCCAAATTTATTCCTACCCAGTTTTTCCCATTTCAACAAATGGCATCACCATTTACTCATGCTGGAAAGTTTGGAGTCACCATTTATTCCTCTCCCACATCCAGTCCATTAATAAGTCCTGTTTGCTGTTGGTTTTCCTCTAATATACCTTGAACCCAACTAACTAGTCTACAACATTACTATCGGTTATAAATATGGAGGAAAAATGTTTGTCATGTTATTTTCTGAGAAATTAAAGCCGTATGAATTATTATGTCTAAAATGTACTGTTTCTTATTTTTCATGGCTTCATTATTACTTGCATTAATGAAGAGTAGGAAATGTAAGAACCCCAATGAAAAATTGGAACAAGGGTCATTCAGTTGCCCTGTCACATGTTTTCTAAATAAACTTTTATTCAAACACAGCCACGTCCATTCTTTTAAATATGGTCTATAACTACTTCTATGCTACAATGGCAGAACTGATTGACTGTGATAGAGGCTGTATGACCCTTTCCACCTAAGGTTTTTATTATCTCATCTCTCACAAAAAGGCCATTTGCCAGTTCCTGATTTATTTAACTAGTATTTATTTAAGTGCTGTAATACTTTAATGATAGTGAATCTTTAGTGTAAAAATTAGTGAATCTTTGGGTCATTATAATTTTTTTCCATATCAGATGAGGTTACATTTCTCAGGGGATGTCAAGGTATGAAGATCATAAATGGAAAATAAAACTCTTGAGTTATCTATTTGATTTTTCTGCCTATCAAAAGTAATTTGTGCATCCTGCCAACAGTTTTACATTACGGTGGTTGATCAAACATTGTAAATAAGTGTGATGTTCAGTGTTTGATGTTGCGTGTTGAAGTCAATTTTTCCTTCCTTGTCCAATTATACTTCAGACATAATAATAATTGATGGTAGAAACTGTGTGGGACATGGGTCAAAAGATCTTCATTTAAGTTCAAATATGCTCTTTTTAAAAGTATATATGACCATGATTGAGTTTAACACTCTGATATCAATTTCTCCAACAATTACATTGACACTAAAAATATGCAATCACAGGTTATATGAAGAGGTTCTGGGTAAGAACGTATATTTTTAGAATCATATACAACTTTTACCTTCTGGTATTAATTCTGGGACTATAATAGAACATTTGATATTGTAATAAAAGGAAGAAGTCTAAAATTTGACCAGAGGTGTAGGTACAAATTGATACCTACAAAAAATCAAAAAGTCAGAGCCTTACACAGCATACATATACATTCCAGAACATTAAACATTTGTATTAATATACAAAAAACAGTAAAATTATAGGGAAGTATTTTTTATAAATGTTGGGATGGGGAAGACATTCCTAGGGCAAGGCCTCACATTGAGACACCAGAAAGGGAGAGGTTGACAGATTTGAATACTTAAAAGTTTAAAACTTTTGAGTCATAAAATACACAAAAATTTAAAACTTTTGATACACTTTTTTTCTATATTACAGAAAGTTAAAAGGCAAGCAGAAAACTGGGAGAAATATTTGCAACTGTAAACAATTAAGACCTATGAAATATAAGAGGCTATTATAAATGAATTAAAGTATAATACAAAAAATAGGCAAAAGATCTGAACAGGCATTTCACTGAATCAGTTGTCCAGTAGTCATAATAAAAAGATGTTCAACTCACTCATATATAGAAATGCAAATTGAACTCAATTGCCATATTTCATCCAGACTAGTAAAATATAAACATTGCTAATTAGTGTTTCGGTATGAGGACAGTTTCTATTACCTTGTGGGAATGTAAACTGGTATTTTGTTGTTGTTGTTTTGTTTTTGTTTTAAGGGACTGGTAAAACTTAAAATGTACATAGTCTTTAAGTAGCATTTACTTCTTGGAATATTCCCATTATAAATATGGAAAATGAAAATAATCAGCACCTTAATGATAATTTCCATTGATTGAACACTTAATTCAGGCTCCGTACCATGTTTCATTATTATCTCATGACAATCTTAAGAAGTACTGTAAAGGAGAGAGAAGACAACTAATATAACCCAAAGTATAAGAATGGTGGACAAATGATGGATAGTATTTTTGTGGGTAATTTTCTTTATTTCTTAAGTTGATATAATGAATGCGTATTACTGTTGTGATTATGTACATTGTTATGTAAGAAAAGAATATTAGGAAAACCTAATTTATAAGCAACAAATGTATTAAATATCAGTTTTGGTTCTAACAATGTATTAGATATGGTGTAACATATGAAAGGACAATAGAGATTTAAGCTTTTCAGGATTAACATTTCAATCCATAACTTTTGATTCTACCTCTCTACTATCTTACTGGGAAGAAAAGATAAAAGATTTCAAACAACTTGTGATGCTTAAAATTGCTACATCATCTGATGTAGATAATAGTTGCCCTAGCAACCCAGCAAAGGGACCTGATGCATAGTGTTTCTGTGACAGGTAGTCTCTAATTCTTGCTGCTCTGAATTTCTCCAATCTGTCCCCATCATCTATTCCACTGCTTGAGCAATTGACTCATCAGTTTCCTCTGGCTTAAATTTAAGTCTGTATTGTCCCTTTCCAAATAAGATCATTACCTTGAGAAATTGTTGACTACAGAGAAATTAAAGAAAACAGTGGTGCTTTTAACTGTGGAATTTTCTACAGTTAACAGTTTCTGACCTTGGTTTTAGAAGTACACTTCAACCATAATGTAGAACTTTCCTTGATAACAGATGGCAGGATAATATACTGGCTTAGAGCACAGACTTGAAGCTAGACTTTGAATATTTGCACCACCACTTAGTGGTTGTGTGACACTGGCAATTTACTTAACTTCTGTGTATTAATCTCTTCATTCTTACTATAAAGATAACAGTACTTCATCATGTGATTGTCATGAAGGTTAAATGAGTCAATATATGTAAAATGCTTAGGATAGTGCCTGGTACGTGGTAAGTGCTTCATAATAGTAATAATAATAATAATAAAAACACACATGCAAAAATTAAAAAAATAAAACAAAGAAAGTAATAGGATTAGAAAACGCATTCTCAAGTTTGTATGCCTTCTTTCAAAAACCGGACCAGCTTTCTGCAGTGCCTACTATCCATCGGCAAAGGTTTATCCTCACTGTCCATGGGCAGGTAGGCAGGCGTCCAGTCAAGGAGTGGAGGTAGGGGTGAGGTGGGTGAGGCACAGCGTGTTGGGGTTGCCCATGGCCTACAGGGGTTTGTAGGAGAAGAATCTCCATGGCTCATGAACAGGCTTCTAATCAAGCCCATGAAGTCTATTAGTGGGATCTGTGTTTCTTTCATGAGTTATGAGCCTTGGTTACTGTGCCCCTAGCTTCTCCCAACTGCTCAGTCATGTGGATCACCTCAGTATTCCTCTTCAATGGATCTACTCTCAAATTTTTGCTCCTGTGGTGTGCTGAAACTTCTCTACTAGACCACCAAATTCCCACAAAACCACTCTCAACTGTAAGTGAATGTCAAATTTGATGTTGTGTAGGAAGATGACAGCAGAAAATTCTCATTTTACATCTTGCTGATATCACTCCCTGATATTGCCCTTTTAATTTCTGGAAGAAATTCTCAGTTTCTGTAGCACTTCATCTATTAGTCTACTTCCTCATTTGTCACCAACCTCTTCCTTCAGGGCATTACCTATGGAAAATGATAGAAGGAATACAATCTCAAGAACTCCCTGCTCAAGAGAGAGCAAGAAGTGTGGGGTGGGTGCATCCATAGAGAGCATTTGAGAGAGTTTCAGAATCTTTAGCCATATTGAGTGGTCAAGGCCAATCAGAAAAGACTGTAGGAAGTGACAGCTTCTTCAAATACAAATACACCAGTGCAAGTTTTCAAGGAATACGAAAAACCAAAACAACACGACACCACCAAAGGAACACAGTACGTTTCCAGGAACCAACTCCAAAGAGATGGAAATCTAGGAATTTCATGATAAAGAAGTCAAAATAATTGCTTTAAGGAAGCTCTGTGAACTACAAGAGTACACCGATGTACAACTCAGTGAAATCAGGAAAACGATGCATGCACAAAACAAAAGGATCAACAGAGGGATAGAAATCACAAAAAATTCAAACAAATTCTGGAAAGGAAGAATACAAGGAATGAAATTACAAAGGCAGTAGAGAACATCCATGGCAGACTTGACCAAGAAAAAGAAATAACTTCTGCATTCAGACAGGTCATTTGAAATTACTGAGTCAGAGGAGAAAAAAGAAAAAGAGAAAGAAAAACAGTGTAGAAAGCCTATGTGAATTATAAGACACTACACACACACACACACACACACGCACACACATGCATGCACACACACATACACATATACTCATGAAGAGATTCCCAGAAGGCGAAGAGAGAGAGAAAGGGTCAGAAAGTTTATTTAAAAAAATAATGGCTGAACATCCAAAAGACAAACAACAACAAATGTTGGCAAGGATGTGGAGAAAGGGGAACCCTCCTACACTGCTGGTGGGAATGTACATTAGTACAACCATTGTGGAAAACAGTATGGCGGTTCCTCAAAACACTCAAAATAGAAATACCATTTGACCCAGGAATTCCACTCCTAGGAATTTACCCTAAGAATGCAGCAGCCCAGTTTGAAAAAGACATATGCACCCCTATGTTTATCGCAGCACTATTTACAATAGCCAAGAAATGGAAGCAACCTAAGTGTTCATCAATAGATGAATGGATACAGAAGAGGTAGTATATATACACAATGGAATATTATTCAGCCATAAGAAGAAAACAAATAATACCATTTGCAACAACATGGATGGAGCTAGAGGGTATTATGCTCAGTGAAATAAGCCAGGCGGAGAAAGAAAAGTACCAAATGATTTCACTAATCTGTGGAGTGTAAGAACAAAGAAAAAACTGAAGGAAGAAAACAGCAGCAGATTCACAGAACCCAAGAATGGACTAACAGTTACCAAAGGGAAAGGACTGGGAAAGATGAGTGGGAAGGGAGGGTTAAGGGGGAAAAAGGGCTATTACAATTAGCACACATAATACAGCAGGGGTGGGGGTGGGGTAGAGGGATACGGGGAAGGCAGCATAACACAGAGAAGACAAGTGGTGATTCTATAACATCCTACTATGCTGATGGACAGTGACTGCAATGGGGGTATGTGGTGGGGACTTGATAATAGGGGGAGTCTAGTAACCATAATGTTGCTCATGTAATTGTATATTAATAATAGCAAAAAAAAAACAGCTGAAAACTTCCCAAATCTGAGGAGAGATATGACCATCCAGGCCCCTAAACAGATTCAACCCCAAGAGAATTTCACTGAGACATAAAATAGTCAAAAATAAAAAACAAAGAGAGAATTTGGAAAGCAGCAAAAGAGTTTTAACCCATACAACAGAAACTCATAAGGCTACTAGTGGATTTATTAACAGAAACCCATCAGGAGAGAGTGGGAAGATATATTCAAAGAGGGACAAAATAAACAAATGGGACTATGTCAAACTAAAATCTTTCTGTACAGTAAAGGAAACAACAAAGTTTAAAGACAACTTACAGAATGGGAAAAACATATTTGCAAACTATATATCTGTTCATTGGTTAATATCCAAAATAGATAAAGAACTCAAACAACTCAACAGCAAAAACCCCATATAATCCAATTTAAAAATTGGAAAAATAATCTCAATAGACATTCCTCAAAAGAAGACATACAAATGTCTAAAAGATACATGATAAGGTGCTCAACATCAGGGAAGTGCAAATCAAAACCCCAGTGTGATATCACCTCATGCCTGTCAGAATGACTATTACCAAAAAGACAGAAATTAAACAAATGCTGGTGAGGATGTGGAGAAAAGGGAATCCTTGTTCACTGTCAGTGGGAATGTAAATTGGTTCAGCCATAATGGAAAACAAAATGGAAGTTCCTTAAAAGGTAAAAAAATATGATCCAGCAAACCCTGACTACAAACCACAAAAATCAGTAGTTTGGGGAGTCACCTGCACTTTTATGTTTATTGCAGCATTATGCACATACCAAAGGTACAGAAATAACCTACGTGTCTCCTGACAAATGAATGGAAAGAAAATGAGGTATATACAATAGAATATTGTTCAGACAAAAAAAAAAGAAGCAAATCCGTTTTTGATAACATGGATGGAAATTGAGAGCATTATGCTAGATTAAATAAGCCAGCCAGAGAAAGATGAATACTGTATGATCTCACTCATATGTGGAATCTTAAAAAAAACAACTCAAAACAAAGTCAAACTAGTAAGTCAAAGTGGAATGGTGGTCTTCACTGATGGTGGGAGGAGAAATGGGAAGATGTTCATCAAAAGATACTGATTTCCAGTTATGAGTAAGTTCTGGAGATCTATACAGCATGGGGACTATGGTTAGTAATCCTGTATTGTATACTTGAAATTTGCTAAATGAGTAATCTGACTGAAGTTTGTTATAAGGTTGGATCCAAACTTATGGGATCTAGCGACCTATTTTTATGTTGGAAAATGAATACACTAATGACAAAAATAGTGTTCAGTAAGTTTACTTTTCACTTTTCAAATAAACTGTATGTCAGGTTGGCTGAGTGTGGTGCTGAAACTCAAACAGCTAAAGACACCATCTTATGACTCATTTCCTCTCCTTAGGCTCTGAGTCATAACTTATATTTGTTCATCATATCAACGCCAAAGGTCTCAAGATGAACTCCAAAATACCTTCTGTTCTTTTTAACTAGGTGGGAAGTATCTAAGTACATTGCCCTCTTCCTCCCAATGTATATGAAGCACCTTTGATGAGCTACAACATAGAATATCATTAAACATTGACTAGATGGTTCATGTTCTTTCTCCTCATTTTCCTTTCTTGAAAACTTTTGTCCTTTGAACTCTCTCTTTCCGCCTCACTATTACCCTTTTGCCCCTAACATAATCCAAATAATCTAACCTTGTTGGCTGGAACTGATGTGAAATTTGCCCATGCCTAAAATCAAGTTTTAAAACTGAGTCAAAATTTCCTCCCTGTCAATGGTTACTTTCCTTCAACTACCTGACAATTATCACACCCACTTATTACAATTTTTTGCACCAAAACAATTAATTTTCTCCTCTATCATGTCCTAATGTACCTCCACCAGCCAGAAGGGCTAGCTGCTGAGTTGGGATGGTAGTGCCATTTCTAAGAAGACATGATGGCTGGTTTTAAAAAGCAGAGGCAGAAGTCTGAGTGGTACATGACTTGAATTTGTTCTTGTATTGTAATCAGGATAATAAAGACATTATCTTGGAAGAAGGAGATTCAAGATGGTGGCACGAGAGGTGAGACAGAGAACTCCTCACAAAACCACAGATAGTGCGAAAATATAGTTAATACAACTAACCCTAAAATAGCAACAGGAAAGAAGGCTGCACCAGACTGCACACAGACCTCATGAACAGAGCAGACCTCATGAAACAGGGCACCAGCTCCACTCCCCTATGACTCCCAACCTCACTCTAGGGGCTGAGCAACTCCAGAGACTGAAACTTCTGGGCACTAGATGGCACCACACAGAAATATGAAACATCAAAAGAACATGGTTCAGACCAAAATCTCACAAACCCCAGAAAAAGGGCCAAATGAAACTGAACTCACCAATCTTCATGAAAGAGAGTTCAAAATAAAAATCATAAACATGTTTATGGAGGTACAGAAAAATATTCAAGAACTCAGGAATGAATTTAAGATGGAGATTCAATCATTAAGAAATTCTGTATCTGAAATGAAACATACAATGAAGGGATTTAAAAGCAGATTAGATGTAGCAGAAGAGATGGTAAATGGAATAGAAATTAGAGAAGAGGAATACAAAGAAGCTGAGGCACAGAGAGAAAATAGAATCTCTAAGAATGAAAGAATATTGAGAAAACTGTGTGACAAATCCAAACAGAACAATATTCACATAATAGGGGTACCAGAAGAAGAAGAGAGAGAAAAAGGGATACAAAGTGTCATGGAGGAGGTAATTGCTGAAAAATTCCCCAATCTGGGGAAGGAGATAGTTTCTCAAGCCATTGAGGTGCACATATCTCCCAACACAAGGGACCCAAGGAAGACAACATCAAGACATATAATAATTAAAATGGCAAAGATCAAGGATAAAGACAGACTTTTAAAAGCAGCTAGAGAGAGAAAAAACATCACATACAAAGGAAAACCCATCAGGCTATCATCAGATTTCTCAACAGAAACCTTACAGGCCAGAAGAGAGTGGCATGATATATTTAATGCAATGAAGCAGAAGGGCCTTGAACCAAGAATACTCTACCCAGCAAGGTTATTATTTAAATTTGAAGGAGGGATTAAACAATTTTCAGATAAGCAAAAGCTAAGAGAATTTACCTCCCACAAACCACCTCTACAGTGCTCTTTGGAGGGACTCCTATAGATGGAAGTATTCCTAAGGCTAAATAGATGTCACCCAAGGGATAGACAAAGAGTACAGAATATGATTCATAACATACAAAGAATGGAGGAGGAAGGAAAAGGAGGAAAAAAAAAGAATCTTTAAGTTGTGTTTGTAATAGCATACGAAGTGAGTTAAATAAGACTGTTAGATAGTAAGGGAATTATCCTTGAACCTTTGTTAACCACGAATCTAAAGCCTGCAATGGCAATAAGTACATACCCATCGATAATCACCCTAAAAGTAAATAGTCTGAATGCACCAATCAAAAGGCGTAGAGTGTCTAAATGGATAAAAAACAAGACCAATCTATATGCTGCCTAACCAGACACTCACTTCAAACCCAAAGACATACACAGACTGAAAGTAAAGGGATGGAAAAAGATATTTCAGGCAATTAAGAAAAAAGCAGGAGTTGCAGTACTTGTATCAGACAAAATAGACTTCAAAACAAAGAAAGTCGCAAGACACAAAGAAGGACATTACATAATGATAAAGGGGTCAGTCCAACAAGAGGATAGAACTATTATAAATATCTGTGAACCCAACACAGGATCACCTACATATGTGAAACAAATACTAACAGAATTAAAGTGGGAAATAGAATGCAATGCATTCATTCTAGGAGACTTCTACACACCAGTCACTCCAAAGGACAGATCAACCAGACAGAAAATAAATAAAGAGACAGAGGCACTGAACAATGTATTAGAACAGATGGACCTAACGGACATCTACAGACCACTCCATCCAAAAGCAACAGGATACACATTCTTCTCAAGTGCACATGGAACATTTTCAAGAATAGATCATATACTAGGCCACACAAAGAACCTCAGTAAATTCAAAAAGATTGAAATTGTACCAACCATCTTCTCAGATCACAAAGGTATGAAACTAGAAATAAATTACTCAAAGAAAATGTAAAAGCCCACAAACACACGGAGGTTTAAAAACATTCTCCTAAATAATCAAGGGATCAATGACCAAATTAAAACAGAGATCAAG
This sequence comes from Smutsia gigantea, assembly GCA_032199065.1. Taxonomy (NCBI): domain Eukaryota; kingdom Metazoa; phylum Chordata; class Mammalia; order Pholidota; family Manidae; genus Smutsia; species Smutsia gigantea. The sequence goes on along the minus strand of JAVSCE010012714.1, from coordinate 181,321 downwards.
CAGTATATGGATACAAATGACAACAATAATTCAACACTGCAAAATCTGTGAGATGCAGGGAAGGCCGTGCTAAGAGGGAAATACATTGTAATACAGGCCTACCTCTGGAAAGAAGAACAATCCCAAATGAACAGTCTAAACTCACAATTAATGAAACTAGAAAAGGAAGAACAAATGAGGCCCAAAGTCAGTAGAAGGAGGAACATAATAAAGATTAAAGCAGAAATAAATAAAATTGAGAAGAATAAAACAATAGAAAGAATCAATGAAAGCAGGAGCTGGTTCTTTGAGAAAATAAATAAAATAGATAAATGCCTAGCCGGACATATCAAGAAAAAAAGAGAGTCTACCGACATTAACAGAATCAGAAATGAGAAAGGAAAAATCACTACGGACACCACAGAAATACAAAGAATTAGGAGAGAATGCTATGAAAAATTATATGATAACAGATTGGATAACCTAGAAGAAATGGACAACTTCTTAGAAAAATACAACCTTCCAAGACTGACCCAGGAAGAAACAGAAAATATGAATAGACCAATTACCAGCAAAGAAATTGAAGTGGTAATCAAAAAACTACCTAAGAACAAAACTCCTGGAGCAGATGGTTTCACTGCTGAATTTTATCAAACATTTAGTGAAGACCTAATACCCATCCTCCTGAAAGTTTTCCAAAAACTAGAAGAGGAGGGAATGTTCCCAAACTCATTCTATGAGGCCAACATCACTCTAATACCCAAACCAGGCAAAGACACCACAAAAAAAGAAAATTACAGACCAATATCCCTGATGAACATAGATGCAAAAATACCCAACAAAATATTAGCAAACCGAATTCAAAAGTACATCAAAAGGATCATCCATCATGATCAAGTGGTATTCATCCCAAGGATGCAAGGATGGTACAACATTCGAAAATCCATCAACATCATCCACTACATCAACAAAAAGGAGGACAAAAACCACAAGATCATCTCCATAGATGCTGAAAAAGCATTTGACAAAATTCAACATCCATTCATGATAAAAACTCTCAACAAAATGGGTATAGAGGGTAAGTACCTCAACATAATAAAGGCCATATATGAGAAACCCACAGCCAACATTATACTTAACAGTGAGAAGCTGAAAGCTTTTCCTTTAAGATTGGGAACAAGACAAGGATGCCCACTCTCCCCACTTTTATTCAGCATAGTTCTAGAAGTCCTAGCCTTGGCAATCAGACAACACAAAGAAATAAAAGGCATCCAGATTGGTAAGGAAGAAGTCAAACTGTCCCTGTTTGAAGATGACATGATAGTGTACATAAAAAACCCTTTTAATTTCTGGAAGAAATTCTAAGTTTCTGTAGCACTTCATCTATTAGTCTACTTCCTCATTTGTCACCAACCTCTTCCTTCAGGGCATTACCTATGGAAAATGATAGAAGGAATACAATCTCAAGAACTCCCTGCTCAAGAGAGAGCAAGAAGTGTGGGGTGGGTGCATCCATAGAGAGCATTTGAGAGAGTTTCAGAATCTTTAGCCATATTAAGTGGTCAAGGCCAACCAGAAAAGACTGTAGGAAGTGACAGCTTCTTCAAATACAAATACACCAGTGCAAGTTTTCAAGGAATACGAAAAACCAAAACAACACGACACCACCAAAGGAACACAGTACGTTTCCAGGAACCAACTCCAAAGAGATGGAAATCTAGGAATTTCATGATAAAGAAGTCAAAATAATTGCTTTAAGGAAGCTCTGTGAACTACAAGAGTACACCGATGTACAACTCAGTGAAATCAGGAAAACGATGCATGCACAAAACAAAAGGATCAACAGAGGGATAGAAATCACAAAAAATTCAAACAAATTCTGGAAAGGAAGAATACAAGGAATGAAATTACAAAGGCAGTAGAGAACATCCATGGCAGACTTGACCAAGAAAAAGAAATAACTTCTGCATTCAGACAGGTCATTTGAAATTACTGAGTCAGAGGAGAAAAAAGAAAAAGAGAAAGAAAAACAGTGTAGAAAGCCTATGTGAATTATAAGACACTACACACACACACACACACACACGCACACACATGCATGCACACACACATACACATATACTCATGAAGAGATTCCCAGAAGGCGAAGAGAGAGAGAAAGGGTCAGAAAGTTTATTTAAAAAAATAATGGCTGAACATCCAAAAGACAAACAACAACAAATGTTGGCAAGGATGTGGAGAAAGGGGAACCCTCCTACACTGCTGGTGGGAATGTAAATTAGTTCAACCATTGTGGAAAGCAGTATGGAGGTTCCTCAAAAAACTCAAAATAGAAATACCATTTGACCCAGGAATCCCACTCCCAGAAATTTACCCTAAGACTGCAGCAGCCCAGTTTGAAAAAGACATATGCACCCCTATGTTTATTGCAGCACTATTTACAATAGCCAAGAAATGGAAGCAACCTAAGTGTCCATCAATAGATGAATGGATAAAGAAGAGGTGGTATATATACACAATGGAATATTATTCAGCCATAAGAAGAAAACAAATAATACCATTTGCAACAACATGGATGGAGCTAGAGGGTATTATGCTCAGTGAAATAAGCCAGGTGGAGAAAGAAAAGTACGAAATGATTTCACTAATCTGTGGAGTATAAGAACAAAGAAAAAACTGAAGGAAGAAAACAGCAGTAGATTCACAGAACCCAAGAATGGACTAACAGTTACCAAAGGGAAAGGACTGGGAAAGATGGTTGGGAAGGGAGGGAGAAGGGGGAAAAAGGGCTATTACAATTAGCACACATAATGTAGCGGGAGCGTGGTTGGGGTTGAGGGATACGAGGAAGGCAGTATAACAGGGAAGACAAGTAGTGATTCTATAGCATCTTACTACGATGATGGACAGTGACTATAATGGGGTATGTGGTGAGGACTTGATAATAGGGGGAGCCTAGTAACCATAATGTTGCTCATGTAATTGTACATTAATAATACCCCCCCAAAAAAAGTTATGGAGAAAATAATGAGAAGGTCTAGCACATGGGATTGGCACACTGTGGTCTGTGTGTCGAATCCAGTGGCCACCTGTTTTCATAAGTGTTACTGGAACACCCTCACACTCATTTGTTTATGTATTGCCTATGGCTTCCTTAACACTACAACAGGGTTGAGTAATTTTGACAGAGACTGTATAGCCCTCAAAGCCTGAAATATTTACTCTCTAGCCCTTTATAGAAAAGCATTTGTCTTGGTCCGTATATACATGCCTGGGAACCCAGGGGGAAAATATGGAAAGGGAAGAGTACAGGTAGTATTTTTTTTTATTAAGGTATCATTGATATACATTCCTATGAAGGTTTCACAAGAAAAACAATGTGGTTGCTACATTCACCCATATTATCAAGGGGAACAGGTAGTATTTTAAAAGATAATGACTAAATTTTCCAGAACTACTTGAAACATGAAGCCACATATCCAGAGATTACACCATATTTCAATCAGGATAGAGTCATGCTTGCTGTATGTGTCCCTCAAGAAGATATGTCCAAGACATCATCCCCAGTGCCTGTGAGTGTGACTTTACATGGACATCAGATCTTTGCAAATGTAACCAAGTTAAGGACCTGTGTGAGAACATCCTGACTTTAAGATGCGCCCTAAATCCAATGCTTGGTGTTGTTACAAAGAAGAAAGGGAGAAGGGGAAGGGAATCAGCAATGCAGAGGCTCAGGGAAGAAGCCAGAGGCAGAGACTGGAGGGACGCAGCCACAGCCTAAGGGACACCCCACACCATCAGAATCTGAAAGAGGCACGAAGAAGCCTTCTCTAGAGCTTTGGAGGGAGTGCAGCTCGGCCGACACCTTGATTTTGGACTTCTGGCCTGCAAATGTCTATTGTTTTAGCCAAAAAATAAAAAATAAAGACATTATCTTGATACGTGTGTGCAGACTTGATCCCTCTGTGTCAATCTCTATTTCCTCTATTGGAGAGAAGGAAACCTTAGAGAAATTTAGTTGAATGGCCAGGAAAGAGTAGAAACAATGTTTTATGGAATTTGGGTACCTCAAAAGATGCTAAGCCTAGATTGGGGTCATATTTTCTAACAGTATTTGTGCTTGTGTGTAAGGAAACTTGTTTGTAAGACTGTTTTCTTAATCAGAGTGCATGTCATTTGGAGGTATGAAATAATGTCTGGAAAGTATACAATTTTGGGTCCATATGGCTTAGACTTGGGCTTGTTCTAAGAATCTACACAAAGTCATTTTGAAGGATACATCCCATAGTTTCTTGTTCTTCAGAGTAGTGATGATATTATTCAGAGAACATTTGAAACCATGAATGACAATCAAAAGCACTGCCAGGGGGAGATAGCACGAGCATGCTTTCCCCTGAGCGCATTCTGCAGTTGCAGCTCCTTTGCGACATCATTTTATAAAGGGTAATATGTTGCCTAAAGTTCGCAACACTGCACTGTTGCACCTAAAGACTGTTCAGAGGGTAGGTCTCATGTTACATGTTCTTACCACATGCAAAAAAAAACAACAACAGAGGTAAATAGAGGGCAGGAGGAAGCTTTTGGAGGTGATGGATTTATTTGTTGTCTTGATTGTTATGATGGTTTCCTGCATATATCCAAAGTCATCAAATTGTATATGTTGAAAATGTACACTGGTATTTTTTGTGTATCAATTATACCTCAAGAAAGCTGTCTTTAAAAAGAATACCATGTTAAGAGGGAAGGCTATGTGAGAGTGTGTTAGAAAAAGCAAGACTGAAAGAGAGACAACATTGTATGTTGCTCACTACCTGGACACAGACTCCCCTGCCCCTCCCCCCTCTCCTGTCCCAAGTATGCTCCTTTTGAAGTTAGAACCTAATTGTGCCTTAAGTGACAATGAGGGTACCTAAGGGAATAGATGAGGTACTCCTTGTATCAGAAGGATAGTGGGAATCTGTACTCCTAAGGCTGGGTGGTGAAACAGTCCTTTGGCCTCCCTCTCAGAATTGACCCTGGAAGCTGTTGTGTAAAAAAGAATTACTCTCCTGACTGGCAGGCCCATGCGGATGTAATGCAATACACCTTGGCAGACAATTTCCATCTCTTTGCTGTAGACATTCTTCTTAGCCTTTGTAAAATGCGTTGCTTTTATTTGCAGAGTGAAATCAATCTCTCAGCTTCTCTAAGGTTATTTCAATATTGATGAGAAGTAGTTTGTTTATTTTGAAACCCCAGGGGCCAGATCATAGTGTTCTTTAGACTGAGTCATTAAACAAAGCTAAATGCATTACCTGTTCCTTAATGAAAAGCATGTGTGGGAGACGTCCCTGAAGTTCATATTATTCACAAGAAATAAATGAAAAGCACAATCTCATGGAACAGTATCAATTCAATTGATCTTCTTTTCTGGTAATTAGAAGGCCTTGATTTCATTTGAGTTCAGCATGTTTAACAAAGAAAATCTGTTTCTATGGAGAATAATTTCACTAAAATAGATAAACTTATAACTGGTGCTAGTGACATACATCTTTTAGCTATGGAAATTATACTTTTCATTTAGTAATGTTAAGAAACATGCTGTATTCTCAAAAGTATTCAATGTCTCAAAGTATTGGGGAGATTGGAAGTCATGAGGAATGCTCACCCTTATTTTAGAGCCTAAGAAAAAGAAATGTTGGACAACTTTATCAAGTAGTGACATATCTGAGATGGACAATATTATAATGTGAATTTATCACGAAATTCCACTGACTTCTGTCAAAGCCTTGAAAAATACATTTCACTTGGCATATTGCTATTACCCCATGTTGGTATTCACTAGTTATTTCATCTTGAATTTGTAGATTCCAAGAATAGTTCCAAAGGCAAAGGATTTTCATTATTCTAATAAAATTTCATAATGAGAAATAGACTCAGATCCTTAGCTGTCTCTTTCTTTCTCTCTTTTGAACAGATAAGCCTCGAATTCTAAGTAAAAATGTGGTCAAAATGTATGGCGTGAAGCGCTGTGCATAATTACTGTGACTATATGTTTGTTGGTTGTTCTGAAAATGTATAAATGTGTTTAAAAAGTTCATTCCCTTGAGAAGTATTTGTTAACTGTAGAAATTTGGTTTGACTGTCGTGCAGGGTCATCTATCAGAAGTGGGGGGAGTAAACAATTTGTGGATTAACTAACATGACTTTATATAGAAACACTAGACAGGTGATTCTTGGTTTGTGCCAAAAAATTTATGTTAGATATAGAGAGATGCTGGGGGATTCAAGGAAAGAATCCACATCTTTTGAAGCTGCAAGTTCTTTCGGAGTAGGGAAAAATGAAATCTCAGTGACCAGAGGGTTGGATAACTGCCTTAGTCACTGTTTGAATGATTTTGTAATACAGAATAAATAAAGGGATACAATTTCCTTGTTTCCTGGATGGTTGCTTTCAAAGCAAGAGTTATTTTCCAGTTGCCCTCTGTGGTCTGGTACTATCGGCCTTGGGTCTCATCAGATACCAGTGAAAATTTAAAAACAGATAAATAAACCCCACCCAGATGGATTGAATCTGAATTTCTGAGGGCAGTCTGGCCTCTGTAATTTGGAAGGTGCCAGTGATTATTGAGAATGGCACCCTGAGTTGAGAATGGATCCCAGAAGTGCTATGGATGGACGTGGAGCAGAGGCCGACTACCCTCTCCCCTTTGCCTTCAGTCCTGTAACATCTGCGTGATGGGTTAAAATCATTCCTGTGAAGGAGTCCACAGCTTTCCTGCTCCTCTGTTCCCTACTTAGCTTCTTCCTGCTCAGTTAGTTCTCTTCCCAGAGAAATGAAACAACGCTTGAGGGCACGTTCTCCTCAGAGGCAGAGTGTAGAGTTGCGGGAGGAAAGAAAAATTCAAGGGAGCTAGAGGGTGGGGCAGGATGACCCTGCGAGGCTCCCAGGATTAGACAGGCTGTGGGTGGAGGTGGAGACTGCGGGAAAGACCTCATATATTAGGCTTTGTAGACTAATCCTTGGACAATATGAAATGCTTGAAAAGAAATAAAAATTGAGACTTCGAACTGGGTCATGTTTCCTTAAATGCAGTTCTCAAGAACGGATTGTGGAGGAGGCGCTTTACCCGAGAGGAATGACAGCATCTGTGGGCTCTCCTACCATCAGCGACCCAGGGTGTTCCCATTGTTCTGCAGCCACAGTGTGCTGGTCTTCTGTCTTTACGCTTGCCCCTCCCTGGTCTCAAGATGGCATTGCATCCATTTCAAGGCAGGAAGAATAGAGAAGTGAAGCCACGAGCATTTCGCTTGCACAAGTCCTTTTTATAAAGAGCAAGAGTTTCCCAGTCCCACTAGCTGACTTGCCCTTCTGTGATTCCATGTGATATCCCCTTGTGATATTAGTTACTCACCAAATTGGGTCATAATACCATCACATTGCTAGTAGCAGTGTGGGAGCCTGCAAAAATGAGAATTTAGCTTTCCTGGCATGTATAGCAGAAGGGAAAAGGGGAGAAGGGGGCTAGAATAAATTGGCTTGTGAGTAAGCCAACCAACAGTGTGTGTCATGGTATGTCACAGCTTTACAGGACTTGCTCTTGAATGACAAAAAGTGACAAAAAAATGAGCCCCAGCAAAAGAAATTATGAAACTACTATTTTAGCACAGTGATTTTCAAATCTTCAGTATAATTTAAAACTTGTTGAAAGTGGATATCTAGGCCTTAGTCCCACACATTCTGATTCAGTAGATTTGGGAGAAGACTTGGAGATTTACCTTTTTAATAATCTCAGAGGATTCTGATGCAAGAAGTCTGTCGATCACACTTACAGAAATCATGTTTTTGAGAGATAGGCTAACGTTCATTCAGTGGTTCTTAAACTAGCTGAATATTAGAATCATTGGGAAGCTTTTTAAAATTATCAGTGATGCTCATACATGGGCTCTTTCCCAGCTAATTAAATCATAAAATCTGGGGTTGAGAGATCAGCAGCATAATTTAAAATCCCCCAAGGTGATTCTAATATGCTGTCAGGAATAAGTATCATTGACTTAATGATTCTGCTGACTAACAAGCTTCTTACACAAATAGTGAAGCCAGGGACAGTTGGGGTGGCAGAAAGAGGTTGGCTTTCTCCATGCTGGCTTTTGGAAATTTTTGAAGGTAGGCAGAAAAGAGAAGGTAAAACTGGCCGGCAATTTTAGATAGTGGGAAATAGCAACAGATAGACAAGAAATAAATAGTAAAAGTGAGGCATTTAAAGTAGTTCATCTTTCCTGTCTTTAAATACTGATTTTAAATACTAGTTTTAGATACAGGCATTTAAATACTACTTTTAAGGCATTATATTGTTTGCTGTAATTTGTCCATGAACACAAATGTATCAATATTCATGCAAATATGTGATTAAATATTTATTTTGTTCAGGGAACAGAAATATTATTATACATAATAATCTTTGCACTGAGAAGTGACTGGTGGTAGGGCTGGGGTGGGTAAGGGAAATAGGTGAAGGGGATAAACAGGCACAAAATCTCACCCATAATATAAATTAGTCACGGGGATGGAAATATGGCAGAGAGAACACAGCTGATCGTTCTGTAACATCTTTATGTTGACAGATACTAACTACATTAGTTGGGGTAAGGATTTAATAATGTATATAATTGTTGAATCACAGTATATGCTATATACTTGAAACCAATATAATATTGTATACCAACTGTGTACTTCAGTTAAAAAAAATCAAAGAAAGAAAGAAATGGTAGTCTCTGGTATTATCTGCAATCCTTGAAACTCCGTGATGCCACCTAGTGTAGACTAGATAAGGCTACACTGGCTTCTTAGAATTTGAGTAGATTCATCTTCAATGATGGATTCAGCAGACTTAACAGGACAATTTCAAATTCTTATCAGCAAATCTAGTAGTATTCTGCTAGTAGAGTGAGAATAAAAAAAATACATGTATAACTGCCCATGTAAGACAGCAGCCTGGTATTCCAGAGCAAGGGGCTTTATTTGTGAGTAATGTTGTCTGTGCTGATATGCTGAAGCTTCTAAAAGGACAATGGAAATGTTCAAGAACGTGGTTAGTTCATGCATGTTATAGACCAGCTATTGAATGAAAAAGAGTAGAAACTAAAAGAGGAGATTAAAACTCTATTCCACAAACATGGATAAGGCACCAACTACGTCAGGGTAATGTTCATGAAGAGAACATGAAAATGAACAACAAGTTAATCCTCCCTTCAGGAGAAAAATATGTATGATGAGTAAGAAACAGAAGTGTTTGATGTAACACAAGACATACAAAAGTCATTCCATGTAAATTGCCTTTATAGATTCAGAGGAGAGGAACTTAACATTCCTCCTGGGAATTTGAGGATGATTTTAAATGAAGTGGTAGTTTTTGATGTCAGAATTGAGGCATGATGCTGTGTGTTGAATTGTGTCCCCCCAAATTCATATGTTGAAGTCCTAAGCCTCAGTACCTCACAATGTGGACTTACTGGGAAAGAGGGTCATTGCAGATGTAATTAGTTGTGATGAGGGCATACTGGCATAGGGCGGGTCCCTAATCTAATATTATTGGTATCTTTATCAAAAGGGGATATTTGGAGACAGACATGTTCAGGAACAATGCCACAGGAACATGAAGGCAGAGATCAGGGAGATGAATCTACAAGGCAAGGAGCACCAAAGCTGCCCAGCAAACCGCAGAAGCTGGGGAGAGGCATGGGGCGGTTTCTCCCTCAGTGCCCTCAGCAGCAACCAACCAGGACAGCAACTTGATCTTGGCCTTCCAGTCAGCTGTGAGATGGTCCACGCCTGTTCTTTAAGTCACCCAGTTTGTGCTACTTGTCACTGCAGCCTTAGCAAACTAGTACACATGGGTATTGTTTTGACAGACAACAATTAGGAAAAAGGTACACATAATACAAGGAATAGTATGAACAAAGACGTAGAGGTCAAGGCATCTTCAGGTAATAGAGGTGCAAAGTTACTGACACAGTGTGTGTGTGTGTTAGAGGGGGAAGGTAAAGAGAGGCCAGAAAGGTATGTTTGAGGAAGATTGTGAAGAGTCTGGGATTCCTTGTTAAGGATTATGGACCATTTTCTTTGGGCATTGAGGAAATGTTGAAGATTTCTAGCTGGGGAGAGTGAGATGTTTAGAGCTCTCCAAATTATTTTTCTCTACATGTAATATTTTTGGAGTCAGACGTGCTACCGTTGCGCTACGAGGTCCTTACACATAACCCTTTTGGAAGAAAATGTCTTAGGAAAAGCTCATGTAACCAACCAGGTGTAAGGAAACTGAAAAACTCACTTTAGCATGTAAATGATGCAGCCTTGTTTCTGTCCAGTTCTGTCTAGGACTCACATGCTGTTGTCTTGCATCTCACCTTGAGCAGATGTCACTGTGCTACTTTGCAGGTGGTATTTCCTACCAGACCCGCTGTGCCTGGATTGTACCAGAAATCGATTACACAGACATTTCAGACTCCTAACTTCTTGAATAGAGCTGGCAAATGTAGACGGAGATGTATAGATGACAGAAGAACTGGCCATCAAGAATTAAACAGAAGTTTAAAAGGAGAGCAATTGTTTGATGGACTAAAATGAACATTTTTGTTCGTAGTACACCCATTTTTCCTCAGTCCTCCAATCTAGAAAACCAGGGTTATGATTCAGCAGAATCTATCTCATGTGTTTGTTGTGAAGATTAAATAAGAAGATTCATGTAATGTGCTAAGAGAATGCTTGACAAATGTTAGGCATTGTTATCACTGGTAGGACTGGAGGAGCTGGGATTCAAACCCATGTTTTTTGACTCCAAACATGGTATTCTTTCTACCCCTCTGCTCTGCTTTCCTAAGTGGTGTTGATCTGTAACAAATAGGCTTTATGTTTCACTCCTGGTGGTTTCTTATCGTTGCTTTTCTTTCCTGACACGTCACAGTAGTGTCTTTCATGCAAACTCCTCATGTGTGTTGACAAGACTCAAGGGGGTCCTCCAGATTCAGAGAGGAGCGCTGAGAGCTACCCGTGTGGCAAACAAGCAGGGACTGGGGTGCTGGTATCTCACACAGTCGCAGCATTGATGATCTGAGCTGAATGGCCTCTAGAGAAGCTGGGGTCCCAGGAAGTGGCAAACTCTTGCACACAATCAGGAGGCTCCCCATTGCTGTAGATGGCATATCCTTGAAAACTGCTGAGAGAGGTTTTCTCTGATGGCATCTCAAGATCTCATCCTTAGGAGCACTAGTAATGAATTATGGCTGGAAAATAAAAACAGCTGAGCATCTGGTTAAACATGAGACTTAACATCTGGCAACAAATGTATTCCTGCCAGGGGCTGTCCATGCTTGTCTCTGCAAATGATGTTTATAAGTAGAACACCTGTGCTTGGCATCCTTGTACATGGTCTATTGCTTGAAGAGTTTGGTATCCATAGTGACCACAGTGTATAGAGAAAGCTGTACCTAGTAATTCCTTTATTTAAAAGCAAAACGTTCTACCATCAATTGACCTCTGTATCAGTCAGGAGAACTAAGTTATGCAGCAGTAACAAACATTCCCAAAATATTAATGGCTATGACAACATTGTTTATTTCTCATTCTTGGCAAAAATTTAGCCATATACAGCTCTTTCCCACCTTGTAATGTCTTCTTTTTATTGAGTATCTACAATGTGGCAATCATGAGGCTAGGACTCTGTGATTGATATCTTCTTTCATCTCAAATAACCCTATGAGGTTGGTGTTATCTCCTCTTTACAGATATGAAACTGAGACATAACTTCAGCAAGTGGTAGGATGGGTTTTGGATCCAAATTGTTCTAATGCTACACCTATTATTTTTAATCACTATATTCTGTTCCTCTTTTAAACATAACCCTTGGGTTTTAATTTTTAAATGTAAATTCATTAATGTTATCTTTCTGATACTCCTAGAGAAAAGAAGATCCAAATATAATTATTTTGTTATATAGATCAGCAAACCAAGGCTTTATGTACTTTATATGGCCAATACATTTAGTGACAAAGTTGGAAATGGAATCTTGAGCAGTGTTCTCACATTACAATCACCTTGCATAGCTTGTGAAAATTCAGGTTCCATGCACTGCTCCCCTCCCCTGGGTCCTGGAGTGAGTCCCATTCTGGAGATAAAAGGAGGGCACTTTGGGAATTGCTGACCTAGGGCTTCAACCCTCCTGGTAGTGCTTCTGCCACTCTATTGTTAGTGAAAGTTGAAAAGCTGTTGGGGACAACACAGTTGAAACTCTGCAACTTTACTAATGCTTTTGCCCAGAGAGATTTTCTGAGCTGGAAGGCTGAATTTGAGAGCATCATGGAATTGCTGATTAAACTCCAACCATAGCACTAACTACATGGGAATAAACTATCACTGCCTACAGTATATTCAAATCTAGATTTCTGAGAAGGCAATTAGCCTAATTAGTTCAGTAATGAATAATGTTAACCTTTGTAATATCACTTATAGAGTCCAATACTGACTGACTTCTGTCCCTCAGTTTTATATGTCATTTGAAATTAAGAAGGAAGTGGGGTATTTGTAACTCAAAACAACTGCTCCAGGTAGGAGACTGAAAACAATATTGAACTGGCAATTCAAAGGCAAAAATATCTGATGGATTATTTAAACCTTCCCTATTCCAAAGATGGCTATTTGGGCAGGCAGCAAGATTGCTTAAAAGTAGAGGTTACATACTTTGATTTTTTTCTGAAATGTCACTGGATGGCTGCAGATTAGTTTACCAAAACTTATTTCAGTTGTGTCTTTTTTGCTTCTTAAATCAGTTTCCAAATCAGCTTTCCATCAATTTTTAAGACCGGGGGCATGTTTAAAACGTTCAGATTCCCTGGTGCACTCTGGAAATCCGTATTTTAATCTACTACGTGGATCATTTGTATGCAAGCAATTTAATCCTTTATTCCACCACCTGCCTATAGGTTAATGACCCCCAAAGAATTGGCAACATTACCCTTTTAGATCTTGAAATGTTTAGCCAAACTGGATTGCTTATATTGTGTCTAGTCTTACACTGAATCTCTTGCACCAGAGCAAAAGTAACAGCTGTTGATAATTCATTGATTTGATAGTCCCCAAAACTCTAATTTTACTTTTCCAGTAGCAGGGACCCATTGTGACATAACATGTACCCAGCCATTCTTCTGAATTAAAAAGAAGGATAATACATTTCTATGCAGAGCAGACCAAACAGATTAATGTAGGAAAACTTTGGGGAATGAAACGTCATCCCAAAGATACACACCTGCTGGGTGATTATAATGATTGGAGTGGGACTTCAGACAAGTGAATGTAATCTGCCCATTCATTTAGCTCTGCCCTTTTATCCAAGACTTGTCAGCAAAATCACTGCTTTCTGCCTGTTTGATATCTTCTTATATTAGGGAGATGAGACATACATGATCCCTCCTAGTGGTAATCAAAAGTAGCTCACAACCATAGCTTCCCTAATTCTTTCAAGGATACCAAAGGGACTCTTCAATCACTGAATTAATATTTCAGAAACAGAGAAAGTCACTTCCTCAGGCATTACTTGATTTACATGACTTAATTTTATTTAAAAATCTATAATAAGAAAATAATTAAATGATTATTATAGCCCTTTTTTATATTGATAACCTACAGATTTATACATGTAATTTAAATATAATATATAGCAAAATATAAATATATAAAATAATATTATATATACACACACACACACACATAATATGACATTATTCTGTCCCCAATTAGAAATATGTTATGGTTCACAGTCACATTTGGAAGTCAGCTACACAGAGCTTGGAAAAATGCCTTATTTCTGATATTATATGAATTATTATTGTATTATAACATCAGTACACTTTAAATTATAAGAATAATATATATTATAGTTTAAATTACATAGTAATTTGTATTTTGTTAAAACATAATTTCACCTTGTTGTTTTTTGATATTACAAAAGGTGGCTGGATAACTCTATGACTAGCACACAGAGCTATGGGTTCTTAGTTTGTTTCTGAAATTGTTTATACTTGGCAACAGCATTTTCCCATCATTTCTACTTATTCATTTCTACTACCCAGTAGCACAGTTAAGCTACAGGCTAAATATGCTTTGATAATCTCACTGAAGTACACAGCTGACAGTTATTAAGTTATAAGGAAAAATGTCCTGTAGTGACAAGAGAATGTGGCGGTTGTTTCTTCCTCTGGAGGGCGTGGGCGGGTGTCTAGCTCTTTGGATTAAGGGGGCCCTCCATGTTTCATGGTCTGGCTGTTAGTGTGTATGGATACTTAAAAGCTCTCTGTCTATAGACAATGGAGATTCTGCCTTTAATAGTAGTGATATTGATGGAAATAATAATCATAAAACAAATATGTACATGTTGTTTATTATACTGCATTCCTCAGTGGGCTCATTGCTCCTTCTTCAAGTGAGCAAAGGTTCTTGGGCAAAGCCAGGACCTGACCCAGCCTCAGTCAATTTTCCAGTGTGTGCTAATGTCAGCTTATACTTCTATTTAAGAAAAAAATTATGCAAGTCATCCATTGAATACAAATAATGGTAAATAAAATCAATATACAGGGAAAAATCCCTCACAGTCTTACCATTCAAAAATAACTGTGAGCGCCCTTTCTGCAAGTTCCCGAGCTGCAACACTGAATGCAGAATCTGTTCTTGGGAGCCCATATTGATAAATTCGGCCTAATCCAACTTTATGTTCCTTCCACCACTATCCCACCCCCTTAGTACCCATTCCCATACATGTTCAGTATCTTTCTGCTTGTATCACTTGTGTTTTCTTCTTGTATCAAGAAAACTTCAGTAGTTCTTCTTGAATGTAGCACACCTCCTCATGGACTGAGTCCAGTTATAGGTGTAGAAATCAAGGACAGCTGTAGCAGTGGGTCATTAGGAGGCTTAGTCTGTCTTTCATAGCAGCTGCCTCTGGGGAGTCCATTGCTACTTCCTCAGGGAATGCAGGTTAATCCCCTCAGAGGGAGATGGAGAGGCCACTCCCATGTGGGTAGAGAGACTTTCAACGGATAGTTTCTCTTCACTCTAAGATTATATACATTTTCTCCTATATGTTCTTATGGTAATTGTTGGTTGTGTTTTTGACACTGACATTTTAATTCCTCTGGATTTTATTTTGTTACGAGAAGTGAGGTAGGAAACTCTTCCTATTTTATACTTTTCAGAACATTTCAACATAAATTAAGTCATTTTATATTTGTGAACTGGGTGAAAGATATGTCATTTCTTCCATTTTGTACATATGAACACAAAAATTGAGAGATTTCAAGTGATTTGTCTCTGGTAACACCATGGCGGAATCCGACGTGGAACCTAGATCATTGTCACCTGTGCGGAGTTCTTTATACTCCATTAGCTTGCTTCTTTGTTGGTGTTATAGAAACGGTTCTCTTTTCTGTAGTACCCTATTACTAACAGGGAGTGAATTTGGTTATCAATTTTGTTAAATCATTATTAAATGCCGCCTATTTTATTATTGTTGAGAATGGCAGCCTTTTGAAGTCCCTGGTCCGTCCTAACAGTATGACCTCAGGCGAGTTGTTTCATCTCTAATGGCAGTGACAATAATTGTTGACCAATGCTCATACTTTCCATGGGCCAGATGCCGTGTCAGACTTCCCATATGGGTTATCTCATTTAATTCTCACCAAAAAAGCTCTGTGACTTGACACTATCATTGAAATACATAGTTTATAGCCTAGCAGCCATTATTCTGACTTTTGGGTTTTGGTTCTACTCTGCCCCCCAACCCTTTACACTCTAAAAACATATTGAGGACCCCAGTGACCTTTGTTTATGGCTTATTTCCATCAAGATTTACCATGTTAAAAACTGAAACAGAAAAAATTAATATTTATTCACAAATTCCTTTAAAGAAGGAAGAACAATAATAAACCCATTATCTGTCAAGTAAAATATTGTTTTTCAAGCAAAAACCAACTATATTTTCCCAAAGAGTAGCATTCTTTTTCACTTTTACAATGTCTCTTGAATTACTACCTTCAGAGATGGACTGCAGGATTCTCCCATTTTTTCCTACATTTAATTTGTGGCAATATTGACATCATGTAGCCTCTGCAAACTCCCAGTGTAACACTCATGAGAGAATAAGGAAACGAAGGTCAAATGATGTTTTAGCACTGTTACTAAAATAGTGTTGATCTTGCAGGATCTCTGAAAAGCTCTTGTCCTTCTCTAAAGAATCGCTCCATATAATATAGGGGTTAGGAGGACTGAGGCTGGTGCTGGAGCCAGATTCCTGGGTTTGAGTTCTAGCCTCACTGTTTACGTGCTGTGTGGCCTTGCACTTTTTAACCATAGTTCCTTTATTTGCAAAATAGGAGTTATGGTAGTGAGGATTAAGTCAATTAAAATAGCCAAAACATATAAAACAATGCCCAGAAAAACAAAAGCATTTTATATATAGTAGCTATTACTATTATTATTAAGGTATTATTACTATTTCTATATTTAGAAACCTGAGTCTTAGTATGTTCCTAGACTGAGGTTTGGATCACATCTCTGTCAGTTTTAAGCTATGTAATTTCTTAACCTTCTGGAGCCTTAGATTCCTCATATGGAAGATGAGAAAAATGAAAGTAGCTACCTCATAGAGTTGCTGTTTAAATGAGAAAATACATGTAAAATATTTAGCACAGTGACTGCCTTTTAGGAAACACTATATGTTTCTAGTTACCACTGATATAATTATTACTACTGCTAAATATGATATTTAAAATAAGTGGATGTATATACAGGCTCACACACACTCAGGATATTATCTAGTGGCCTACGGGGACCAGCAAACTATGACATGATCAGAACAATCAGATGGGTCGACTTAATCAGGTATCAGGCCTATCACGTTGTCAGTTTAGTTGGATACTTTGAAATCAATAGTAATCCTTGCCTTTTATCAATATGCAGAGGCAGGAGGCTATGGGTGCTTATGACATAATAATCTTCTAACAATTCATTACTTCAATAACTAGTAGATCTCTATAAAAAGCTCTCCTTATCTTGCTTTATATTAAGAAGCTCTGAACTGTTACCTGTTGACAATCAAATCTGAAAAATCCACCTCCGACATGACTGAATGACTGATTGTTCTTTTGCAATGATAGTTTGGGGATTCATTAGAAATTAAAGCAGCATGTCATGTCATAAGTACAGCTGGAAGTACTCCATCTAAACTTCCTGCTCTGATAACTAAAATGTGATATGCAGCCCCAGTTGACTGAGTTGACTGAATCTGGTTTGTTTGATTTTGTTATAGATATTACCTCAGTAAGGTTTTCTTCCATGAAAATTATTATTACTTATAAATTTTGGCTCTTATAGTATAGCCTTTTAACAAGAGAAGGGAAATAAACTACAATACCCTTGCTTTGTGGATAAAGTAAATTATCTTTAAAGACATTAAGAATTGTACAGGTGGCTCTTTAAAGAAAAACAATAGGCTAATGTAGCTACTTCTGTAAACATCTTGAGTTCTGGGCTACAATAAAAATAAAAAATATTTTCATTTCAAATTTTTATTGCAAAAGTGGTATTGCTGGACCATATGATGTTCTCTTTTTAATATTTTGAGTAACCTCCTTACTGTTTCCCATAGCAGCTGCACTATTTAGCATCCCCACTAAGAGTATATACAAGCATTCCAATTTTTCCACATCCTCATCTTTTGCTCTTTTGATACTAGACATCCTAATAGGTGTGAGGTGGTATTTTGCATTTCCCTGATGATAATGACATTGAACACCTTTTCATGTACCTTTTGAATATTTTTATGTCTTCTTTGGAGATATGTCTGTTCAGGTTATTTGCCCATTTTTAAAATTGGGTTATTAAGGTTTTTTTTTTTTTTTTGCTATTGAATTGTAGGAGTTTCTTTGGATATAACCACTTATTAGATAGATGGATTGCAAACATTTTCTCCTCTTCTGTAGGCTGTCTTTACACTCTGTTGGTTGTTTTTTGTGCAGAGCTTTTCAGTTTCATGTAGTCACAACTGTCTAGTGTTGTTTTTGGGTTTAGATCCATGAAGTCATTACCAAGGCCAATGTCAGGAAGGTCTTCTCCTATGTTTTTTCCTGGGAGTTTTACAGTTTAAGGTCTCATGTTTAAATATTTAATTAATTTTGAGTTCATTTTTGTCTACGATGTCAAATAAGGGCCCAATTTTATACTTTTGCATCTGGATATCCAGTCCTCCCAGCACTATTTGTTGAAAAGACTATCCTTTCCCATTGTGTATTCTTGGCATCCTTGCTGAAGATTAGTTGACTATACATGTGTGAGTTTATTCTAGGCTTTTATTCTGTTCTATTTGTCTATACATCTATCTTTATGCCAGTACCATACTGTTTTAGATTTAATGCAATCCCTTCCAAAATTCCAGTGGTAGTTTCTTTTTTACAGAAATACAAAATCAGTCTAGAATTATACAAATATAAATTTGGGCTGATTGTGGTCCTAAAGGTATAATTATAGACTATAAGTAATAATAACAATTATATCTCAGAAAAGCTCTATATTTGAACTATAATCCATAAACTAGCCACAATCCTAAAAATTCATATGGAACCACAAAAACTCTGATAGCCAAATGAAACTTGAGAAAGAGGAACCAAGTTCGAGGAGATAGTGTCTTGACTGGGTGTGGGTTGTGTACTGAAATTGAAGCTACTGTATAAAGCTAGATGGGCATGGTTCTAAGGAAAAGAGAACTTTGAAAAAGAAATGCCACCTTTTGACTCTGGAAGGCAGCAAGAAAGCTTATCTCAAGTATAGATCAGGGTAGGAAAAGTAACCCTGCCTTGACAAATAAGAACTATGCTCCCATTAGGTTTGGAGTCTGAATTTTAATTGCCTTTGTTTTGAGGAAATCCCACAATAAGAAATTAACATAAAAATTAGACTCAGAGCAAAGATTCTACTGGGATAAGTGGTGGAAATAAGATTGAAAATTCTCCAGAGGTACATTTCAATAATTCTGACACTGCAGAGAAAAATAAGTGTCACTTAAAATGTGGTCAAAATAAGAAGTTAAAAACCATACAAAAACACTTTTTTTAAAAATCAGATGATTAAAAAAAAGAGAGAGAGAGAGAGAGAGAGAGAAATGTCCCCTTTAGGATCTAGAAAGACTATGAAATAAGAGAGACTATGAAGCATATTTAAAATGATTTAGGAAGAACAAAAAGCATAAAATGCATGTGGAAATAAAGCAATACTATAAAAAGAATCCAATTTAAAAAAGAACTAAAGATAAATTACAGAAAAAATGTATAGTCATTAAAATTAAAAACTCAGTGGGCAGATTAAATGGCAGAGTAGGCACAGCTAAAGGGAAGATTAGTAGATAGGAATCAAAGCTGAGAAAATTAGCAATAAAAAATATCAATAAAAAGACTAACTTTGATTGACAATCTACTCTGTGCCAGTCACTATAACTGCTTTATATTTGTTAATTTGTTTAATCTTCACAAAACTCTTTGAGAAAAGCAGAACTGGATTCATGTGGGTGAGAAAGCAGATGTAATAGTCCTAGCTTAATCTAGAAATATGCAAATGTAAATTTGAGATGTATTAGGATCCTAAATGTACAGTTACAGACTATAAGTAATAACAACAATTGTATCTCAGAAAAGCTCTGTATTAGTATCAAAGGAAGGAAAGGGACATGTAGAAAAGAAATTGTAAATAATTTAACGACAAGATTACAAATTAGAACTCTAGAGTCAAGTTACCCATCTAGGTTCAGTTATTTTTATTCCCTTTAGAACCTTAGATAATGTATGTAATCTAGTTTGCCTCTGATTCCTCATCTAGAAATGGGATATTAATAGGAATTTGCATGTTCAGCCTCTGGGACAGTTCAGTTCGGTTTGTGTTGTCCCTTACCAATTTTCTAAAATAAATACTATTATTTGGCAGTATTTGAGGTTGAAAGACAACTTGCACGGATAACACAGGTTGTTTCTGTCTATCATTTGCACAGGTTCTTCTAATAGTAATATCTCATATAACCAACTGTTAAAATTGGTACAATACTATTTACTAAATTCTTGACTTTATTTGGATTCCACCAGTTTTTCCACTATTACCTGTTTCTGTTGCAGAATCCAGTCCAGGTAACCACATTGTATTTAATCATCATGTCTCCTTAATCTCCTTCAGTCCTGGAGATTTAAAGAAAACAAAATAAAAAATTTAATTAAAAGTGAATGACAGCAAATTGTCAATTTAAACCTTGAGGGTTTGGAGGAGCACTGGTTATGCATTTGTAGAATGTCTGTTAATTTGGATTTGTCTTATTTTTTCCTCATGATTCGCCTGGTGTCATGGTTTTTTGAGAAGATTACAGTAGTGAAATACTCATCTCATCACATTATATTGGGGTACATGACATCACATTCACATGATTTATTACTAGTGTTGTTAACCTCAATCACTTGATTATTTCAATTTACGCTAGGTTTTTCCACTGTAAACTTCCTTTTTTTCCCTTTTGATATACTCTGTTCTTTTGAAATGAGTCACTAAATCCAGTCCACACACAGGGGATGGGAAGTTAAGCTCCATTTCCTGGAGGGAGGGAGTGTATCCTCATATATTATTTGAAATTCTTCTGTGAGGAAATTTGTTCCTTCTCCATTTATTTATTATCCAATAGTTTATTTATATCATTGTCATCTAAACTTATAGTCAATTTTATGAAAATTTAAAATATAGGGTAGCATCCTAGAACCTAAGATCTAGGTTTCTGGTCTTTGTTACTTGAGAATTATCTCAGGATATCAACTAAAAATCCTAGGCTCTTCATGACTCCAAGTAAATCTAGTAAGTTTTACCTCTTGGTATGGGTTTGGGATGTTCCAATAATGTAATTCAGAAGGAAACTTTTATTTAAGAATATATCTGTGTCTAAATTCCCTGAACTTTTACCAGTCTGACAATTGAATTGATTTATGACACTGATTTAAAGATTTTCCAAAAAAAATTTATGGATATTTGAAGATATATTGACTATAGATTCAAATACTCCATTATCTGCTTTATTTTAAATTCAACAGTGATTACGTAGAATAGATGAATGTGCTGCTCCAAATATAGATTTGATTTAATGAATCTACAAACCTGATTACCAGGTTGTTTAATGCTGTTTAACCCAGTGCTTTCCCCTACTTATTTGGCCACAGAAGTAGTGTGTGTGTGTTTATGACTGGAAAAAACCCAGTTGGGAAAATGCTTAAGGTTTTTCCCCAAATTGTGTTTTTCTACTTAGTGTTCTAAATGTATGCTCCTGTAAGGAGTATTCTAAAGTATTTTCATAGTGTAAAGAATGAATATAGCTATTCCAAACTCCTTTCTCAATGCATTAAAATAAAAAAATACATTATCTGTCTGATCATGATAATCTGCTTTGGTCATGACATATATACATACTTATATTCTTGAATGCTATTGATAAAATGAGGTACACAATGCCATCCAGATCAAGAGAAAATTTGGGTTAATATAGTAGTAATAATAATAGTAATAATAACAACTCACATTCAGTACTGGGCATTGTTCTGAGAAGCACCTTTCTATATGTTACATCATTCAGTATTCTCAATAACTCCATGAGTTAGGTACTAACTATTTCTCCCACTTTATAAATGAGCAAATCAAAGCCAAGAGAAATTATTTTAGTTTGCCCAAAGTCACAAAGCTGGGAAGTGGTAGAGTTTTTGGGGGTGTGTGCCAAGTACTGAAAATTCTCAGAAATCAAACAAAAGAGAGGAAAATCTGGAAGAAGTGTTGGGAAGGAGGTGGAAATCGAACACATGGGGGAGGCAGTTTTCCCTTCACACCATTAAAGTGAGATTGTTTTTTAATCTTATTTTTGCAATTGGCACATAAGGAAACTCTGAGGTCTTTACAGTTTTGCAGGCAAGTGAAAGTCTAAGGGACTTTTTCATTTTTGATGAACTAAGCAAACCCGACAGGGTCATGTGGTAGTCTACAACCTCTTTCCACATATTGTAATCGGTATGTCTCCAGGTACTAGAAATAGAAAAATTCAGCTCTAGATGGCTTAAGCACTTAAAAGAAGTGCATCATCTCAGAGAACAGAGAATCCAAGGGCAGATGATTGCAAGGTGTTAACTGAGGAGCATGATAATGTTGTTGAGGATCCAGGTCCATTTCACTTGCCTGTTCTGCCGTCTTCAGAATGGCAGCTTGTTCTCAGGTTCACCCACCTCGGGTTGCTAAATGGCTGCCACAGTTCCACACATCAGATCCTGACATGACAACTTCCAAGAAAAGAAGAGGGTCTTTTGTTCTTGGTCATTTGATGGACATATATCCACCCTTAAAATTATCACCGGCAAAGAGAACAGGATTGCAATGGAAGGCTAAGGCTGATCCCGATTTACCCTTGGACTGGGAACTGGGCCATCTCCCTTGAGCATGTTACATAGAAGAGGGTGGATGCTCGGCAAGAAAGAGTTGGCGGGTGGATGGTGGGGGTGGTAACCAACAGTCTCCTACAAGTGCTTTAATATTGTATTGGCGCTTGTTGAGATTGAGTGAAATTGTTGTATGTTTTCAGAGAATGGTGGAATCTTTTATTGGAAAAAGAAATCCCCTTTTACTATTCACAGCTGACAGCTGTGCTCTTTTCAGCCTTATTTTTCTTATAGGTCTTCTGGCTTCTAGTGGATTTGTGTTACTATCCATGTCCTTTTGTTTCATTTTTATTTATGTAAATCCTGACCTAAATAAAGATGATGTAAGTGATCAATAGCTTTTGATGAAGCCCATACTGGTTTTTTTTTTATTTTAGGGAACTGTTCAGGTAATCTTGACTCAGTCTATTTGTGATTTGTATCCTTTCAAATGATGTGAATGAACATATCCAAACTACTGAAATGAAAATATTTAATGATCTCAAAATATTTTCAAAATTCAAGTGAGTAAAAATGTGATCTTATAATTTCTGTAAAATCAAAGACATACAGGTGGACAATAGACACTGAAAAGATGCCCACATCACTAATTATCAGGGAAATGCAAATCAAACCAACAATGAGATATTACCTCACACCAATAAGAATGGCTAATGTAAAAAAAATCAGAAAATAACAAGTGTTAGTGAAGATGTGGAGGAAAGGGAACCCTCATACACTACTGGCAGGAATGAAGTTGGTGCAGCCACTAAAGAAAACAGTATGGATGTTTCTTAAAACACTAAAAATAGAAATATACAACCCAGCAATTCCGCTTCTGGGAATTTACCCAAAGAAAACAAAATCACAAATTTGGAAAGTTATGTTGTGCACTCCTATGTTTATTGTAGCATTATTTACCATAGCCAAGATATGGAAGCAATCTAAGTGTCCATTGATAGATGAATGAATAAAGAAGAGGTGGTACATATATACAATGGAATATTATTCAGCCATAATAAAGAGTGAAATATTGCAATTTGTGACAACATGGATGGGCCTAGAGGGTATTATGCTAAGTGAAATAAGCCAGACAGAGAAAGACAAATACCACAGAATGTCTAAAAAACAAAACAAACAAAACAGAAATAGATTCATAAACACTGACAACAGACTCTTGGTTACTAGAGGGGGTGAGGGGATGGGTGAAATAGGTGAAGGGGATAAAGAGGTACAAATTCAAAATTATAAAATAAATTAGTCTCATGGATGGAAGTACAAAAAAGCTCATAATATTAATATCTTTGTATGGTGACAGATGGTAACTATACTTACTGTGGTAAGCATATAGCAATATATATATACAATTGTTGAATCACTATGTTATACCTCTGAAAGCAATATAATATTGTATATCATCTATATTTCAATAAAAATTTTTTTAAGTAAAATTAAAGTGATAATACCCACATACTAGACTGAGAAACTCCAATTCTCCAGGAGCTACAGATTTACATTCCTATCAACTAAAGTCTCTGCCAACTATCTAGTTTTTAATTGGTTATACTTTAAAATTTTTAACATATACACCTTTTTTTGGGCATTGGGAATACTGAATAATTTAATACTAATGATTTTTTTTCCTTGATCAAAGATAGAGCAGCAATTAAGAGCTGTTTCAAACCCTTGGAAACAAATTAGGAGTGTTTTAGGAATTAGCATTATAAGGTCTCTTGCTTTTGAGACCCCCTGCAGCAAAGAGTTAATGTTTAAACTATTTAAAATTCAGTGGTGGTTAATAAGGCAGTTTGAAGGCTTTCTCATTTTATGACCACATTAGATTTTTCTGATGCAGTTTTTCAGTTATTCCAGCCATTTCTAAAGAAATGGTTTTCTAACATCACTGCAATTTCAAGTGAGTATTTTAGCACCTTAACCCAGGTTTCTGCGATTATGCCATGGGCTATCTTTAGATACTGTTAAATTTCCAAACCAAAACGTTAGAAGCTGACACCTTAAATGTCCCCCATTGCTTAAAAAACAAATTCCCTTGTTCTCTTTTGTCACCCTTTCTGTCAACCATGAAGCAAATATGGACTGTCTAATTTCATTCATTTCTTGCAATAATGTTTATTCTTAATAGAAATTGGCACTATAGTCCACAGTTGTGAGCTCATACTGTGTGGGAAGCAGTAAGGTATGTACGCACTGAGAAAGCAAACATTTCTAAGGCGAGTCTTGGCTCTTAGGGAACTCACAGCCAGTTGGGGCTGAAGGCCACAGAAACAAACATTAGCAGTATAGTCCACAAGGAGATTAATAGAGGAACTAAAGACTTGGATGTATGCCCCAGCCTTGGAGCAGGGTGTCAAGGAAAGTTGGTGTTGGAGAAAGTCATCCAGAGAAGGCACCTGCTAGTTGACCAGTGAACTGCACCTAGGCCCTCAGAGGATCCTCACTCCTTCTCCTGTATCTGAAGGTATGGTCAGTCTACTATTCCCATGCTAGCAGCTGTATCGTGGACATAGCTTTGAGAGGGTAAGGTGTTGTTGAAACCATCTGGATGGTATATGTGATTGAACACAGTTAAGATTCTGTATATACTTCCAAGATTCCAGCTGATGGGTGTGGAGATCTCTCCGTGACCACTATGGGGCAGGGAACTCCCAAGGTTGCAAACCAACTATTTGCTAAGGGAGTGAAATCTAAGTTGAGTCTTGAAGAAAGTGAAGGAATTCGCCAAGCAAAAGAAAGGACCACCACGGAACACAAAGCAAAGGGTACCACATGTGTTGTCAATCAGTTATTTATTTTAGGGTGTCTTTCCTAATACTGAGAGGCATTTTGTGAGCTCAAGAATTCCTGGGATACATCTCTCCACATTACTTGTATTCATTTTATTGGCTTACCTCTCCCTCTTTATTATTTTTTCTTTTTCCCCCCTCCATATGACAGCAAATACTTTACACAAAATCTCTGAAAATTCTTTTCCCTGTGCATTTCACTTTTTGCCATGTGATCCTTTGCAGTGAAATGTCTCCTAATGTCTTCTGTACATTGGAAAAGGAAAAGGCTGGTGGTACTTTACTTCTGCAGCCTCCAGGACTGTTGTCATCTTCATCCCTTTTCTAATTGTGTCAGGCTCCTTCTCTTATAATCCTGTGAAGTTCTCATTCTGCTTGGTTGACCACCCCCAGTGCCTGCTCCTTTGAGTATGTCTGTGATTCTGTGTTTCATGAATTTGTTAGAATTTACCAAAGTCATGCATGGAGGGTTGATAATTTAAAAAATGGTTTTTGACCTCTTCCTACCTAATTCCTCTTTGGGGAATTTTTTTTCCTTTCATTTGGTGGAGTTGTGCTATCCAATCAATGTGCAAATTTATTCTGTTTATTCTTCTGATCCCTGGCAAAGGCAAGTCTTTGTTGGTTAATTAGAACTTAGATTGCATCTCCCTTCAAAGCCACTCAACTTTGTTTTAAAGAAATATGACTGCATTCCCACCACAGATACAGCTGAGAACTCTAAGTCAGTCTCAGCCACTTGTACAGGCAGAGGGCTGAAGGGTGGCTGATGCTTTGGAGACCATAGAAAGATTAGACGAATATGTTTTCCAAGTTGTTCTCTTTTCTCCCTTAGGTCTCTGAATCATCTGCACTTTATTGAGGGGGAGAGGGATGTTCACTTCCCAGTGAAGACTTTTACTGTCTTAGTCTTTCATTCAGTTAAGACTCTTGCATTTTTTATAGATGATGCCCTTAAAGGTAAGGGGGCTACATGACTTTCTCAGGGTGTCACATCTTGTGTAAAGTAAGCAAGTTGTGACCTTGGGCAAGATACTTAACCTTTTTACATCAATTTCAATAACACAGGTATAAAAATTGTACTTATCTCATATGACCATTTGGCCTAAAATGGCCATGTCTGTCTGAAAAATCCAGATTGTTCTCTGGGATTTGCTCACACAGTTCTGAGTGTATTAGTGAAATATGTCTTGTAAGACCATCTTAGTAAGCTGTACTACTTTGGAAGGAGTGGTAGAACATGTTGGATTATCCTGTGTTCAGATATGCCCCTGTTCTTAAATAGCTTGCTTGAAATAAAAAAGCTAGTTAGATGAGTGTTTGGAATAATGTTGAGTCATGCTAATTTTCTTCAAGAGAGTAATGGGAACTTTTAATCAATACAACAGATTTTGTTACTAAAATGGTTAGGAAGGTGAACTCCTGCACTTGAGCAGAGGAGACATTCCACGGATGTACACTGAACTGAAGCAGAAACTTCATGGAGAGTCACTGGCTTCTCTGCTCAGAGAGTCTACCTCAGGGCTGTGTACCTACTAACTGCTGGCATTAGCTGGTTACATGATAGATTTGTATTTGGGTATTAAACCAGCCATATGTAGGATTTTTGACATAGCGCTCATTCTTTTTATCTATGTCCAGGAAATCATGTATACTTCTGCATTTGCATTTTAGGTAAAACCTTTTATAAGTGTAAATTAAAAGTATGCTCAAGACAAGCTATTTAGGTTCATTACTAATTTTCTACTGACATTAAGGGAGACATTAGTGACCGAGTAGTGATCAGATTTATTGGGATGATTCAGTTCGAAGCGTTCAACATCTTTCCTTAAAGTTAAATCTTTAAAAATGATCATACTTTATACTGTGTGTGTGTGTGTGTGTGTGTGTGTGTGTGATGTCTTTCACTCTATAAGGATTAGATGATACAATAATGAAAGAAATTCTTTCATTATTAATTGCAAAAGTCGTCTACCTAGTGTAAAAAAGTAGGCCATAATAAGCAGTTTTATCCACAGGTGACTTAGCACACATCCACTAGAGTAGCCTAAAAGAGGGACACCTCTTAAAATTTCCAAAGAAAAAAAGCCAAACTTTTATTAATTTTTGTCTTTGTTCAGAAACTCAACTCATAATGTTGTAACATATATCTGTTACCACCTAGAATACTAGTCTTTGGCTTAGAAGGTCAATAGTTAAATTCTATAGTAATCAATCCCAATATCCCCTTTTAGAAACATGGAACAGTTTGGTTTTGACTGATTGCAAACTTCTCTAAGATTTTTTAAAACACGAATCCATTATCCCATTTCCTTATCTGTTTTCCAAGCTCTGGTCCAGACCCTGGCTGTCTAGTAGGTAAACCATTGCAATGACCTGCTAAATGATTTGAGTGTTTACCTCCTCCAAACTAGAATTGTCTGATACACTCTGTAATGTAAAAGGCATTTTGTCTTCTTTACCACCATATGCCCAATGTCTAGGAAAATATTGTACCTAACTGTCTTTGTTCAGTAAAAGGACATCTAATTATGATGGTCTGCTCTTTACTCCTCCCCACAAAACACCAAAGCTTGATGTTTCACCATTGTATTTATATAATTAAGTTCTTAGTTCAGAATTCAAAGCTAACCCTTATCTAACTCCAGTCTATCTAATCTCATTTTCATCTGTCACATTCTCCACTCCACCTTACTTCTACTCCTTTCTCCATGTTCCAGTTTGACCTAGGAGTTCCCTATTTCCTGAACATTCTCTCCTACTGCCTGACCTTTGCTCATGTCCTTCTCATTGACTGGTATATTCTTTACTCCCAATCCACGTATTAAGTACTACCAAACTTTCAGGGCTCCATCCAAATAGCATGTGTAAGTTCTACTGCTGTGTTTTACTTCCTTTTCTCCTTACAGCATGCCTGCCCATGTACATCTTACCCTTCCCACCAGGCTGTAAACGCATCTTGTGCATTTCTGTTTCTGACCGACAGGCCCAGAAGTGAGGAGACCAGAATTGCTCAGATAAATGTTTTTGTGTAGAATGTCTCCTATGAACTTGCCCCCAAATCTCCCAATTAAATTCAGATCTTAAGGGGCTTTTGGAGAAAGAAGCTTTAATTAGAATAAGGAACCATGCTGTTTTTGAGTCTTTAGGAAGTGTATGATAGTAATTCATTATTTTGTCACAGAGTTAGCTAGTCGGATTGAACAATCCCATCCAGAAAAACTGGTATATAAACCAGACCTTATTGGGATTACATACAGCAAAGGTTCTCTATACTAGGCAATTACCAAAATCACCTGGGACAAATTAAAAATCTAACTTCATAGAAGTTCCAATTTGGTAGGTCTACAAACAGGACTAAGAAACTGTGTTGGTAAAAAGCTGACTCATGATTCTAGAGCCAGCCTGGTTTGGGAACTAAAAGGATATAGGATTTGATTAAAGCAACATTTCTAAGTATATGGGTAGAACCAACATAAGAGAACTGAGTATGCTAAGTTCAGGGGTGGAAAGGAGGCTCGATAAAATCAAAGACAAGGTGAAGGGAAATTCACTCACTCATGGAACAAATACTCTGAATACCCTAGACTACTGATAGATGCTGGGGACATCATGATGACGAGGACTTTGCTATCACTGATGTTTCCTAGTCAGAAAGGTAAATGCTCCAAGCCTTAGAAAGGGGGAAGTATGCAGTGCATAGCAGCAAATGGCAAGACTATTTAGTTCAGTGTGTGTGCAGAGGGGAGGAGGGAAGACATTCAGGAGAAATGGGCTCTAACAAGTATGGTCTATTTGAGAAACAAAAAATTCATAAAAGGCTGAAAAGTGAGGGCAGAGCAAGGGAGAAAGGGGATACATGAATTATTCTGAATGATGTGTTAAGATGAACCTTTTGCCTTTGAAGTGGGGGATAGATTTCAGACGGCTCTGTAAGGGTCATCCAGGTGAGATGATGACTTGAACCACGGGGTGGCAGCGATGATGGGAAAGGTGGAGAGGGAGTCAGGAAGTGGACTGCAGAGGACTCAGAACTGGTCAAAGAGGAGGTGAATACAGATATGCAGCACGTGCCTCCGACTTGGACAGTCACATGGGTGGGGGTGCCATTCTCAAACACAAGCAAAGGGAGGAAAAATGATCATTTTAGTTTTTGATTTCTTGAACTTGAGTGGCCTATGGAACATCAAGTCAAGTTATTGAATATCCAATTGAATAAAGGGTTCTGAGTATCAGAAGACATTTGTATCAGACAAGCAAGTTTGGAAGCTATCGGTGTAATGAGCTTAATAATAAAAGCTAATATTTGAGAGCTTACCATATTATAAACATTGTATTAAGTGCTTTATATTTATTATCTCTTGTCTTATAGCAGTCCTATGAGGTAGATACTATTTTCCTTTTCATACAACTGTGGAAAGTGAGGCTTTCAGAAGTCAAGTGACTTGCCCAAGTTACAAATTCAGTGGCTGATGGTAAAACCTGGAATTAAGCCTGTTAGTCTTATTTCAGGAAGCAGCCACCTACATACCACCAGATGAAAAGCACTGAAATAAATGGTATCTTTCAGGAAGCTTGTATATAGTAGGATGAAAAGAGAACCCTGTACAGAAGCCTGAGATCCACCAATACTTTAGGGATGGGCAGAAGATGAAGCAATAACCTGAGAAGCAGGTAGGAAATGAAGAAAAGTGGTGTCATGAAATACAAAGTAGAGTGTTTCATTGAGGAAGGAGGGAAACATGCCATGTGTGCCCAGTGCTGCCAAGAAGTCAGGTAAGAGATGGACAGAGCCGTGTTGGACATGGACAGAACCCATGAATTGAGTGATGAGGAGGTCCTTGGTGAGCATGGTCAGAGTGCTTTGGTGGAATAATGGGAGTAGCTACCCGATATAATGGTTTGAGGGCTGAGTGGAGGCAAGGAAGAAGAGAGAGGAGATTACTCTCCCTAGAAGTTTCCCTGTGAAGTGGAGAACAGAAATAGCATGGAAATGGGTGAAAATGTGGGGGTAAAGGGAGTATTATTTTTAAGAAATTTTGGCCAGAGTTGAGCATGCCGATAGAACTACATTTTATTAAGATTAAATTAGCAGTGAACGAGATATTGCAAGTAGAGTAAAGGGAGGCCTATGGGAGAAGGATCCTGGAGAAGGGAAAGGGACAGGATCCATGAGAGAGAAAAGAGGATTTACTATATTTAGGATGAACAATTTTTTCATTGTCCCAGGAAGGAAGAAGAAATAGCTTGGGGCAGACGTTTGTAAAGTTGGTTTAGAAAATTTGTGGAGCTCTTGTCTGGTATCACTAATGTTCCCTGTAATTTTTAGGGATTGAGGGGAAGTTGTGAGTGGCCAGGAATGAAGCAACATGGAAGGTTAAAATATACCCTCTGGGAATACAGGAGAAGATGAACTATGAGGAGGTATCAAAGTTCTAATTGTCAAATTGTTAGTAGCGAACATTCATCATACATGCATGATTTTGCCAGCAAATCCTAGTGGTCAGTCTATAGGAAAGGTAGATGGTAGGACTGTATTATGATTCAAACATGATTGATTGCTTACATCAAACCTTTTTTTGTTTAGGTAACCACTCTCAGATTAGACATGTTCTTCAAGGAACACTGGCTCATCTACCATCTAGGGAGGCTGGTCCTGATTAGTCTAAGGCAACTGTGATGGTCCCCTTACCAGTCACTGATTTACAGAAGGACATGAGCATGTGATGAAATTCCAAGTAATGAGGGGAATGCCACAGACAGGGAAACATTTTCTTCCTTCTAAAAAGAGATAGAAATAAGAAATGGTCCATTTTCTACCTTGGGATGCTGCTTGACTGCAGGTGATCATTGGTAAACTAGCCTAAGGATAAGGTGACATGTAAGGATGCAAGGCTGAAAGATAGAACTTGGCCTTTGACAATGTAATTGACCTAGTGGCTTTCTTGTTATATGAGATAATTACCTTACTGTTCATGTCAGTTTGAGTAGGTGCTTTGCTTTTTAAATCTGAAGGCATTCGACCTGTTCCACTAGATGAGCACACTGGAAATATAGTGACGCAAAAGTTGTTGAGGCTATTGATTAGATCCTGCTTGAGGTGATGGACCCTCCAGTCCAATATGAAGAGGGGAGGAAATGATGACAAGAGAAGGCTGATTCAAAGATAAGGTAGAGGGACTTGTGGCTTGTGAATCACAGAGAAGTCAAAGAAATAATGTATTGGGAGTAGTTAAGTGGGAAAAATGGAGAAACTGTTGTGAGGAGAAGAACTGAACTTATTCAGATACTTTGGGATTTTCCTAACATTGTCATTTTTGAAGACGCCTTTGGCTATTTCAGTAACTGAGAATCTCTATAAAGGAAGTAACCTAGACTCCTATCAGAGGAAGTAAGAGAAGCAAGTATACCTTATCACCTTTTATGTGTTTTAGAAATAAAGAAGAAAATGGTGTATTTCAGAGAACACTTTTGGGAAGATTTGCTTTTAATAGGGAGTTGCAAATTGTATTTTCCCATGCAGGTGTTACGACAGTTGAAGGTAGTAATTAACAAGGTACACTGTTATACATTCTTATGCATTTAATAACCCAAGATTGATTCACAGAAGCTACAAAACAGAGTTAGTTACTGTGAAGCAACACATTTTTGTACAGGGCATTTACTTTTAATTGAGAAATTTGTGCTGTGGCATTCATAGTTTAACTGCCTGACTGCTCCTGCCTTCCCCGTATCTTTCACTGATGCCATTTTTATAAAAGGTTATTCTTCTGGAAATAGTTTCCAATGTTTTATTCATACTTTACGCGACACAGGAATGCTGAGCTCAGAGGGAAGTTGTGATGTGTTTCTGATGAGGGCCATGTAACTGTACTTTGTGACATACAGCAAACATTTCCATCTTCCCATTGCTGTTTGGCTGTTTCCTTATAATTGGCACATCTCACACCCTATCTTTTTCCATACTTTTCTGATTTGTATGATGGATAAACAGGACAAGAACTTTTCCACAGACAAAAGTATTCACTAGACTCTTTTGGACTGTCTTGGAGTCTTCCCTGAGTAGTACTGTGAAAATATTTTGGCTTTCTCTTTTTTATATCACCCTTCACATTTTTTATTCCCAGAATATTCATACCCTATTCCGCAAATCCTTCCTATCCAACCTACCTTCTCAATGACCTCACCTTCTCCTGCCCATCAAGAATTTAGTGATCTGGCAGTAAGGGAGCCCAGATTGTATTCATGTTAAGCTACTCCTGATAAAAATTTATTTATGAGTCATCATTCTTGGAATGATCATTTAACATGAGAATGTATGGAGATAGAAGTTGCTACTATCAAAGAATAAAATTACCAACAATTGAAGACAGAGCAGAGTAATGAGTGTGTGGGCTGAGGAGATAGTTTAGTGCTCATTCATTCTACAAGGTAGGTGACAACCAAAAAGGTTTAATTTGTTCTGAAACAGTTTAATTCTATTCAAAAAAGATGTATTTAAATTTTAAAAGATTAAAAAATATTTTTGTGTGTGTGATTTAGAATCTATAAAAGTCAGACTAGGCTAGGCTATGCTGCAGTGACAAATAACCCCCCAAATCAAGATCTATTTCTCAATCAATGGCCATTGAATAGGAAATCTCTGCTAATCACAGTTACTTGAAGACCTGGGATATGGAAACTATATCAACAACATGTGCTTCCACAATCACTCCAGGTGGGTAAGAAGATGAGGTATATCATGTTTTGGCTTGTTTCACTGGCCAGATAAAACCTCATGACCAAAACTTAACTTCAAAGGAGATAAAGAAGTGCAATTCTATAGGTACTCAGAAGGCAGAGAAATATTTAATGAACAGAGCTAATAACCTGTACAGAAGGAATTCATACTCAGTGAAGAAATTTTGAGAAGACAGATAACTAGGTAAAAACAAATTGTCTTAGTGTTCTTCAGCTGTCATAACAAGCTACCATAGACTGGGTGGCTTAAACAATAGAAATTAATTGTCTCACAATTCTGGAGTCTAGGAAGTCCAAGATCAAGGTGTGGGTGTCAGTTTGGTTCCCAGTGACAGCTGTCTTCCTGGCTTGAGCTGGTCACCTTTGGCTATGTCCTCACATGGTCTTTTCCTCAGTGAACACATGAGTTAGGGGAAGAGAGAGAGCATGAGCTTTCTTAAGTTTTTCTTATAATCCTACTGGATTAGAGTCCTACTCTTAAGACCTCATTTAATATCAATAACCTCCTAAAGACGCTATCTCCAAATACAGTCACATGGGGGATTTCAACATATGATTTTGGGGGGTGAGACATTTACTCTATAACACAAATGTTACCTGCCTATAAGATGTAATTTTAGTAACAAGGAGGACTGAAGAGATGCAAGAACTCTTCTGATTATGAGTAACTGAAATGCTGGCTCAATTATAATAAATACTTTTATTTTGGCTTGACATAAAGGAGATTCCTCAGAGATTAAGAGAGAATTCAGTTAACTCTGGACCTAGATGGTGACATAGAAAGCTCCTGAGTTTCTGTCTTCCCATGGATGCACCAAATGTACAGCTACATATGGAGCAGTTCCTTCGGAAAGTACTCCAGAAAATAGCTGAGTGACTCCTACACATTGGGTGAGTGAGAAACGTCCGTATTGAAATGGGTAGGAAAGGCTGAGACACAGTTTCCTCATAAACTCTGCCCCTGGCACAGCACCATACATTTGGGAGGGAACTGCCAACTCCCAGCTTCTTCCTGAGGAATAAAGGGTTGGACTGTATACACCTAGCACCCCAACTTTTAAGGCTCCCACTCAAAGGATGGGCCCCCAAAACACCAAGCTCTGAAAACCAAAGGGGTTTGTGCTGTTAAGTCCCACAGAACAATAGCAACTAAAGAAGCAGTTGTTAATTCTTAGGGAGCATTCTCTATGGCTGTTTCCCCAGGGCTCAGTGCAAAGGGAGCAGGCAAACAAAGGCTCATCTCCTATTCTTTCCCTAGAAGAGACTTGACTGAATATTTTACAAGCTACCACCTTAGGGTCCAGCTTCTGATCGGTCTGTATTAGGCACTGAGTGGGATCCTCTCCTTTGGGACACTGACAGGTCTTTGCACACCCTCCACTCCTGGGAACTGATAAGAACAAAGAGGGCAGCTTGGATAATCCCCAAGGTTTGAAAAACAACCAGGAACTTGGGCCAGACTGATTGACAATGTTCATCTCAAAATGGATTAGATTTGAACTGAAGACCTGAAACTTCAAGTCTCAGAAAAAACAGGGGATAAGCCATTATTCTTGACAATGATTTTTTTTTTATTTGACATCAAGAGCAAAGGCAACAAAAGCCAAAGTAAATAATACAGAACCACATCAACTAAACATCTTCTGCACGTGAAAGGAAACCATAACACAATGAAAAAGCAGCCCATGGAGTGCGAGAAAATATATGGAAACCATATATCTGATAAAAGGTTTATATGCAAAATATACAAGGAACTCAAGCAACTCAATAGCAAAAAAAAAACAAGAAAATCAATTAGAAAGTGGGCAAAGGAACTGAACAGACTTTTCTCCAGAGAAGACATACAAATGGCCTAAAGGTACATGAAAAGGTGTTCAACATCATTAATCATCAGAGGAAAGCAAATGAGAACCACTGTGAAATATCATTTCACACTGGTTAGCATGTCTGTTACTAAAAAGATAAGAGGTAACAAATGCTGCAAGGTTGTGGAGAAAAGGGAATCCTCGTACACTGTTGATTTGGAATGCAAACGGGTACAGCCACTCTGGAAAACAGTATGGAAGTTCCTCAAGAAAATAAAAACAGAACTACCATATGATCCAACCATCCCACTTGTGGGTATATATCTTAAAGAGATTATATCAGTATCTTGAAGAGGTATCTATACTCCCATGTGGATGGCAGCATTATTCACGATAGCCAAGGTATGAAAACAACTTAATTGTTCATTGACAGATGAATAGATAAAGAAAATAAAGACTAGATGAAGAAAGAAAATAAAGGCTAGATAAAGAAAAGAAAAAAACATATATATATTGGAGTATTATTCAGTCTTAAAAAAGAAAGAAATCTAACATTTATGACAACATGGATGAACTGGAGGGCATTATGCTCAGTAAAATAATCCAGAAGGAGAAAGACAAAATACTGCTTGGTACCACACATATATGGAATAAAAAAAAGTCAAACTCATAGAAATGGAGAATAGAATAGTGGTTGGGCTGGTGGAAGAAATAGGGAGAGATTGTTAAAGGTATAAACTTTCAGTTTTAAGATAAAGAGTTCTGAGGATTTATTATATAACATGACGACTATAGTTTATAACACTATATTGTGTGACTGAAATTCACTAAGACTAGAATGTAAGTGTTTACACACACACAAAAAAGTAAATATATGAGGTGAGGTGATATATGTGTTAATTAGCTCAATGGTGGGAATCCTTTCACAATGAATGTATATATCAGAACATTACAGTGGGCACTGTAGATATATAGCAATTTTATTTGTCAATTACACCTCAAAAAGCCAAAAGAGAGAGGCATAGATAGAGACATAGAATTCAAGGCCAAAGGGGAAGCTTGAGGAAAAACTGATTTCCAAGGGATTATATCAGACCTACATATAGGTCCTAAGGGTTGGAGTTTAGGATTTAATACCCACCAGGTAACAGAAGAAAAGACTTAAAGGTAGAAGTCTGACAGAGTCATCTCTGAAGAAAGGACAGAAAATCTTTACTTACCAGACTGGATAATTGACAAGGAAACTAGCTGTCCATATCGGGGGAAATCATTACCTGTAACAAGTGTAAACTAATACCGTACCATAGGCTGCCCTGTGGTCTGTTATTACTACCCACTTAGTTCAGGATTCTAAGCAGAGAAATTAACATAGTAGTTGGTGTAAGTCATACAATCTCTGGGCTCTGGGTATAAAATATGTAAATCACTCTAAGGGACCTCGCACAATTATCTTAAGAAATCACTTGAAATCTCATCATACAAACACAAAATTGGTTAATATGTTGGTAAAATAGCCTCTAGAGAATTTTCTACATACAGATTTTTTTTTACATAATGGCAGCCCTAATATTTTGTATCATGGAATGAACAATTTTCTGCAAAGGAATATGAGTTACTGGACGTAATTGAATTACTGCAGTAAACATTTTTTCTCTGATTGTAGCACCCTATTCTGACATGGGAAATGTATTATTTCTCCTCTATACCTCAGAAATATGGCTATTGCCTGCTGTCAAAAAGCAAAAATAAAGAAATCAAAGACAAAGAAGAAGTTAGAGAAGGATAGAGAGAGAAAACATGGCTCTGTAAGATCCCTAGATGAATGCTGCCCCAAATGTAGTGTTAACAGGTATAAAATCATTTCCATTCAATTGATTTATGCAGGTATTTCCTTCAACAAAGCAGCTTTCTCATCAGCTCAACACGCTCCATGTCTGTGTTTCATGATTCCCTGTTTCATGTCTAATTGGACAAGAAGATGGATCATTTCTCCAGAGTGACTTGTGGGAATTTATCAAAGAGATTATACATTGGAGGCTGTTTGGATGAGTTCTTTGTCAACACCCCTGCTCTTCCTGTCCAGAAGGCATAATGTGGACAGGACAAACAGGCACAAATAACAGTTTGCTATTAAGTAGTTTTAGTTTCTTTTCAGAAATGTGAACTGCTAATTCTTAGTCACAGTGCATAACCTTTCCTTGGGCAGAGGGACAACTTTCCACCTCCACCTGCTCCACCAAGAGCTGCTCTGCGTTTCTGCTAGATGTGGGTGGTTGGAGGAAGCCAGGCATTTATCTCTCTTTCCCATGAGTCCTAACCCATTGACGGCAGGCATAAGAAGCCAAGTGGGGACTAACATGCAGGATCTACTTTTTCAGTGATGAATCTGGTCTGGAGAATTCCACAGGGTCTGGCATTAGGGTTCCAGACTCATATGATTCTGATCTCCTTACCCAGTTGCAAAGAAGAGAAATTAGAACAGAAAATGTTGATTGTTGGCTGGGCCCACCATGTCTGTTTATTGCACCGTGGTTGCATTATTGTTGCTCATTGATATTTCCTGTTCTTTATCTCCTCCTTAACACATGGAAGACTATGTTTCTCAGCCCTGTCTGAAGTTGGGCCGAGTCATATGTCTAGCTTTGGCCTATGTGCTGTGGCAGGAACTGAAATGGGTCACTTATGGGCTGAAGCCGTAACATACAATTCTCTATGTTCTCTGTGGAGTCCAGCTCCAGGCCCAAATCCTAAGTGTGATAGTTCAGTCCAACCATCGGCAGTTGGCAGGCTTCATGGTGGTGGGGGAAGCTGCCCTCCTCACACCAACCTTGGGGCACAGCCGGTGCACAGCATTCTCCGGAGGAAGTTATACTTAAGGACTAAGGCCCCCCATCTCCAGCTGGCGTGCTCTGTACAGATCTGTGTTCCTAGCCTAGGCACCTCTATTTGAAGGCCACCAAAGATGGGTGGGGCTTGAAGATGCTTTTCTCCACTCTGACTCAATGCTTTTCTGCTTCTAGTCCTTTCTCTCTTCCTCCTCCCAGTCCCTGGGTCCAAAAAATAGCAGGAACCTTTTGTTCTGGATCTTCTCCCCATTCCCCCACCCCCAAATCCATGATGCGTGTTGTCTGTTCCTAACCTGGTGCTGTTCACTGGGGAAAATGAAGCATGTGGGCACGGAAGCTGGCGCCCTTTCCTGCTTGGCCTCTTGTTTCTAGGAGGGCAGCAAGTGAATAAAGTCTTCATTGTTCCTCTCAGTTTGCCCTACTGTCTTGACGGACCACCCTGGAGCCTGGCAGCTCTGTAGCGTTCTCTGCTCTTGTGATAAACCCAGAAGTTTTGTGCTGGGTAGAGAAGCGGCAAGACTGAAGTGGCAGCCTAGGATACTGAACAAAAAATTTGGGAAACAGTGATATTGGAGAGATTCCCAGGCCCAAAAGCAGAATTTAGCGAGTGAGCGATCAACTTCTGTTCAGCCACTGAAATTTTGGTGCTTTCTTTAACTACAGCATATCAGAGTTGACAGATCCAAGAGCGTGAGAGAGCAAAAAAACAGGGATGTCCCAGCACCGTGAGAGTTTCAGTGCAGAGGTCACAGAGAATCCTAACAGGGCCCCGTGGATGTCAGGCTCTCCCTAAACTCCAGTTCTATTAGTTGCTTCTCACAACCAGCGAGGGAAAGTGGGAAGGTCGCAAAGAAAGGGAGGGAAGTATTATGACAGTGTTGTTCCCACTGGGGAAGCAAAGCAGA
Source organism: Smutsia gigantea (assembly GCA_032199065.1). Taxonomy (NCBI): domain Eukaryota; kingdom Metazoa; phylum Chordata; class Mammalia; order Pholidota; family Manidae; genus Smutsia; species Smutsia gigantea. The sequence goes on along the minus strand of JAVSCE010012714.1, from coordinate 142,745 downwards.
AACCCTTTAGGGAAAACGGTGCTGCTGCACTCCTCGGTTTTTGAGGCTTTGTCATCCCACCAGGTGGGTTATTGGGTGGTGGTGTTAGCTAAGTGTGAGGGATCCCAACGGGGTGGCGGAGGAGGAAAGGAGTGTTTCACTTCTGGCCTCAAGGTGAACCCCAGCAGCAGGAGCTATAATTTTTTTCCCCCAGCTTTATGGACACGCAATGTATTGACATATAATTGACATGTAACAATGTGTAAAGGTATTCAGTATGATGATCTGATACATGTGTATATATAGTGAAATGTTCACTGCAAGTTTAGTTAACACATCCTTCCCCCTCACAAGATTACCATTATGTTGTGACAACAGTAGAGCTCTACTCTCTTGCAAATTTCAAGTATATGACACAGTATTGTGAACTCTAGTAGCCCAGAGCTAGTTTCCCTTACTATTTTAAGTTCTCCAGAATATAAGACCACCCAGAATCTTGGAGAAGCTGTTTCCAGATGGGTTAAACTTACTATAGGACAAAAATGAGTAGGGTGCCTAGTGAATACCAGGGTTCTCCATCCAGGTCCCCACTTAAGGACCAGGGCACCCGTTGCCCCCACTGCAGGAGGATCTGCTGCTTACCGCTCACAGTGTGGCCCTCACGGGGCCTTGCTTTCCCCGACAGGCAACCGCCTCACCCACAGCTGTGCCCTTTCCCAGCAGACGTCCCCTGGCCAATGACTGGATGATGCGGGGATCCTTTGTCTCAATTTGGGAGAACTCTGGAAGGTGTTCCTACTCCAGAACTCTCCATAGGACAGGCTGAGGCCCATGGTGCAATTGGGTTGTAAGCCAGCTTCGCTGATCCATCTTCCCCATGTTTTTATAGGACTATTCCTGAGAACACTTCTCAATAAACCTTCTGCTTACATTTCTCCACCTTAAAGTCTGGTCCCAAGGAATGCAAGGCAATTACCCTGTGAAAAGTTGAAGAAGAGAATATATGTTGTCTCCTAATATCAGGAATTACCTACTTAGAACTTAGGAAAGGAACATACACGATGAGTGCCTCATATATGCCCTGTCCTAAGGTAGACTTTTTTTTTCATGTGATTCTCATACCCTGATATGGAAACCAAACTTAAGGAAGTGAAGTGAATTGTCCCGAGTGGTTCCCTAAATGCCTGATTGCAAATCTCAGGCTTTTTCCACTAGGGCTTTTTGATGAAAGCCAGAGTTTGATAAAAGAAACTCAGACAAGAAATCTATATAGATGTGGAAATACTACCAGAGTGCTTGGCAGAGCACAGATCTCTCTGGGGGGTGTTCAGTGTTTAATTGAATCTGTCTCAACATCGAGCACAGTCGATGAAAAGGACATTGAACCAGGTTGTCTGGCCTCTGCTTCCTATTCATTTTGAGGCAGCTCGTGTTCTCTGCTCCTTACACCCTTAGCAAACCGGTCTTTCGCTCTTTTGTTGCCATCCATTCCTTGGCCACTGTGTCTTTTTTTCTTCTTCATGAAAATGATTCAGAAAGCATTGTTAACAGTGACAGACCCTCTCTTCAGCAGGACTGACCTTATTTTTCTTTTTTTCTGATTTGATGAGTTTTTCTAGAAGAAAATAAGTTGGACTGAAAAATCTCATCAATATGGCCCTTCGAAGAGGTGATTTCCTATAAAGTAAAAGACAGTCTTCTAGTTTAAAATCTCTGTTAACTACAATTCCCAGGGAATATTGGGTTTACTCACCTTTAATTTGTTATGAAAACCTTTCTCAAGGACATGTGGATAAAAGTATGGGCCTGATTTTCTGCTTTAGCTTTAATGTAGTGTACTGATTCAAATAACATTTTTCTTTGGTGATTCAGAGCCTTACTTATTTCAAAGTAATTTTTTTTTCATGGAAGGATCCTGTAAATATAGAAGATGTAAAAAACTAAGATGAATATATACTATCTGCTAGATATTCCCTAAAATCTTTTTTAAAGGAATCTGTAATATTTTTTCACTGTTGGTTTTCTTTAAAAATAGCATTTGAGAAACAAAACAAAACAAAATTTGTTTAATGAAAGGTTCTAATTAGTTATGGTCTAGTTAATTGATGGTTTACTAAACAGATAAAAACATTCTAAGTTACATATCTTTAGATGACTTGGAATATAAAAATGAAAAATAAAATTCCCCAAAGGAGCTGCCTACCTAGAGGTCTGGGTGTGAGGCATCCCTTTCCCCCTTTTTAATGTACAGATACTTTTTTTTGGTACAGATCCATGTTTAACTTAATTGAGGGTGTTTGGTAAGCCTGTTTGCATAGAACTACAACTTTTGGTGCATTTCTCCGTTAATTATTGTGTTTGCTTTCCTTTCTTATTGTTTATTCTCGATTTCCTATGGACACATTCAGGGCCGTTCAATTACAATGCAGGGAGCGTTCCATCCCCCTTTGGTAAGCTCCCATGGTCTTACATTTAGGAAATTTCCTTTGGTGGTTGCTTTGGGGAGCCCCTACATAGAAAGAACAGGATCTAAGAAAATGACAGATGTTCTCATTGTCAAGGGGAAACTCTGACTTGATTAATATTTAATAGATTTCCAAAGTGGTGAAAATGGAAAGTTTATTATTTTAACGTCATATATTTTGCATCTCTTACAACAAAGAAACTAAAAAATTTTATTAAATGAACAACTTTTAGAAAAGGTACAATAACATTGATAAAAGAAAAGTTGATAAGAGATATTTTAGGTATGACTCATTTGAAAAACAAAAGCAAAACTAAATGAAATGTCAAGTCTGAGAACCTTAGGTTTTTTTACCACTTGGACTACCTCACTTGATTTACCTTCAAGAGTCTTATTCTCATTTGATTTTAGGACTTTCTTTTTGAGACCATTTGGACTTCCTCAGCGGAGTTTTCTTTGACCAAGCCCTCAACCTCCACCCACGAGCTGAAGACAGCTTGCTCCTAGTGCAGTCCTCTACAGCATTTCTTCGGCCAACACTGAAAAGTAAATATTTTGTATTTGAATGCCCTTGGGCAGGGATAGCCATTGACATCTGATGATGCTTTTCATAACTTCTTTATCTCTGAGAATCCAGAAGAATTCGAGTTTGAGATCCTTCTTTCCTATTATGGGATAAGCTTTTTCTGGTACTTCTTAAAATATAGAGTATAATGGAATATTAGAGGTGAGAGGTACCTTGTCAGAGAAACTAGTGTGTTGGGATACATGGGGGAATCTGATGAGAGGGAAATGGGTTCAGGGGGGATTAACTTGTTTAGGAACTGAGTTTCACAAGGAAGAAACTCATTGTCTCCCATGCAACTTCGATTTCTAGGACATATACATACAGTCATTACCCAACGAACATAAGTGTCAGTGTCACAGAACACATGAAGTGCGTAATAGTGGTTAAGAGCAAGATTGTTGTGCTACACTGCCTGGTTAAAATAGCCCAGTTGTTTACCACGTGTGTAATCTTGATCTGAAAAATAGCAATAATATAGCTATACTGCCTCATGAGCTTTTTTCAAGGACTAAGAACAGTTTAGAATAGTTTCTGGTACTCAGTACTAAGTGTTGACTATTATCATTCATTTGTTCGCTTATCAGGCATTAAAAGAACAGTTTGTATGTTCTAGGCACTGTGGTAGGTCCTGAATATTCAACTGTGAACAAGACTTAGTGCCATTCTTCTAAGCTAGCTAACTAGTAGCATGGGTGCTCCAATCTAAAGCTAAATGCAAAGGCTAGCTTTTAGCACTGGAATAGGAGACTCATCTCTTCATTTCAGGTGTCATTTCTTTAAAAAAATTATTTAAAAAAAACAGTAAGGGTGGCAAACATGTTTGCTCTAGTAATGAGACATATTTTTCTGTGTGTCTGATCAGACGGTTGAAACTAAGTCTTGAGAAAACCACCTGAAAACCCAGTGCACAAGGTATTGACTTGATAAAGCTCTCACTCCTAGAGACATGGCCTATTTTACATGTGGAAGTCTGAAGGATAGTGAGTGCTTATTTTTTTGTTTTTTCAAGATAGATCCCATTTTAATTGCTAAGCTGAAACGTTCTTAATCCCAGATTATCATATTAAGTTAGGAAGTGTGGAGTGGAGCAGGGGAAGTGCTCATCAAGATCTTAGAGCCTGAAGTCCTTGTTACTTCACAGTCCACTGTGTGGTCCCCTGCCCCACCTATGGCTGGGTCCAAACAGGTCACATGACTCTAGGCAGGCCAATCAGGGCTAATGGAACTTAGCTCTGAGAATTAATTTATATTCTAAGGAAAGTTCCTGGGACCATAGTGCTGAAAGATGGATCCTAGTAACACGATCTAAGCCCTGAATTAAGCCTACTTGAAACTTTGGGACTGTTCTGTTATGTGAGCCAACATATTCCCTCTCCGTAAGGCTATTAGGCTTCAGTTAGATGTCTTTATAACCCAAAATGGCAGATTCTCCTAAACTTAACAGTTTTAAAGAAATGTTTTAAAAGTAAACATCTAGTGGTCTGAATATAGGAACCTGTCCATTTGCAAATCGTCAGACTCACTTGTAAACAGCTATACCGACTCTGTCCTACCCAGAGAGTAATTTGAACCATTGGCTTTGACTTGAGATAAGAAGAATAAATATAATTGTTTCCATGGTCAGGCCTATGGTACCAAACCTTTATTAGTCCTGAAGATGCAGCAAGAAATGAAACTTGGAAGTATTCTGTGTGGCATGATAGGATATTCTTTTATGGAAGCAGCATGCTGTGGCAGTTATGGACTGGCATAGTAAGCAGTAAGTAAGACTGCTTGGTGTAGGTCCTATTCTGCCATTGAAGACTTTGTGTGAGTTGTGAAACTTTCATTTTTATGTGCCTCAGTTTCTTCATCTGAAAAGCAAGGATAATAATAGCACCTACTCATGGGATTCTTTACAAACCACATTTGCAAAATATATGCCATATAATTAAAGAAGTTATTAATATATGTGATCATAAACTAGACCTATGAATGCTGACCTATCTTCTCTCCATCTTGACACTCTTTGACCTGAAATAAAACATGAAGCAGTGGGTCCAAAGTTCTACTACTCTGACTCTTCCTTCAGACCACGTGGCCTGTTGAACTCACCTCACTTTGGGTTCCTATGAGGAAGAGGGATTCAAGAGCCTAATCAACTCACACCACCACATATCTGGTATCTTAGAGGTACCTTTTGCAAGGCTTGTTTGCTGGTTCATTGTTAAGACTGGTGAAACAGACCTCAGTTGAGACCAGTGGTCATGTTCACCTGGGCTAGTCTTGGTGATCTGACTTGGCTCAAGGGAAAAGGCATAGGTGACCATGAAAAGCAGCCTAAAACTTTTTTCAACACTTATTACTTCAGGTACAGTAGAATTAAAAAGCCTCTAATAAGGCCAACTTCTTGTTTGTGCAGCATACTTACCTGAACTCTCTTTATAAAGTGCACAAAAATAAGTAAATGTGTTTGTAATTAGGTTTTTGTATTAGATTTTTAAAAACCAGTTAGGTTTAGAAGAGCTATCAGTTTATAAACTCAGAGACTGTCAAGTAAAATGGAAATAGATAGTGTTTTTATTATTAATAAATGATACCAGATATTGATGCAGTTATTCTGTTGGCCAAATTGACTACTTTTAACTTTTTCTGGTTACTTAGATCGGCTCTCTCAGTCTTCATTTTACCCACCACCTGTTTAGAGAAGTTGGAAGGCTAAAAATATGACATTGCCCTGACAGTCTTGTAGTTGGGGTCCTGAATGCAGAATAGATTCCATCATTTGGTGAACTTTTGTGACATCTGAAAGGCAGAAGGATGGGGCATGTCATCTTTGGTACAGTGTAGAGGGACAACTAGGCTCCCACAGAAATAAATTTTGGCAGTGGCTGAATTCCACATCCCACTCTGGTCACTGGCTTTGTAGATGGAAGTGGCTTTGAAATCTGCAGCAGTAATGGTGATCACGGCAGCTCCTGAACTCTGCATCACGTTTGCGTGATGGCAACTTGGAGTCTACATTTTCCAGTCCTTAAATTGGCTTCTTAAGTATTTAATCTTCTGTCTTACTCTTAGTAATTTCTGTCTTTTGCATTGGATCTTGATTGATAACAAACACCAAGTCATGTCTGTAACTTGTGCACGATTCAATACAATATTCCTCATTAGTCATTCCTTTTCTGGAATTTTTACATGAATGTTACCTGCCCAGCCATTCAAAATGCTGGGAAGGATGTATAAAACTACTGCCTATGTAATTCATTGAGAATTCCTCTAGTCTGTCTATTTGGAACTCACGATACTTATACTCATTATCCTTGATTTCATTCACCACACATAATTATTAAATGCCTACTCTGTGTCAAATGTTATTCTAGGGAGTGGAAATGCAGTGAACAAGACAACAGCCTTTGACCATGTAAAGTTTATAATCTCATGGGAAGAATTAATGGGCAAGAAATTACAACTGCGATAATAATAATAGCTAACATTTATAACAAGCAATTAGCCCGAGGAAATTCTGATGCAGGTGGTCCACATACCAAACTTTAAAAATATGGAACTTGGATTTAATTAATGTGTTCCTTACAACAACACGTAATCTGCAGGTAAGAGTGAATACAGAACCAGAGGGCACTAAATAGCATCTTCGACACTGAGCTATGGGGTGAGAAACAGTATATAGCTGGAATATTGGTTGGAGAAAAATGATTTCTTTGATGATCATTTCCAAACGTCTGTTTTCAAATGTGCCCCCGCAGTCCCCATGGTACAAACTGTGTTAGTTTTTGTTGTTATCATTTTTAAGTAGCCATTTTCTTACTGGCAAAATGTCACCTTTAATTTGAAGAACAGATAAAATCTGTGAAAATACATATTTGTTAATAGCAATCAACATTCAATTTGATCCAAATAGAATTTCACGGTCGATTCTCATGCTGAATATTAGTAAAGCTTAATGTATTTCTTATTTTAGATAAAAATTTACAAATAGAGATTATAATATTTTCCTCTAAGCCCTAATTGATAATCTTATGCACACTTTTGGATGTGCCCCCCATCTTCAAAAATCTGTAGCTTAGAGCACAATCTTTGCTGGCCCTCTCCTTTACCTTTTATATAATAATTTATGGTTGTTATCCACGCAGACTACATCCTTCTTAATAATCTTAATTTCTTCCCTCCACGAACCACTTTCATCCCCACGTTTATTCATTCAACAAATATCAATTAAGAGGCTACTCTATGCCAGGGATAATTCTAAGCTCTGAAGATACGAGTGAACAGAACAAAATGCCTGCCAACATGGACCTTGCATTCTAGCACGTGTGTGGGAAAACAGACGATAAATAAACAAACAAATATGTAATATGTCAGATAAGTACTATGGAGTAAAATAAAGCAGGTTAAAGGGGAAGGGAGTGCCGAGTGCAGTGATGTGTTGGAACCCCTCCACAGGCTCTTTTGAGCCAACTATATGCCCATCTTCCCAAGTGAGCATTCAGTGACATCATCTTGGCAGCTTGAGACTGGCCATGGTAGGAATATTTACAGCACAGAAATTAACAAACACTAGAAACCAGGACTTTGTTTTCACCCAGAGATCCAATAGTTAGATATTTACCAGCACATTTCTGGATGAGAGAGCTGGGTTCTACATCATACAAGATGATTAGAGAAGGCTTCATTAGGCAGAGATATGAAGGGAATGAGGGAGGGAGCCACATGGATATCAGAGGTCAGGAAGAACAGCATTCTTGGAAGAGAGAAAGGCAAGATTTGACATATAATTAGAGGAAGAGAGAAAGCCAAAATTGTGGGAACAGTGTGAAACGGAGGGCAGTGATGGGAAGTGCAGTCGGGGAGGTTGATGGGGGCAGGGTCATGTGGAGTCTTGCAGATCATGATAAGCAATCTGATGCTTCATGGCAACAACTGGCTAAAGCTGAGTAGCACAGTATGCTTTTAGAAGGATGTGGTCTTCAGCTATATGCCCATCTAGGCAGTACTCGCGCTATTCGTAGTTGTATTTCACCATCCCACGTGCTTCACTGATTTTATTTTTCTACCTGGTCCCTCTAGGTATGTGTACTTGTGACTCTGTTCAATAGAATTTACTTCTTTATATATTAGAGCACATATTTTTTAATCAATGCACAGTTTCCTTAACTGAACTTAAACAAAGACTGTCTTTTTGTCCTTAGTACCTGGAACAATGCCTTCCATGCAGTGAATACTTTATACACGTGTGTTGAATAAAATAGGATGAAGACTGTATTTGCGTTGGTACTTTCTCCGGAGGTAGGGGCTAGCCAATTCTCTTCTATTTAGTGAAATCCTTGTTTCCTCCTAGAATTCTGAGTCTAAATCTACGATTCAAGTTGCTTTAGCATTTATAACATGTATCTTTAACTTACTAAAGTCTGCTGGTATTATATACCACTTCGCATATAGTGTAAGAACCTACAGAAGTTAAATTCTTTTTCTCCCCTCCAAGCTTCTGGTCTGGTGTTATAATATATATTACTTTTACACTTATTATAAACTCCACACTATATTGTTAATGTTTTTGTTTAAACATAATCTATCTTTTAAAGAGATTTAAGTAATGAGAAAATCTATGCTATATACTCATGTAGTTGCTATTTCTGGGCTCTTAGTTCTTTTGTGTAGATTCATCTTTCCATATTTCTATCTAGGTCCTTCTCCTTCTGCCTGAAGGACTTCCTTTAATATGTCTTATAATGAGGATCTTCTGATGAAAAGTTATTTCAGCTTTCGTATGAAAAAAATCTTTATTTTGACTTTGTGGTTTCTTAAAGTGTCTGAGTTTTATCAGTTGCTGTGGTTTGAGTGGTTTGTTGTTTTTAAATTATTTGGTAAAATATACATAAAATTTACAGTGTTAACAATTTTTAAGTGCACAATTCAGTGGCATTAATACATTCACATTGTAGTGCAACCATCACCACGATTTGCAGAACTTTCAGCATCCCCAGCAGAAACAGTGACTATTATGTGGTATGGCCAGAAAAAGTAGATAAAACAATTTCCCATTCTCATCATGCCTTATGGGAGACAGTGTGAAGGAAGCAAATCACCATTCTGTACTGAACACAAGCAGTTGAGATGTCCTGGCAAGACAGGAAATTAGAGCTATGGGCTGAATATATTACTGTGCCATGATCATGCCACCCAGTCACTGATATGGGCTCCCTGGAGCTAGGGAAGCAGAATGGTACAGAGGCTCCAAAGTTAGACTATTTGGGCTCAGATCCTGGCTCCATCACTCACTATCTATGTAGCCTAGGATGAATTACTTTGACATCTCTGAGACTCAATTTTCTCAACTGTGTAATGAGGATGATATTAATATTTTCAACAAAGGGTAGTTATGAGGGTTGAGTGATACAGTCAAATAAAGGGCTTAATACAGTGCCTGATATATGTTAAGAGATCAAGAGATATTAGTTGTGAATCATAGTAATATTTGAAATGTTCTAAGTGGTAGGGCACAAACAAGCTGACATGAATTGATGCCTGGAGGTCCCTATTGTGCCAGATGCTATACTTTAGTCTCTGGCTGGTGAGCAGGCCTAGGAGTCCTGGGGGTTGAGGGGAGGCAGAGAACTTTTGGAAGACTTGAGGCAGCCTGTATTAACCAACTGGTATGGAACTATTTCAGTATTTTAGTTTTAAATATTTTAATGACTTGTATGACCATACCTCTGAGTTTCAGGCCTGGTTTTTATTCTGGTGGTTATTTTTGCAGAGGAGTATCATTCTAGAGGCATGAATTTGCTCATCACATTAAACAACTTCTATATACTGATGATTCACAAATTTACATCTCCAGCCTTTTCTGCTCTACTGCCTACCTGACATCTCTACTTGGGTGTCTCACGGGCATATCACACGTACCATTTCCAAAGCAGAATTACTGATCTCCCCCAGAAGGATCCTGCTCCTTTCCTTATCTTTCCCACCTCATTTAATGGTGCCACACCAGATGTGCCTCAGATGTCGTGATTTCTCCATGTAGAAGGGGGTCGGTCAGAGAATAAATGGATCTGTGGTGCCTCCTCATAAGCACATTGCTCGCCCACGAAGTGTGGAGTTGCAGGCTGTGCTGCAGAGTGAAGCAAGTTCAGTGGAGCCAGACAGAGGTAGATTCACTTGCAGCCTTGTCATTTGGTAGCAGAGGCCTTGAGCAAGTAAGTCAGCAAACCTCCATAACCAAATCATTTTCCTGCCTAATGGGAATAATAACACTGCAACATGATGGTGTGTGTTTAAGGCAATATATATGATGTGAATGAGACACAGCAGGCATGCAGCCAACAGTGGTTCTTATATGTGTCATTAACCCTTTCTTGATTTCATGAGTCATTCAGATAAAAGCCCAGGAAACTCCAGGACAGATCAGCTGGCCACCAAGTAGAATTCTTCTCTGTTTTCTCTTCTTCTCTTTCTCTTCCATAAACTCACCATCTCTGACTTTGAATCTCTTAATTCTCCAGAGTTTGATCAGAGCATCCTTCCTCCAATGCATTCCCTCAAAACTGTCTCGTGTGTCTTAATTTCCTCACCTTTGAAGTAGAATGGATAATATTTTCCACTTATCAGATGGAAGTGTTTGGAGAGTTAACAAAATTATCTAAAATTTGGAAATAGACAAAAAGCATTTGTAATGAACTGAATATGTGTTCCCTGCACCTCATTCATCTGTTGAAGCCTTAACTCCCAATGAGATGGGGCCTTGGGTTAGGTGAGGTCATGAGGATGGGGCCCTCATGATGGGATTTGTGCCCTTATAAGAGCTACTGTGGCCTCTTTCCCCAGGGCACAGAAAGAGCATGGCAGCTGCCTACAAGCCAAGAAAAGAGAAGAGGCCTCAGAATGAAACCTACCTTGATCTTGGACTTCTCAGCCTGTAGAACTATAAGAAATAATTTCTGTAGCTTAAGCCAACCAGTCTATGGTATTTTGTTATAACAACTGGAGCAATTAAGGCATCATTACTAAGTGCTTTTTCCGTGAAAGGTTGCATGCTCTTAACAGGCCCACCCATCCCTGGGAATATCTAATTTCCAGGGCTGTATCTTTGTTTGACTTCCAATTTACTGTTGATTAGGCAATTTCACAACTCTATAAAGGTGGAAATTAGCTTGTAGAAAACTGATAGCAATGTAAGTTATATTTGTTTGGGGGCCAAGAAAATAATTCCTATCCATAAAGTAAGTCCCCCTAATGGTTAAAGCTGATTGACAAGTAGGACATTTGCCAGTTTTGGAACTATTAAAAAATTCATTTCAGCTTTCTATGGACTGACTCTAATTCCCTTTTGAAACGATCTTAATATTTTACTGGATCATTCATTAATTAATGAATTGAATGGGATATTTGACATGCATTCATTCTGTATTTATATGAGAATCATATTTGTAACTTTTTGAAATTTATACTTAAATAGGATCTCTGATGTGTTAGGGTTTAGAGAAAAATCTCTGGCTGAAATATGTTGCTTGACTGATAAGCATTATAAGAAAGAGCACTTATAATAGTCAAGATTCCTTCCTGAAGGGTCTCTACCCTTCTATGTTATAGTTCAGTGTTTTTTGTGTAGCTATATAGCCATTCTAGAGATTCTCTTTTAAGTAGCACAGAATGAAAATCTGGGTCAGGAATTCATATTCTCCAACAGGCAACGATGTGCATCAGTTGCTTTTTGGCTTTTGAAAAATAACCTTTTCATCAATGCTTGTCTTCCTTTACAGAGCAAATGAGGTGTTTTTGATTGAATGTACTGAATAGGACATTCTATTCACTGCCAATCTGCTAAAATGTTTAACAGATAAAATGTCACCAGAGTAATTTGTGGCTGTTAAATTTTTTATTTCTCTAGTTCCACAAATTAATGGAAACAAATAAAATGTCAGTCACCCTTCAGGTACGTTATTCCACTCCAATGAAACTATGAGATGCCTGTCAGGATAAATTGCAAAGACAAACAGTGCTTGCTGACATGGTAAATTATGATGCTTTTAAGGTTTTTTTTTGCCTCATTTTGCTTCAAAACAACCTGAATTTATAGATTTTTTCCTATGTGTCAGATTTGTGACGTTAAGGTGGCCATTTTGGCATGCAAGCTGGGGCTTGTTCTGAGAGCAGGACCCTGGGGTTACAGATTCAGAAGTGAGTCATCTGCCAACAGACCAATCTTAATTGTTCCCAGATGGGACACTTGCTAACTTCTACAGCCTTAAGGAAGAAAGGAGCTTTATTTGACAGCTTTAGGAAGAAAGGAGCTTTTCCACTGTCTGTTAATGACATAACACTAATCGAGACATTGCAAGTCAAAGTGAGGGAGAATGCAAAGATATTTGCAGCTGTGACATGTACCCATGGAGCAATACCAGGTCTCCACTATATTACTATGTCCAAAGCCATCAACACAGACGCACACACTTGGGAAGAAGCAGTCTTGGAGAAGCAGAGACGCCTCTGGCATATTTCTTGTTTTTGATAGCAGAGCTTCAAGCTATTGAAGAAAATGGATTTAGAAGAGGCTTTTTCAAACCCACTGCAAGTCAAATTGTTATAGAGTGTGGAACTGCAGCCATCATTATTCTGATTAACAATTCAACACCCGATTTTGAATTATTCATGGTGTTTAAATAACTATCAACATGAACAAAAGTGATGTGAAACTGTTGTAATTAGGAAAGCTTACTTAAAGCTTGTAGACAAACATCCTTAATTAAGGAATATTGCCCACTGGGGATGGCATTTCTGGGAACCAAAGAGGAATTTGAGAAACAGAAGTCAAAGAGGGCCAAAAATGTGGGGGGAAGGGTACCTTAGGGTAACTTGACGATTTTAGAATGCTTGAGAAGGCATTAAACAGGAGTCTTGGCAGGTATACCGCTGCCTTAGTAGAGTCTAGTTAAAGAAAAAAAAATTAGCAAATGATACATTCAACTTTCAATTACTTGCTGGAAGACTGACAGGAATGGTGGTGCTGACATATAAATAATTGAAGGTAGCAGAAAAAGTATTTGCATAGAGGCCGGAAAATTAAGCTAACGGTGGATGGGATTAGTGTTAAAGCAGCTGGAGAGTGTGGTGTCTGAACACCTAGAGAAATCCTGACGATCCCTGGTTGTATTTCATAAGCTGTTCCTACATTCCCTCTGGGAATCTTACTATTCTCAAATCCTCAAAGGTAAGGAAGGGTTTTAGGGTAGATGGAGACCACTTCATTATGTGCCGCTGAGATTGTCTGAGGCTCCAAAGCCAAATTTCAACAATTTCTAGCCTCTTCAAGAGCTCATTGTCATCCTGGGAAGGCAGAAAAGCAGAGGGAGGGTGATGGGTGGGCAGCAGAAGCAAGCAAAAGGTGTTGAGGGGGCACAGCAGAGGGACACAGCTCTCTTAGGCCCAGATGGAGGGAGTCCCAGGGTCTGAAAAGACTCAAGGTCCCCAGTGTTGGGGCCCATGAGGGTGGAATGGGTAGGTGGCCATACCAGTCAGTGCTCTTGGTTTCTGATAACACACACCAATGCTGGGGAGCTTAAGCAGAAACTGATGGAAGGCAGCTCCTTTAAATAATGGAGGGCTACAGAGGCCAGCTTGGAAAATGGCAAACATAGCGGGGTTTGGAAGGTAAGGTCAAGGCAGGTTCACCTCACCATACAATTACCGTGGTAGCCACCACTGGCATCTTTCCAGATAGACACTTGTCACCGTGTCACTGGACTCTGCTCCACATCCTCGAAAGCCTTCAGCCTTTCTTGCTTCATTGTAATGTTTACCAAGATTCAGAACGCTCAGTGCTCATCAGCTAAGTTCGGTCATATGCCCCAAACCCAGATGCCAGGAGACAAAGTTGAGAAATGCCTCTTCCTCCTTGTTTTGCAAAGTGTGGCTCCCTCCCAAGTCTGCCTCTCACCTGTTTGGGGATCTTTCAAATGGTAAAAAGGATGTTTGGATGCTGGCTGGCCAGTCCTTTCACCAGCATGCTCCTCTAGACAAATGCCATGTCCTTCGGGCTCAGTGCACAGAGAGTGGGACACCTGTTTCTCCCAAGCCAGCTTCTATTACTATATCTAGGAGGTGAGAAGAAACATACCGTCCATGGTCCATTAGCACACACAGACATTCTCAACATCTCAACCAAACTTCCAGAATGAATCCTTTAACTAGCTAGTTCTATGAAGACATGCAAAGAGCTTGGTCTGTGCTGCTTCTTCTCCTTCCTCTTGTGGATGCTTTACTGCTCTGGCTCTTGCTCATCTAACTGAGTCAAACTAGTTCCAAATTGTGCTAGTTTGCTAGCGATGCTCTACCAAAGTACTACAAATTAACTGAGTGGTTTAAGTGTCAGCAAGCCTGGTTACTTCTGAGGACTGTGAGGGTCAAGTCAGTCCATGCCTCCTTTCTAGTGGATTTCTGGCAGTCTTTGGTATTCCCTGGCTTTTAGATGTTATCACCCCAATCTCTGCATGTCCACATGACATATGCAAGTCTGTCTCCAAACTTCCCCTTTTTATAAGCACTCTAGTCATAATGGATTAGGAGCCCGCTCTGCTCCAGTATGACCCCATCTTGACTAATCATACCTGCAATTTCCAAGTAAGTTCTCCTTCTGAGGTATTAGAGGTTAGGACTTCAACATATGAATTTAGGGGGACACAATTCAACCCATAACACCAACCAACTAATCTGCTAGTCAGATAAATAACCTATTCTGTTCAGAAAAAAATGAGTATATCAGGAGTTTAGTTAAAAGTGTAAGTTAATGAGTAAATCTATTTTCTGGTCAGCAGGAATGGAAAATCTTACATCATATAAAGCATAGCCAAATAAAAAGTTCTTGATTAAGATCTCAGTGTTTTAATATAAATGGAATGCCACACTAAAGCTTGAAACCAAGCAACCAACCAACAAGCAGGCCAGCCCAAAGAAAGAATAAATCTAAATATCTCATGGAAGAGTCTGGTCTGCTGTCCAAACAGAACACTCAGCTGCGCCTTAGCCTGTACACCTGCTACTCTATCAGTGCCCTACTTCAGAAATACCTATTGGGTGGACCCTTGCTATAAAGGATGCACACATATGTTTCTTATAGAGTTATAAATGTATAATTCTAAAAGCTTTCATTGTGTTAATCTGTTCAAACACCTCCAGTGGCCCTCTGTTTTTCACTGTTTTAAAACCAAATCACTCTGCTGGGTCCCAGGACTCCTCTTTCATCTTCTGGCCTTACCAAGCCCACCCAGCCTTATTTTGTACTCCTTGCTGTTTTTCTGCTCTACTCAGATGCCTTCCTTGTGCCAAATACTAACCATTGTCTGAGTCCTTTAGCCTCTTTTGTATCCTTTCTCCCAGTAGAAGCTTTCCACACTCTTAAGGTCCAATTAAACCTCTGCAGACTTTCTTCTTTCTGTTATGGTTGGTTGACATTTCCTTTGAACTCTAAATAGCATTCTGAACCTCCAAATGCTGTGTAGTGGGCTACAATCTGCCACTTTTTTAAGTGCTGCAGTTATGACACCTCAGAAAGTTTGTAAGTTCTTCAATTAAAAGGAGATAGCTTTAAACCCACCCCTTGACCCTCCCTCAGTTTCAGCTCATTATTGGGTAGAGTAAACCCTCAACTGGTCCTGGAATGGAAGTCACTTTTTGGCTCAAAATTTAACATTTGTCTCAGATACCATGGTTGGGGAAACATGATTGGAGTAGTTACTACAGCACAGCATCTTTGAGAAAGCTACAAGATTGATATCTATACACTCCAATAATAATGCAATGCAATGAGAAATTCATAAAAGAAGGATAGCTAAAATAAATCCCGTATATAAAGAGACTGAATATCTTGATACTAAAAAATTCTGAGTCAGAAGGAAGTCATAAAAGAAATTTAAAAAATATTTAGACTTACGATGAAAGCATTAATGTCAGCTTATCAGGTACATCTACTTAGTGTGGAGAGGGAAAGGTATAGCTTTCAGTACATTTATCAAGAAATATGTAAGATATAAAAATAAATGAACTAAGCATTATGACACTGAAGAAAGAGCAGAAGTAAGTGCAAATGAAAAGGAAAATAAGTCTGGTATCAATGTAATGAGAATAAAGAAAAATAGAGAAGATTAGCAAACTCAAAATTGGTTCTCTGAAAATATTAATTCAAAAGAGACCTTTGGCAACAAGGATTAAGGAAGAAGGGAAAATATAGAAAAGGGTTAAAATGCAGAGCAAAGGAAGGAAAAACAACTGTAGATACAAAGAGATTTAAAAATAATAAAAGACTGTTATGATATCTGCATCTAATTTATTTGGTAAACTAGATGGAAAAATGAATTCCTAGAAAAAAAAAATCAAATGTTGAAATTGATGTAATAGGAAATGGAGAAATTAGTGCTCCAGTAACTATTACAGAAACTCCTACTATGATCCCACTCACTCCCTGTCCTCATCCAGGCATGGAAGCTCCATAAACTTAGAGCTCCATGAACTTACAGAGAGTTCTAGATTGTACTTTATTCAAGGTATTCTAGAAAATAATAAGACAAGAGCAACCCGGCTAGTATAATGTTATCTTAAAACTAGCTAAGAAAAAATTTTAATATAGACTTATTTATGAATAATATATAGTCTAACCAAATCTAATACTGTATTTTAAAGATATAATCAAGTAGGGATTTCCTCAAGAATGTAAAGAAGATAAAACATAAAAAAAAATCTAACTATGAAATGGCCTACATGAATAGACTAAGGCAGAAAAATCTTACAATACTGCAATCCATGCACAAAAGCATTTAATGAGTTTTAAAATTTATTTGTAATAAAAACTCTTCACAAACTAGAAATAGAAAGGAATTTCCTAAATGTGATTACAGTTATATTCCAAAACCTGTGGCAAATATTATATCTAATAGAGAAACTATAATGTACTATGTATAAGACCAGAAAAAAGACAAATATCTCTATACCAGCAATTCTGTTTGCAGGGTACTGGAGATCCTGGCCCAGGTAAAAGTCATATAAGGATTTAGGAAAAGAAATAGAATTGTTGTTGTTTGTAGGTGATAATACCACTAATCTAAAATAATCCAACAAAATCAACCTGCAAACTATTTGAACTAACAAAGAGATCCACTAAGTTTGACAGGAAATTTAATTCCAAATGGCAATACAGTTTTCTATATTAGTACCAAATATAATGAAAATTAAGATATTACTCATAATAGCAACAAAACCCATAAAAAGTATAAGAATTAACTTGTGCAAGAAGATATAATCTTAAAACCCTAAGTATATCAAAAATTATATAATGAGACATTTATTTGGCTGTAGTGACTTAAATTCTCACAGAATTAATTTTTAACTGTAACAAATACCATTCATCATTCCACTTGGACTTTAAAAGGAACTTGATAAACCTCTGACATTTTTTTGGGAGAAGGGAGATTCAAGAATACCTAACCTTAAAAACAGTAAGAAGGCATATTGACCTTTACAGAAATCAAAATATCCTACAAAGCCATTACAATAAAAAAGTATGGTATAATTTCAAAAACAGCTATATGGGCCAATGAAATACAATGGAGAGCTAAGAAACAGCTCCATGAATATTTAGAACTTTGTATATGATAAATGGGATACTACCACTCAATGGGCGATTGAGAGATGGTTGGGAAAAGTGGCTCACCAAATGGAGGAAAATACAACTGGATTTCTACTAATACCACAACTAAAGGTGGATCTTAAAGGGATTAAAGACCTAAATACCAGTAGCAAAACTGTAACCTTAATAGTAAAAATAAAATAAAATACCTTCAGAAGTAAGGAAAAAAAATTTAAGTAACATCTTGAATGACTTCCTTAGGAATAAAGATAATAAATTTAATGACATCCAAATTAAGGATTTTTGTTCAACAAGACAGTATAAACAAAGTTAATAGATGGCAGAATGGGATAAGATAGTTACAATGTCTAAAACTGACAAGGAATGAATATCCAGTCTACAAACCAGCAAATATGAAAGAAAAAAAGGCAAAGGGAATAAATAGTTTAACCAAAGAGGAAATCCAAAAGGCCATCGAGCATATGGAGGGTTGCTCATACTCATTAGTAATCAGATAAATGCAAATTAAATTAACAAGATACCACTTTACACATTTTAGTTTGGCAAAAGTAAGAGTCTGGAAAATACCAAATGGTTGGCCAGGATGGGAATGTGAGAATAGAGGAGCTCTCAAGAGCTTCTGGAAAGCAATCTGTCCCTTAGAAAAATAAGAATACACACATATGTAAGGAGAAATGCATAGGATGTCTTCTGCAGTGTTGCTTGCAATGATGAAGAGCTGGAAGCAACCAGAGCATCCATCAGTGGAGCGTGGCCAGGTAAGGTGTGGCCATTCATACTACACACTGTAGATGCAGCCAAACCATAGAGGCATAGTGATGAATGAAAAAAATTTCAGGAAACTGAAGGAGGCATCTAACACAATAAAATCTACATAAATTAAAAATACACGCACAAAACACAATAAAGCCCATTTTGCAAGAACACAAGCCAAAAAGATGCACATTAACACATTAGGATGCTTGCCTATGGAGAGGTGGTTAGGACTGGGGAATAGGAGTGGAGAATGGGGATAAAGGGAATTTTTTAAAACTTGTCTTCCGGGAGAGGCAGGCTACTTAATTGGGTTTAGAGGGAGGATCATTTGAAGCGATGCTTTCAGGCTGTCAATTAAGAAACAACAGGCGAGGTGTTTGTATGCGTCAGGTCCCCAGGCTCTTCATCTGTGAGGCTGGAAATAGAAACTGCAGCTTGGGAGCCTGCCTCCCACAGATGGGGTCAGAGGTGCTGGATGCTGGGCTTCTAATTGGACATGCTGTGTCAGAGAGCGGAGCGGAGGATCCCAACACAATGCACAGGACGTATCTTTAGTCTCCATGACGCATTTTAAAGAGAAAGCGAGTAACAGCAGTGACACTCTTGTATCCTGTGATTAAGCCCTAGGAGTGGGCTATTAGTGCTGTTATTTTACAGTTACAGCTCTGTCAAGCATCAACCGGATTGTGTTCTTAAATGCCCTTGGGCATCAATGGACATATTTCCAGAAACACTCTGCAATGTCTTAAGGGTGTGCTGAGAACACAGATGCCTTCTTTTGGACAAATATTAAAAGTAAACTCTTATTATAGTCAATAGCACTGTATTAAAAACTTCAAAATTGCTAAGAGACTAGAGCTAACATAGTTAAGGCTATGATAAGCATATTGCAATATATAAATATATCAAAAATATTGTACACCTTAAGTTTTACAGTGTTATATGTTAATCATAATACAATAAAAATTAAATTAAAAAACACATATACATACACAAACACACACACACACACACACGCACATGCACACGCACACACACAGAGTAAATTCCTGACCACTTATGGCTTTCTCCTTGGCAAGGAGGAGCCCCCATTTCCCACCCTCTCGGTAATTTACCATCCTCGTGTTGCCTAGATGGTAAAGAACCTCAGGTGAAGCAAGTGGCCCATAGAGGCTCACTCAGGGTGGATCACACTGAAATGTTGACTGACCAGTCGGTTTGGCCGGGTCTCCCTAGGCCCCCAGACCCACTCAGCACATCATTGATGCCTTTAATCTACATACCACGGACACAGACCTACTTGGAATTGAGCTTCTCTCCCCAACTGACGGCCCTGGAACTGGTCCTATTGCCACTCAGCTGGTAGCCCCTCTGTCTCAGAGAGGCTCTGGGTACCCACCTAGATCCAGGTGTTAGTCCCCATGACTGGCTGTGTCATCCCAGTCATCACAGAAGGTCCTTCCTGTGTAATTCTGCTAGTTCTTCTCTTGGGGATGGGGATATTTGCTTCTTTTTTTTTTTTTTTTTTTTTAGAGCATCGCTCAAGAGCTAGGTCCTGGGATAGAAAAATAAACACAGCAGATATGGAAGCTTCTCTCAGTGGGCTCTGATGGTAGGTTCCTAACTGCCCGGTCCCAGCCCTGGGGTGATTTAGTGCAGGGGGACTGCTGACTTGGTGTGTAAGGGTTTGATAAAGGAGAGAGTGGGTTGTAGGCTCTGGATCGGTTGGTTTCTATATTAAAAGCATGCTTGCAAGGGAATTGTTTACTATCTCTAGAAACTAGCTAGTCCTGGGAGGGGCAGGTTCTCCTAGCCCAAGGCCTCAAATGTCAGAGCACCAAGAATACAGAAAATAAGATAAGATAGAGTCAATAGAGTAAGCACTTGGGTTTTTGAGAGTCTGTAAAAAAAAAAAGGAGACTTCTTTAACCTGGAGTATCAGGGATGGCTTCCATTGTGAAATAATGAGTAAAGTGGAGGCTACAGACTGAGTGGAAGTTAATCAGGAGAGGTTATAGGAGCCCAGCTCCCCATTTAGGAAAGGGGCATGCCAAGGGTCCTGGAATGGTAGAAAGCCCTGAGGGACTGAGGAACAGAAAAGCAGGATGAGAGTGCAAGGAAGTGGAGCTGAGGAGACTGTACCCTGACCGGTGAGCAGTGTGAGGGACCGAGGTGTTGACCTGAGAGCAGCAGCAAGGCACTGAAGGCTTTTTTAAGTAGGTGGTGGTCAAGAACCCCCCCCCCCCCGTGTGGTCGGGCTGTCACACCTGACCCCGCAGGAGCACAGCCCTCATCTGGGGGCTGGGCCCTGTTGCTGTCACTTTAGCTACTAGGCTCACCACCAGGGCTGCCACATTCCTTGTTTGGAATATCACTGCTCTCTCCCTACCCCACCCAGCAGATGGAACTTCCCCACAGCTGTCCGGCCAGGCCTGCACTTGCCCCTGCTGGTTGCCTTTCCTGCACAGCCTGAGCCAGTCCCTCAGCTCGAATCTTCCTCCCTTAGCTCATCTAGGCGCCATCTCAGCAAAGGAAGGGACATTCTAGCGAGGTTTACTTTGGTCATATTTGCCAAAAAATTGAAGGACTTGATGAAAAGTGGCTCGTCTGCCAGGAAGAGCACTCTTTCCTACTAAGAAACCCCAGCTAATGAATGAGAGATTACTATGCAGAGGAGCACAGAGCTGAGTCAGGGTGGCTTTTTCCCCGTTAAAAATGCACAAATAACAAGTCAGCAAGGCCTAATGCAATTAGATGCGAAACCTAATTTGGAACAATTAGGTGTAAGGCAAATAGCTCCGTGTGTCCAATTGTGAAGTTGAGGGAGAACAATTCCACAGCGGCCTCGAGATTCAGTTCTCACTTGTAGAGTTCTGCGTTTAATGTACAGAAGCAACTTGATCTTCTGCACCTGGTTCACTTGCCTTTCCAACCTGATTTGTTTTATTTAAGTCTTCTCTGGGTACTTCCAGTTTATGCACTTCGTTAGAAAAAAAACAAAACAACTGGAGAGGGTGCGAATGGAGAGGCAGGCAGTGGAGGAGAGCGATTCGGAGTGGCAGATTACAAGTCTTCCATTTGCTGCATTAGCCGCGGGAGCAGCAGCTCCACCGAGGCTGGTCCTGCTGCCCGGACTGGAGGAGCCTGGGAGAGTCCGGAGGTGCGGCTGTGGGCAGGCTGCTCCTGCGCTTTTGCTAGTTTAAATACTGGTAAATTTAACCTTAAGTCATGCAGTGGAAGGAATACAGGGCTTGGAGACAGATGACCACGTTTGAATCTCTGTTCAGACACATTCCACCTGTGTGACTTTGGGCAAATGAACTCAGATTTTCTCTTTCCTTCTCTGTAGAATGAGAGAATTGATCTAAATGACTTCGTTTGCAGGGCGTGAGGATGGGTTCCTACCGTACAGCCGCCTTCGCAGGACGTGTGAAGGGTCTTTTTAAGCTAATGTAATTTCCCCCTCCCCTTAACCCTCCAACCTCACCTACTTCTGGAAGCCCTTCGTTAAAGGCTGTGGCTTAAGGTTAAATGTTCTCATTAAAATGCAAATTAATTATCCACACAGCTGCCCCACTAGTTTCCCTTGTGTTGTCATTTCCTTTCTCTACTTAGAAAGTGGCAATAATGAAACCCAAGCCCCTTCATCTGGCATCCCAAGGTCTCTAGGGGACTCTCTAGCCTCGTTCTGTGCTACAGGCAGTCCTGGGGATGCCAGGAGACTGAAGTATTGGAGCGAAGTTAGGAGGCAGGAGGTGTGGTGGGGCGTGGTTAGGAGGCAGGCGATTTGGGGGCGTGGTTAGGAGACAGGGG
The DNA here is from genome assembly GCA_032199065.1 of Smutsia gigantea. Taxonomy (NCBI): domain Eukaryota; kingdom Metazoa; phylum Chordata; class Mammalia; order Pholidota; family Manidae; genus Smutsia; species Smutsia gigantea. The sequence goes on along the minus strand of JAVSCE010012714.1, from coordinate 120,530 downwards.
GCATGTGTGAGGGCGGGTTAGGAGGCAGGGTGTGTGTGGTGGGGCGTGGTTAGCAAGGCAAAACGTCCTGGGGTTGCCAATCTCCTTCCCTTAATAAATGTCTGAGTTTGGTGAATTTACGAGACCTTTGTACCTTCAGTTTCCTTCTCTGTAAAGTGGGAATAATAAGGGTACCTATCTCATAAAATCATAAGTATTAAGAATTATAATTTATATAAAACATCCCTGTGCCAAGAACAAGGTAAACATTTAATAAAAGTTGGCTGTTGCGAATTCTATTTCCTTCAACACATCTATTTCCTGCCCACTCTGCACCTTGCTCATTCCTTTCTTTCCTTAGAGCACATACCTCATCTTTCTTCTACCTGAAATCTTTCTTTAAGGCCCTCTTCAGATGCCACAATACCCATGAAAGCTTTCTTGAGCTTTGGAGAGAACTAGTTATTCCTGGTCCCTCTTGGTCCTTTCCTTGTGTTTCTCTTGAGAATGTGTTTCATTCTGTTTTATCTAACAATGATGTGTGCATGAAGCTCTTCCACCCCACCTCCAGGCACCCACCCTCACACCCATTCATGAGCCTGTGGGCTCTAAGAGGGCAGGGTAGACAGCTCACTCCTTGCTGAATAATTCAATCAGTCCAATAAATATTTGTTGAATCAGCAAAGGACTGAGCGAAGGCATGAGTTCAAGGTTACTCAAATGGTGCTTTCTACCATTATTACAGATTGGTTCTATCAGAGAGCAAGGCTTCAAGAAACGTAATTTGGGTGTTCATGGGAGGCTAACGTGTGAGGTTTACCTTGCAGCCATGGAGGGACAGGCCTCTGTGGGACCAAGGAAGGTGAAGGGCCCCCAAACAAGTACTACTTCCATTTTCTATGTTTTAAAATAAGCTCCATGGCTTTGGTTTGAGTTCATGGCGACAAGTAATTACATGAGAGATGATGAATAAGCAAGCACAAACCAAAGTAAATCTGAATGTAGCAAAGCCCACATCCATCTTGCTGGATTTTTACCTCTAGTTTGAACCCCCTGAGTAATGGTGGCTCTTAAAGGAGGGGATTGCTTCCATTGAAGATTCATGGGGAGCAGAGAGTGAGAGGCTGAGGGAAGAGACACTCGCCATGCAGCCTGTGTAAGATCCAATCATACAAAACCGGGTTCCAGCAATCCTCAATTAGAGTTAGGTTTGTTCAGTGGGGATTTTACCTATTTAAAAGGTATTTCCCAAATTCTCAAGTCTAAATTTATTTCACTTAACCAATTGCCTTTTCATATGGGATAAACCATGAGATGAGAGTGAAAGCCATATTTTCAATATTGATAGGGATTGAGGGTTGTTCTGCATTCTGCAAATTCCAGAGTGGACATATTTTGGAACCAAGAACTGTATCCCTCACATTCTGAGGCATTGGTGTATGGTTAATAGGTTCTACTTTACCTTTTCTCATCCAAGAATTCCTGAAAAGTGGTTACTTTAGTGTCTTCTTGTGACTACTTGATAAAACCTATGAGATGCTCTTTCCAAGGCCCACAAACCAGAATGTCCCGATAATAGAGAAGATGTTGGCCTCTGGCAAGTCCCCTACTTGTTCTTAAAATAGACATATTCTGTTATTAGGTTTAGTATTTGGGGGTTCAGGAGACACAACTAACCCTTGGGACGTGCACAGCTGTGGGGAGAGAGGCTCTGGACCCAGAGAAAAGGCTCCAGCACAGCTAAGTATCCCGTGGTCATGCGCAAGGTGTGGGATCAGCCTGCCCTTTGGACAATTGAAGAAAGATCTGTGTAAAAATCCAGACCACCTGGGAAGCTGAGGCAAAGCAAATGCTTCTATTCTTCTCCTGACCTGTTCCATCCGTATTAGACAGCCAAGTTCAAAGCTTCCCTGTTACCTGAAATCTGCAGCCTTCCTATGCAGAATTAATCAAGATCTCTCGGTACCCACTGCTCTTGGTATACACATTTATCACAGCCCATTGCATTTAGGGGTGTATAGGTGTTTTCCCCCAAAGCCGTTTTCCCCACTAGACTCTACATGGGCATCCCCTGATACTAATGCCGTGCTTGACACAAAGAAAATAGCCAATTAATGTTTGTCAATAATTATAGTACTAAATTTATTGAATGCTTATTGTTCCGGTTGAATTCACACAAACCCCTATGAGATAGACACCTACTGTTATGATTTCTATTTTATGTAGGAGGAAGCAGAGACACAAAGAGAATAACCTGATCAGGCCTCTGCAGCTAGTAAGTGGCAGTGGTAGGGTTCAAACCCAGGCAGTCTGGCGCCAGAACTTGCCCATTAACTGCTTTTCTTTCCTCTTAATAGATGGATGAATCTTGACTGTTGGTTAAGATGAAGAGTAATGAAGCATAGTTCAGAAGGAAGGAATTCAGCATTGTAGAAGAAAAAGAGAATTTTATCTCCTTGGCTTTTCATCGCTATTGTTAAAAGACCTCAAATCCTACTGCAGCTGATAGAGCCAGACACAGGCAATTTAGAGATTTCAGAATTGAAGTCAGGAAATAAATGCATAAAAGGGACTCTGCAAAGTCTCATTTGCTCAGAGCCCTAATGAGCTCCGCAGCCAAGATGGCTGGGAGCCTCCGGAAGGGCAGTCGTTTTGGGGTTTGCTCCTGAAACCCCTATTTCCTCTGAAACGCGCGGCTGGCTGATGGCCGGCTTGCGCAGCAGCAGTCTCCGTCAGACACCCAGGCATCCTGACATTTCAGTCTTGGACGCGATTCTCTTTACGGCAGAGACAGGCCTGACTGTAATGAATGGTTCCACCTCTATGAATGCACAGTGTGCACATTGCTTCCACCGTGCCCTTTGCGCAGAGCTGTGCGGAGATACTGATGATTAAACCGTGAGCCTGGCCTTGGGCTAAAAAGGCTGCGGCGTGGGCCTGCAATGAGGTGTTCGCTCTCATTCATAGCTGCTGCCGACTCACGGAGCCTCTCAGCCCCCAGCAGCGTGACTCACGTTTTATTATTCCCTCCAGCCTGTGTGTGTCGACTTTAAATCCACCCGCCTGACGCCACGCCGCCAGGCTGCAGTCAAGGCAGCGAGCGGCAGAAGTGCCTCCCAGGAACAACTCCACCTCCGTTAGCTGGAGAGGGGAACTTGCTTCCAGCTGTTAGGCAGACACTGTTTCTTCCCTTCATGCTACACAAACCCTTCTTGTTACTTCTCTTCATTCTAATTAAGGGGAGATTGCAAATGCACTGTCTTGCAGAGGCGTCCGGAAATCAGTTCTAATCATACAGGTATAAGGGAAATCATTTTTTTAGCTTGGTTACAATTTTAAACTTCATGTATGGCAAACCCGGTTTCAGTGAATTCCCAGGGACTGGGAGGTGAATAATAATCAGGCGGTACATTGCAGAATACCTCAAACTTTGCAGAGTATTTCTACAGCTATTGTGTAACTGGATCCTTGCAGCAACTCTCTGAGTACCCTCATTTGGCAAAAGAAGAAACTGAGGCCCAGGGAGGTTAAGTAATTTGCCTGAGACCCCACAGCTCCACAGAAGCCCAGTGTTCTGCCTTCTGCCATGTATACCTGCTGCCTGTTGAATTTGTTCTGAGGCAAATTTTACTGGAGAGCTAATGCATTTTTAAAATTAAAAAAAAAAAGTTTGGTCATTGAATATAGCATTCGTGGAGGTGGGAAGAAGAGGAGAGAGATGTGACTGTACAACCAATAGTTCTGGACCCCAAAATGAGGATTTTTTTAGCCCCACTCAAGGTTAAACTAAAAATGTAACTCACAATTTTTTAAAAAGAAATTAGTCATTTGAAGAATTTTAAAATCTTTTTCTAAGTATTATCTGTACTATTATTTTCTTAATACATTTTTTATATTGAGTCTATTATTTAATCTAAATAAAAGGAGGTTGTATCACTGCCTCAATTGGAGAATTTTATCACCTGTATAAGTAGGAAGCAACCCAAACCATAAATTCAGTAAAAATATAAAGATGTTAATATATTTCTGATTAGATCCTGCAGCCTGCAGAAAGCTCTGAGCCTAAGGCCAAAAAAGGAAGATCTTTAAGTGTCAGAAAAGTGTTAAATATGTACTAGCCTCTAACTGAAATGTTCTTTTTATATAACTAGGAAAATTGTACAGGAGTAAATTTCAGACTATGTAATTCAATGTTATTTAATACCATCTCTACACCTAGCATAAAATCACTTCCAATAGTGCTGTGGATATGCTTTCCTTTGGGAAACAAAGATGCATCTGACCGACTCCTTTGAGAATAGGAGCCCCCAGGCAAAAGCAGGATGAGATCCTCATTGCCAACTCATCCCCTTTCTTCTCTAGTTAAAACTATGACTGTAAGGCTTTAGTCATTCAAGTCATAGTAATAGTCCAACCCAGTTGATTTCAATATTTGTATCAGTCAGGAATGGCTGGGTTATATGTGGTAACAAACAATCCCCCAGACCAACTGCTTAAAACAATTTTATTTCTTGTTCACACTGCCTGCCCATGAAAGGTCTAGAAGGCAATTCTGCACATTGAGGTCAGTCATTCAGGGACAAGGCTGTGGATCAGCCACTATCTCAAACTTTGCCTATTGCAAGGGAAGGGAAAGTGAACTAACTCTGTCATATGTCCACTTTAACACATGGTGCCAGCCAATCACAAAAGTTCAAGAAGTATAATTCTATCATATGCCCAGGAGAGAGCAGAATCAGAAATATTTAGTGAATAGTGCTAAGAGCTACACCAAAATTTTAAGCTCATGTACTCACTTGAGCATCTGTTTACAGCTCTGGAGCTGCCAGATTAAAAAGGACACTATAATACACACATAAATATTTGCATTTCATGTCATGGGACTCAGTGGAACTCAGGTTAAAAATCAATGTTCTAGTGAATAGAGTAACTGCTTGCAAGGGTTGGGGATTAATTAAGGAAGGTTTTGCTGATGAGATGAATCAACTAAAATTTTTTGAAGTGTCAAAATGGTGGAGAAGAGGGGTAGACCATTTTCCTATTAAGAATCCTGAGGATATTAATTATATCTTCTGGTAGACAGGTTTGTATACCTGAAAAGCCAGGGATTTGGGACTGGAGAGGTATGGGAGAGCATTAAGGAAAAGAAAAATTAGTGAAAGCCCTTGAGCATATAGAAAATTAATCTGGCTGGTATCAGTTAAGCAAGAGAGACTCATAATCAGAAAAAGTTGAAATATAATTTGCTACTGTGTTTTTAGGGAACAAGCCCTATGGTTTGCACTTAGTAGGCAATTTTTATAAATTGAGTGTCATATTTTTAATCCAACACCCCATTCAGTCAACAGTATTTTCTGAGTGCTGGCTCAGATTAGAAATAGAAATTACCTCCCTTAAAGTGCCAATACAGAACTTCCTGGAGGAAAAAGATAAGTATGGAAGGAGATTAGTGATAAACACTGGAGTGGTTGGGAAGAGATTTTTAGAAAGACCAAACACAAGGGGATGAGAAGAAGCCCTGAGAATGGATAAAAAAGAAAGGAGCAACTGGGAAGAATTAGCAATGAGTAGGGAAGGAAAGGGGGGAGGGAGTGGCAAGGGAGAAAGGGCAGGAATGGGCTGAGGAGATTGTATTCCATGGTTGACACTGAGGGTCAGATTCTATAATTGACCATGTGAGGGCACTGAGAAAGTGGTAAGAGATTGGGAGGGAATGTGGCCAGCTTGGGTCTTGATAGGTTTATTTGTAGATGTATTAATTTAAAGGTTGGTTTGGATGGCTTTTTGTTGTAGGGTGAAAGAAACAAAACAAGATCCCTGACCCAGTGTCCTCAAAGAGATTACAGAGAGTGACCTAAAAGCCCCACAAATCAATGCTACAGTGGTGGTAAGTACTAACCAGGAGAGAAATGTGGTCCATGAGAGAATATTCTGGAGAGAATTTGCTGTGTCAGAGAAGTCAGAGAAGGTTTCTCTGGGGAAATGGTGACTGAGCTGCATTTGAATTAAGAGGTTGACCGGAAAAGCATGCAGTGTGGGGTTAGGGAGACTTTCTTGTAGAACAATTGGGATGAAGGATGTCCACTCTGAGTTAGATGCTCCTTGAGAGTCTTGAAATAAGCCAAGGAATATGCTTTGAGAGTGGGGCCCAGAACCATTGCTCATGAAGAAAACCTAAGAGAACTACTTAGAAAAAGAAGACTGGCTGGGGAGGCATGATTCTGGTCATAAGGAAGTGAATTGAGACTAGTTCCATGTGTCCCTAGGGTTCTTGGACCCACCGTGAAGCCCACAAATAGTCATACTTCAGACCAATGTGAAGGAAAATCCCAAACTTTGAGAATAAGTTGTTCAAAGATGGAAGAGGTGGCACTGGATGGTAATCAGTTTCTCTTCATTGGATGCATTTAAGTATATGCTAGAAGGCTGCCAGGAATGTGATCAAGTAGATAGCAATAGAGTAGGTAAGAGTAGATGACTTTTTTATATGCTTTTCTAATCATAACAATCTCTGGGCTAGTTTCCACTCAGACAAAGCCATCTATATTTATGCAAGAATCAACTTAAAATGAAATCTTTATTAATTGAGGAAGAGATGTTTTTAACAAATATCAACAGCATTTCCATAACAGGAATAGATAGTGGGCTGGTGAGTGAGTCCCTAGGAAAGCTGTTGGAAAAGGTCAAAAGTATTTACAATTGAATTTGGTTTTATGCTTAATGAACAGTTTCAATAAAAGAAAAATTTAAAGATAATACAAAAAAGAAAAATTAATGTTTCATTATGTTATCTAAGAAAGGTATGGCCATACCATATCTTTTGATGAGCTAAGAAATCAAATTCCTAAAGTATTAACATGACTTGTTAAGTAGTCGCATTTTTAGTATTTTCTTTATAGAACATGTGATACATCGAAATGGCCCTGGAGTCACTGGTCCCGATTCTAAGCCATATAGGCAGTAATACTGGGGTTATTTTATTAACCCGTATGTTTGAAGCTGCTTATGTAACTTCTCCAAATACTCTCATAGAAGACCCATGGTACAGATCATTTCATCCTGCTGATGTTTTCTTGTGAGGGCTTAGATCTCCAAGCACTTCAGAATTATTAAGGGACTGCCAAAAGGGGCTGCTCAAAGCAAAACTATAAATTAGTCAATCATGTTTCTCTCTGTTTTTTTTTTTTTACTTCATTTTTTGTCATACTTTCCCCATTGTCAGGGTTCTTATCTCTGTTTTGGAGTCTTTGTTCTGGCCCTTGAGGATTCTCAGGGTCCACCCAATAGCTCTTCTCTCAGTCTTGCCTTCCTAGGCTGTAACTCTGTGGTCCTCAAACCTTAGCATCCATCACCATTATTACCAGGAAGGTTTTTAGGGTACCCCTATCCCCCAACTGCTAGGGCCCATCAGGTGGGGTTTTGGAATTTGCATTACCTACAACTTCCCAGGTGATGTTAATATTTGTTGGGACTACACATTCTTCAGTTCAAAGGAATTTGATGATTGATTTGTACACTAATTCCTGTACTCCACCAAAAACTTCAAGAGAAATAATTGCCTGTGATGTGAAATACAGGCACAGTGGCTGGATTTGCTGGGGATAGGTTTTAGGGTGGGGAGCCTTTTTCAGCTCCCCATCTCATATTATATGTGCAGAAGTGATATATTCATTTTACCAAAACAGCACTCCAAAATCTCTACAAAGGCTAAGTGAACTATGGAAGTCATCTGGTGAGTCAGTGGGAGCCCTGGATGTAAAATGCTGAAGTTAACCAGGAAGATGCTAAACCTTGACCTTGAAGACTCTCCTGCATCTCCCTGGGCTTCTGACTGAAAGGAGGGGTAGAAATGTGTAGTTGGTGATTTCCAGACAGTAATATTCTTATTAAAATATTTGCATGTAAATACTGAAAACATTGATTCACAAAACAATTATGTTAGGATAATCTGAAAGATTGAGACATTCAGTGTTGTTTTAAGCAAAGTAATTAGCTTCTAGCTCACAAACTTCTTTCTCTGAAAACCCATTGAGGGAGCAGATGCTCAAACATGCATGGTATTAGATTAAGAGAATGGCACTTTCTTTTCCTTCAAGAACCGGATGGTTCCAGTATCCAAAGGCAATGGAGGAGAAAGCCAAAATGTATTTTTTAAGTGGTTCTCATTGAGGGTTTATGAGAAAGATCACATTTTAGTACCTAGAAGACAAATGCAAAATTTCACAAATGCAGATTTCACAGTCAACTCCTTTTTCACAAAGAAAAGAGGCAGTGTGCAAAGATTATAGAGGACCTTAAAGGTTATCTGTCTATTTAGGGCCACTAGTCTTGGTAAGAGAGAAAAAAAAATTACAAGGAGTAAACAATTTTTCTTTATGTGCAATTTCAAATTTTAACTCAAAGACCCGGAAAATGTTTTATAAAATAAGGGAAAGATTAGAAAAATATACAGTGCTCCTATTGTGAAAGAAAATTTTCCTTAAAAAAAAAAAAAGAAACTAAACATAATTTGCTTGCAATGCCTGAAGCTCAAATGAACAATGGTAGTTCATTTGCAAAAGGACACTTTGAGAGTATTAAAAAATTCCAAGAGGGAATGTGTGGAGCTTTGACAGTAGGAATGAGAAAAATATTAACTCAATTCGATACAACATATTTTTGGCCAGCCATTACGTCCAAGATCCTGGGCTAAGAATGAGGGTACAACGGTAGAAAACAGAGTTTCTGCATCCTAGAACTAGTGGATTTTGTCTGGGAAACTGGGTAGTTACAGTATTAAGTATAACGAGTTTCTGATTTATATGTTCTTTGACCAGCAATTTGTCAGGCTCTGCCTTTGCAAGTGAAGAGGAAAACCATTTCATTCTTCTTTAATGGTGAGATTTTTTTTTTAAGTCATCTTATGACAGAAATATTTATTAACAAAAAAGTGTACCATAACTAAAAGAAAGGAGTTTAATTAAATTTTGGAAGCAACACATCAGGGAGCTAAAGAGTAAATGAGGAATATAAAAGGGAAAAGTGAAAAGAAAGGAAGGGAGGCAGATAGGTGGGGAATGAGCAATGAAAAGTAGCCCAAGGCTATAATGGCCGGGGGAAGACAGTGTAGACCACCTCCAGCATCCCTCCCTACCCCCATCCTCAAATGCTAGTGGACCTCAGGTCATACATGCCACTGATTGAACTCCTCCATCAGAGTCTTAGTCTTCCAAGATATAGAAGGATGAGGGTGGGAGCTAGAGACAGGAAAGGAGATGGGAGAAAGAAGACACGTTGGCCTTCTGGGTCTTAATTGCTTTCATATAAATTGAAACGAAATGAGAAGGGTAATGGAGTGGAAGAAAGATACACTTCAAATTGAAGGATTACTAAAGTAGGAGATTGCTTGTACAGATGACAGAAAAATCAAAATCTGGTCTAAATGAAATATGGAAATTGAATAACAAATAAAATGACCAAGATTTAAGAAAATCTGATCATAAAAACAAATTAGTCCATTCCAATTACTTGGATTTAAATTGTGAATGATTAGCTTGATCTTAGCAGCACCACGGTAAGGATGCAAGCTAATTAGTAAAAACCATTATCATACACAGTACATTAATATTTTGAAAATGTCAAAGATAACAGAGATTTGTTTCTTGGAGGCAATGATAGTTGGCAATTGAGACCTAACAGAAAATTAAAATTTTGTAAGGAATTTAAAAAATGACCTTATCTCAGGCTTGTGATAAAAAGATTTATAGGTTATATTTAATATATCATACATGCTCTGAAAGATTTCACATCAACAGAAAGTTTGCTTTCTCCAGATTTCTATAAGAGAAAATGGTTCCTTTTAGAACAAATAGCTACTAGCAAAAAATTAATGATTTTTAGAGTCATGTTAAATATAACTCACAGAAAAATCTGTAAAACACAGTCTGCTGGTGAATAGAATTTTCCAAATTAAATAACTACTCTCTTGTTTGGGAGGTATTATAATATGCCTCATAGAACCCAGGAAGTAGTCCGGTGTTGACTCTTGCTTTCCATTTTTGCTGCCCCAAATAGGAAGGAGTCTGGGCCTATGCCATCTATACAGCGATGAGGAAAAGCAATTGGGACAACCCCTGAGGGTTTTTGCCAAAATGACTGCATTCTAGACTTGGATCTTTAATGGTTGGATCCGTGCCGTATTTATTTCTGTATTCCTATCACTTGGCAGAGTGGATAAGTGAGTCTTTGTTATGGATATATCTTTGGAAAGAACTAGATTCAAATCCTACCTCTTATGAGCAAGGACAGTGGCCAACTCATTTGTTTCAATTTCTCCAAAATGGACATTAAAAGTAACTCCCCATTTTGGTTGTCATGAGGATTAAATTAGGTTTCTGAAGTTCTAGGTACAGTGCTGGGAATATAGTGGAACTCAAGAAATTATAGGTATTTATCATAGTATCATATAGTAGGCAGGACTTCAGTTACCCACATATGGCTCATCAGTCTACCTGCACCTTTAGCTGATGGAGCCAGTCTATCCCAGCAGCTGCTTCCTGACATCTCACTTCTTGTAATGTTGGAGTTTTTTTTTTTAATGTATTTTGGATGGTTAAAGACATTCTCAGGACAGAGTTAATTTGGGGGCCTTAGAAAAGCCATAGCTTCAGGTCTTTGTCAGAAAAACCCCAAAAAGTTCTTGTCCAATATCCTGGACAAGACTGAGAACCTTGAGGGCTGTTGAGACCTAACTGAACCAATTCAACTCTTTAAGAATAACTTTGTGGAATTTTCTGGGCTGTGTTGATACTGGTTATTTCAACTGCCTGCATAGAACTAATGGAAAGCAAATTAGGTCAAACTCATAGTGCTAGCTCGGCCTTTGTTAAGATTTAACAAAATGTTATCATATGTGTAAAGCTAACGAAGATATCAGTTATTGAGATGGCGTTGCTAAGATGGTGCTTGAGAAATGAGATTTGTTCACTTCGGTCTCTTCAACCTAATACTTGATCATGCTCTAAAAACCCATTATGAGTCACTGAAGATATTGGATGAATTACCCATAGAAATCCAAACGGAGTCTATATGAGTTCCATGTCAACCCATGGATGATGGACTCCCAGTCATTTAGGAAAATCAAATATCTTCACCAGGAGAGCAAAGAGGGAGAATCAAGCACCACTTTCCCCAAGATCGTTTTTTTCCTAAGGTATTGAACTATTCCTATTTCCTTGAGGAGTTCAAGAGTACTGTGGTTTACCTAGCATCATTAGAAATTATTTTAATAAAACCTGATAATGAGCAATCTCAGCTCAGGCTTATTTTTTAAGAGGCTTTTTTTCTCCTGGAATTTTCCCTTGAATTTCTCAGTTGAACCAAGTGGCTCTCCACAATGCTCCCCCAACACTGCTGGCTAACCTCTTTTTTTGTGCTTTCCAATTTATACCAAAATAGTCTATTTGTCATCCCTACTAGGAACCTCAAAATCTATGTCATCTGTCTACTTATCTAATATAATTATGTTTATATATGTATCTATATCATATATATCTATATTGTTCATTTTTGTATCTGGCACTTAGGCACTGCAACTTGATGAAGGGATAAACCAGTGGCTGACTATGTAACAGAGGTATAAAGGGATCTTATATAACAAGATTATTTTGCATATTTAAAATACATTTTAAAATAGTTTTTAGTAAATTCATATTTTTAATAAAGGTTAAAAACTTAGGCTTATATAAATTATGAAAATATATAATCAAGTTACCTGGCAAAGCAAAGCAATGGTCATGCATTACAAATCTAGAGTGTTGGGAGTTTATTATTTCCTGTATTGGTCACAGTTTTGTAAGGTCTTCAACTCATCTGATTCAACAGGAGAAGGAAACTATTTATAGTATGACTTCCTCTCAATTTCAGATGAATTACAATTACATATGTGTCACATTTTTCTCTAACAGTGAAAGAATTTGTTCTTAATGGAAGTATTTTCATTACCACTCAACTTCTGAGCTTCCCTGTTTGAGATAAGATATTGTAAAAGATACCAACAGACTATCAATCATAATGATAATATGATGATATAAACTCATCAAGTACTAGACCTGAAATCTTAGGGATACCCCTATCAAAATTATATTGAACCTTTAAAGCAAAATTCCAATCGTTAGCGCCTTAAAGTTTATTCTCATATAAAAAAGAGAAAACTTGTTTATTCAAATAAATATGAATTAAAACAATGCTGCTTTTGGTCATGACTTTTCATAATCATAACGTGTCTTCTGTTCCTCTTGGAGCATACTAGGGAATGATGATTTAATTTCTTTGTAAGCGATGAAGAAGAAAAAAATTCTTGTCTGTAGAAGTTTCTTTTAACGACGATATCAGCAACATGATACCTATATCAAAAGATATTAGAACATAAATGAGATTATGTTGCAATTAGCCATGTCTGTCTGACAGATTTCTTTCTAAGGGAAATTGTACAGAGCGTTTTGTCAAGCCTCAAAGATTTTGATAAAAGAAAAAAGAAAACTGCAATTTTTGTCACAAAAAGGCAGGTGGCGTAAGCATGCAGCATTTTTTAAAAATATAAAGTGATTATTTTCTCTAGGGTTCTTTGAAAAAGCTCGCGTGTGCTCGGGTTTGTGGCTGATCCCGGTGACGTCAGTGTGGCAGTGCGGAGTCAGGCGGCGGCAGCTCGCTATAAACCGAGGAGCTGTCCGGGTGCTGAAACGGCCCGAGCAGCTCACCCTGTGGACGGGGAGGAACATACTGTGGACCTTCTCTGCTATATAAAAAAGGGTAAGACTACTTCTCCTTTCTGTTTACTGGAAAGTTCTAAATTGCGCGTTCTACCCTTGAGTGCTAGCTGAGAAGAAAAAGACCATGTAGCAAGCTTGTATCTACAGAATAACTGAAGTGCAACCTGCTGCTCATTAGCCAATACAAGGACATTTATATGTATATATATGATTGAATCTAGGCTTTATACCACTTGCTGCTGGATATTTATTAACCATAAAGATATTTACATAACCATGTATAAGAAGCGAGAAAAAGTTAAGGACTTTAGTGTCAAAACACATATTAACGTAAACTTAATCAAGCCTGATATTTTGTTTCTTTCCTTCATTTATTGTTTCTTCTCTTAAAAAGCAGATGCAAAGCCAGGAATATAATTTGTATGCTTAACATTCTTAAGAGTAGGTTTCCAATGATTCAAAGGCTGTAAACACATTAGTCACAGAGACAATTGATTTTGGAAGTAGTTTTTTTTTTTTCTTTGACATTTATCTTTCAAGAGCTCAAAATTAATTAATTATATAAAATTATTTTCTGACTTGGTATACTCAGAAAGGGCTTACATTATTATTTCCTAATTTTAGTCCCAGAAAACCAAAATTAGGATGATCCTCAACACAGGCTTCTTTCTTTATTTAGGGTGAAATCTTATTTAGAGTTATATGTTGGATGCAATCATGAATTACAGAAAGATGATAATTTTGAATACATGAAAAAAATATTCATACCTGTATAAGCTATTATTATTATTATGCTTTGATTGAAAGAGGTTGTGCAATATTTTGCTGAAGATTTTGAATGGGACAAGTGTTTCTTTTTTCTGTATCCTAACCAGTTGAATTGCTCAAATTAGATATATCCATTTGCATTTGCCAATGTTTCAGTTTAATTTCAATAGAAAAGACATTTTAACTTGTGAGGCTTTAGTTCAAACCCTACAGAAGATATTAGAGCTGTTGAAACCATTTTCACTAATTAGAAGAGATGATGCCTGGGAAAGAAAGCACATGAATCTTACTCAAAGGCAAAACTGTGTCATCCAAAATGAACCTTATAAATGACCAAAGGGTAGAGCTTATGAGGCTGTGGTTTAAATAACTGCAGTAAGTATTCTGCCCCAAATCCACATCAAAGCCCATCTACAAGATAATGATTTTAAAGATAAGCACATAACTAATATGTTAAGAAATTTTCAGAATAATGGTTTCAAAGAAAATAAGTTCACTAAGGTTCTTAAAATTACTGTTTCAAATGCCAGTGTTGAAAACAGATTACCAAAACTAAATTAACCCTGGAATAATATAAAGAAGAATATGTACTGTATTTTTATTTAAACCTAAGAATTTATGAATAGAATTTCTTATAGTAACACTGATTCATAGTAAATGTTTTTTAGAAGTTTTCTCTGGCATGTCTGTAGAGATTTTTGTTTTGATAAATTAAGTAATCTGTTTAATTGAAATCATTTAAGTAAATTTAAGCATCTATACTAGAAAAATTTCTATAGCTACACCAGTTTTAGGCTCTAAAAACTGAAATATTACTTAAATATCAATATGATCTACTGAACAATGATATTTTCTTTTCTACAATTTATATCTAAACTAATAGAAAACTATACCCACACAATTTAGCTTATATATCACAAAACTGTGATCCAGGTAAGGTATCATGAACAAACTTGTAAACTTCCTTTTCTTTTCTTTATTTTATTTGCACCCAAATTGCAAGTATTAAAATAGTTCCTTTTCAATGTTAGCAGTGTCAAATGTAAAACATGTAAAAACTAATCTCCTTGCTAATTCATATGTGAGATTATAAGGCATTGGAGAAAAAAAATGAATGAAGACTTTCAAGTAGGAAGAATTCAACACATCTGTGTTTATCAAAATTGGGAGTTACATAGTGGTTATTTGAAGATTTTATGAGTCATTAGAGATTTCACAGGTCCACTCCAAAATAGGCACAGACATAAGTCATGCTGAATCTGAACACTCGCAAGTTCAGAAATAGATTGGTTTAGGATACTTATGTTCTCTCTGCAGCATCTGTTATTATTTACTATACACTCTTGAGGGCTGATGAAAAATATAACCACAATTGCATTTTGAAAAATAGTCACAATAAAATTATTAGAAGAAATATGAGGCATATTTTAAAACAGTTTAATTTATTATTAAAGAAACTTCAGTGGGTTAGCCTACTAGCTGCAACCTGAGAAAAGCCATGTTCTGGAGGTTATTGAGGTGTAGAACTTCCAAAATTGATAACTGGATTTGGTGTCAGAGTGAGAACAAGTTATTTCTGAAAAATGTGTGTGCATGGGTCCCATCCACAAGGTAATTCAGTATGATTGATATTAACATGCTATATCAATTCATCATATATAATAATGTCACTGTTGCTGTTTCTACAACAAAATTAGATGGGCAATTCAGCAACTAAACGATGTGTTTTTTTAATTAAGCCTTTAGGAAATTATTTAGAGTGTTTTGTGTATGTGGGTGTCTGTGTGTGTACATACATGTTTTAAATTAAGCTAACTAATTTTTATTGATGATTTCAATAGGAATGCTATACAAGATAACTGAAACTCATCTTGAAGTCATTATTAAAGAGAAACAATGCATACCAAAAGACAAACTACATGTTTTATAAATTACAAAAAAATTTGAGAAACCTCATATCAGTGTTCTGTTATTATTTTAGCTAAGTAAATGCCATGCAAATTTGATGCAAATGAGTAACAATTTTACTAGATTCCTCTGTTTAGCTTGTGAGGATTGTGTAGGAAATACTTACGGATTTTAAAAAGAGTCAAACTAAATTTAATGTAAAATAATATCTGCTCTGTGTTTTCCCTCAGCAGTTGCTAATTCTTTTGCTATACTGTCTTCTAGTCTTTCATTTGTGTTAACTCATGTTTTCTATGCTTTAAGGACATCTTTCAAACATGGCAGAAGCTAAGACTCACAGACTTGGAGCAGCCCTGTCTCTCATACCTTTAATTTTCCTCATCTCTGGGGATGAAGCAGCTTCATTTCAGCGAAACAAGATGCTTCAGAAGGAACCAGACTTCAGATTGGAAAATGTCCAAAGGTTTCCCAGTCCTGAAATGATCAGAGCTTTGGAATACATAGAAAAGCTCCGACAACAAGCTCACAAGGAAGAAAGCAGCCCAGACTATAATCCCTACCAAGGTGTCTCTGTTCCTCTTCAGAAAAAAGAAAATGGTGATGAAAGTCACTTGCCAGAAAGTTCAAAGGATTCCCTGAGTGAAGACGAGTGGATGAAGATAATACTTGAAGCTTTGAGACAGGCTGAAAATCAGCCTCAGTCTGCACCAAAAGAAAACAAGCTCTATGCCCTGAATTCAGAAAATAACTTTCCAATGGACATGCCTGATGATTATGAGACTCAACAGTGGCCAGAGAGAAAGTCCAAGCACATGCAGTTCCCTCCCATGTATGAAGAGAATTCCAGGGACAACCCCTTTAAACGCACAAATGAAATAGTAGAGGAACAATATACTCCTCAAAGTCTTGCTACACTGGAATCTGTCTTCCAGGAGCTGGGAAAACTGGCAGGACCAAACAACCAGAAGCGTGAGAGGGCTGATGAGGAGCAAAAACTTTACACAGATGATGAAGATGATATCTACAAGGCTAATAACATTGCCTATGAAGACGTGGTTGGGGGAGAAGATTGGAACCCAGTAGAGGAAAAAGTTGAGAGTCAAACTCAGGAAGAGGTAAGAGACAGCAAAGAGAATATAGAAAAAAATGAACAAATCAATGATGAAGTGAAGCGTTCAGGGTATCTGGGCCCCCAGGATGAAGATCTTCGGAAAGAGAGTAAAGACCAACTCTCAGATGATGTCTCCAAAGTAATCACCTACCTGAAAAGGCTAGTGAATGCTGCAGGAAGTGGAAGGTCACAGAATGGGCAAAATGGGGAAAGAGCAACCAGGCCTTTTGAGAAACCACTTGATGCTCGGTCTATTTATCAGCTGATTGAAATCTCCAGGAATTTACAGATTCCCCCTGAAGACTTAATTGACATGCTCAAAACTGGAGAGAAGCCAAATGGATCAGTGGAACCAGAACAGGAGCTTGACCTTCCCGTTGACCTAGATGATATCTCAGAGAGTGATTCAGACCGCCCAGATCTGTTCCAAAATAAAATGCTCTCTAAGAATGGCTACCCCAAAACACCTGGTCGTGCTTTGACGGAGGCCCTACCAGATGGGCTCAGTGTCGAGGACATTTTAAATCTTTTAGGGGTGGAGAGTGCAGCAAATCAAAAGCCTCCATATTTTCCCAGTCAGTATAGCCAAGAGAAGGCTCTGCCCAGACTCCCCTACAATCCTGGAAAATCTAGAGCAAACCAGCTTCCCAAAGGTGCCTGGATGCCAGATGTTGAAAATAGACAAACAGCCTATGAAAACCTGAATGACAAGGATCAAGAATTAGGAGAGTACTTGGCCAGGATGTTAGTTAAATACCCTGAGATCATGAATTCAAACCAGGTGAAGCGAGTTCCTAGTCAAGTCTCACCTGAAGATAGCCTAAAGGAAGAGGACCAAATCGAGCAGGCCATCAAAGAGCATTTAAGCCAAGGGAGCTCTCAGGAGACTGATAAACTGGCCTCGGTAAGCAAAAGGCTCCCTGTGGGGCCCCCAAAGAATGAAGACACCCCAGACAGACAGTACTTGGATGAAGATCTGTTGATGAAAGTGCTGGAATACCTCAACCAAGAAAAGGCAGCAAAGGGAAGGGAGCACATTGCTAAGAGAGCAATGGAAAATATGTAAGCCACTTTCATTTCATTGCCTTGCTTTCATCCCTCCACCCCAAGCTAACCCCAGCATTACTCTTTAGTGTGTTGACTTCTATCCTGTTAACACTGTAATATCTTTAAATGATGTACAGGCAGATGATTCCATTTCAACTGGGGGTCTGCTTCACGTACTCTGAGCCGTTCTCTTGTGTATGGATATGTGTAAATGTTATGACTTCTGGATAAAAAAAAATTAATCCTATCCCTTATTCAAGAAAGATATCTGTGATAGTGTTTAATAGTGTATCTAATGGTTGTGACATTGTTGATGCTCACATATGATAAAGAGTGTCCTATAATTCTCTTGGAAGTTTTTAATATTTATTGAATTATTTTGTTAATGTCTGTAGAGTTTTGTGGAGGTGCTGGAGCAGAAAATAAAATAAAGCATTATAAATATATAGTTTTATTTATAAGGCCTTCTCTATTGTGTATTTTATTGTTGATTAATAAATGTTATTTCTGGATAACTGTGGACTCTTCATTCCGGAAAACCAGAGATAATGAATGTGGAGCAAACAGTATGGAGCCAAAAGAGAAAATCATTATCTTCCACAGCCAACCCAGGTAAGAAAAAGGAATTGCAACTATATGATCGTGCTATATGCCAGTGGAATGCAGCATTTAGGGCAGCTGGGCCTCCAGGAGGCACATGACTTAATGCTTGATTAAGGTATTTCTCATATATGTGATTTACGGAATAAGCCTTTTGTTGTCACATTAGTATACTTTTACCCTTGATTCATATAAATAAAAGCATTTAAGTCTCCCATAACCATAACCAGCACTGAAAAAGAAAAAAGAGTACAGAGGGCAATCAGAAATGACTACAGACTTGGAAGTAACCTACATGTTTCCAGGTCACCCCATCCCTAGAGGACAAGGCTGATACCTCTTTTGTAAGATTTGAGAGGGGTTAAAGGACCACCCCCCCAACTGCCAGGTAAGTGAATGGGCATAGGAACAGTGGAACACACCAGCTGCCCTCTCTTGCCCTAGTGCTAGAGAGAATCCTGAGTGTGCATTAGGCTGGGCATAACTGTTAAAATGTATATCACTTGTGGAGGAGGGGGAGCCGATATCCACATCCTCACTTATCAGCAGAGAATCAACAACAGCAAAATCAACAGCAGCTTAAGAAAATATATAGAGCAAGGAAACAACAATGGTTTAAAAAAAAACAAGGAAACAAGTGACAGTTACTATTTATTGATTATTTTGCATCACAACATATGTTAGACACTTTTCACACTTTACCTCACTTAGTCTGTGCTGTACCATGGCCAAGTGTCTCTTATTAGCCCTTTTATACATTTGGAAAAATGAAACTCAGAAAGGTGGAATTGCTTTCCCAAGGTCACCCAGCATTAGAAGCTGCCACAGCCTGTGTTCTTAACCACTTTGCCATGCTGCCTCTCCGAGAATTCCCTTCAAGGTGGGATGGTGAAAGGTTCATGAGGTCTCAGTATGGGTCACTTCCAAGTTAGGCTGTGTGTGTGTGTGTGTGTGTGTCAGAGACAGGAAGGGGAGGGGAGCTTGAATGGTCAGAAGTCAACGAGACAGCTTTTATTCCTGGGGTTAAACACTGAATATAAGGTTTCCCACTTTATAATTTGTCCACACTCTCTTCTATCCAATTACTATACAATTTTGTGAAATTCTAGAATCTGTAAGTAAAAGAGACCTTAGAGGTGAATTACCTTTATTACATTTCTAATAAGTGATCTGTACTCAAAGACTTTCAAGATAGTTACTACCTCACAGGCAGTACTATGAATTGAAGATGATGGAGAGATCCTGGATATTTGTGCAGCTTAAAGTCTGGTTACGTAGTTAATATGCCATGATTTTCACATGTTCACTTACACCTTCTGCCCATTGCATATTCTCTTCAATTTTCAGTTTCATGTGGTACATCAATCCTGGTATCATAAATCAACCGTGTGACTATTTTCATGCTAGCCCTCAGCAGAAACGAGAACTTGGCACATGCTTCCACCCAACAGAAACTCCCTCACCATGATGTTTGAAGATACCACTGAAAGGTTAGGATAGGAGAGCAAGTTAACAGACAGGACACAGCTGATGAGGCTTCAGGCTGGGATTTATACACCAATCAGTGGGTTGCCAAGCCCTGCACTCAATCTGCTACAATGTAATGCTTTTTTCTTAAAGTCTCAGTCAGACTTGAAATTCCATGAATCTCTACCTATGACACTTCAGGCATCAGGATTGGCAGTTGGGGAGATATTTTAATTTGGGAATATATTCTGTGCCTGACTTCTCTCAGGCAAGCATCTTGGCCTCACTACCATATCCCCACCTATTCAGTCATCCAAATATATATATTTTTTCTTAAATGCTTTAGTATATTGCTCACTAGCATAAGAAATAGAGCTTTAACTATGATTCAAGGATGTGGATGACAAGTTAGTTGGGATTAGGGCAATATGGCCCCATTCCTTGCCCAGAAGCCTCCTTCAGCAGAAGTCAGGGAGTAGCTGGAACCCTCTAAGCAGATGCCCTCTGCAGACTACCACTGGAAGGAGAAAGAAATAGCCTGTTCACTGAGATTGCACCCCTCGTAGGAATCCATGCCTCCGTTAGGGTTCAGAAGGGAGCCTCACACTCTGTATGCTTGTTACAAGACCCCCACCTACTGACCCTTCCCTTTCCTCCTTGACACTCACAGCTTCTCCCTGCTACCCACCTTAGAGACAAGTAGAACCGAACCATTTGTGCCCTTTATAACAAGACTTCTAAGTCATCCATCCTTTCCTGCATTCAAACTCCCCTCACCTTGTAGACCACCTTTTTGAACCCCAGTTCCTACTCTTTCCCATATTTTATAAAATTTTTTATTATACCCTTTGGTATTCAAGGTCAGTCCATCAGCAAAATCCCCTGTATCTCCAGCCTCTTGGGTGAATATTCTCTTTACCTTCTTTTTCTGAGGGAAAGCTGCCTCTCCTCTGAGGTTGCTGCTTCTCCTGAAACTCTTTCTTGCTCCTTTTTGCTACTTATGGGATATTTTTTTCTTCTTTTTTTGGTAGGCAGTTTGTTAATACATGGCTTTATTGTTAGTGAGAATTATCTTAGATGCAAGTAAAAGTAAAACCAAGTCAAATGAGATATATGAAAAATGTAAATAGAGGTTCACAAAGTCCAAGTAAAACTCAAGCCAAATCCAGACATGGCTGGACATAACAAGGACATCCAGAATGGCCTTTTTTTCTAAATTAAATATATTTGACATATAACATTGTGTAAATTTAACACTGATTAAACAGTATGTTGATTCGATACTTTGAATCTCATGCCCTCACCCCATCCCCACCCATCACCCTTCACTGTTGCAGGTACCTACTGCCCTACAGCCCAGTGTCTCTTCCCCTCATTCATGAGATAGTAGCTCCTGCTCACTGTCACTCTTTCTGGTACTGCTTCTGTCTTAATACTTGTAGATTTCAATATCCATGAAGATGATCTTTCCAAAACTTCCCAGGCTGCATCCTCCATCAGCTATTCGCTTTCATGGTTATGGCCTTGATGATCGATTCCTTACTAATAACTTCAACCTACCCTAAATTTGAACTCTAAACATTTCTCTCTAACCACCACCTTCTATATTTTCAGTATACTTCTAGTACCTTAACTCCAATAACTCTTCACACTTACCCACACACCCAAAAAATTAGTCTGTGGATCTTACCATCTTTCCACTTTCTCTCATCTCCCTTATTCTTGACTTCCCATCTTGTCAAGCTTAAATTCCACAGTTTGTCATTATAATCACTCCTTTGTAAACATTCTTAACTCCCTTCAATCTCTCACGTTTCATTGTAATTTCTTTGCTAAACAAGAATTCTAGTTAAGTCCAATTCTCCACCCACTCTTAATTTTCTCTCCTACGAATGAACATAGCAGTAGAAACACATAACCACAATGACTGATTGCACTTTAAACTCATGCTCACTGACCTCAAGTGGTTCATAATAAAGCTTTCCTGGAATCCTACTATACTCTTAATCCATTCAGTCTCTCTCTCCTTAGACAATAGTATCATAGTTTCCTCTCTGTCTGCAAATATCCAACCCTGCTTCCATGATTCACACTCTCACATGATTATCTTGCTTCCTGTTTTTCTAAGAAAAATGAAGCAACGTAAGAAGGTCTACAAACACCCATCTCCCTTTCTGTATATGCCTGCATCTGGGGTGCTACATTCTCTGCTTTCCTATTCTTGTGGGCAGTTGGTCTGTGCTTCGTCTTAATTAACCCTTCCGCTAGTGCACTCAATCCTGCTCTCTTTCTTACTTGAGAACCTTGCTTAAGTAATTTGCCCTTTCTTTGTGCATCAACTTTCCCCTTTCTACTGGATGATGCCTGTCAGCATACAAATAGGTTGCAATTTCTTTCATCTGCAAAACCAACAAAACCAACAACCAAACAAAAACCTCTCCTGGCCTCCCTTTCCCTTATAACTACTGCCCCATGTCATTCTTACCTTTACAGAAAAACTCTTTAAAAAGGTGTGTGTACTTAGCCAAATTCCCCCCTCACATCCTCAAGTCCCTTTCATTGAGGCTTTTACCCCAGCTTTCCACTAGGATGGAAATCTACAGTGACCTCCACATTGCCAGTTCTGATGATCAATTCTAAGTCCTTATCTCATAAGACTTAGCAGCACTTGACAATGTAATCACATTTTTACCTTTAAAATACCTTCTCCTGGTATCCAGACCCCTGTACATGACTGGCTCTCCCTCTGCATCACTGGCTACTCTCAGCATCCTTTGCTGTCCTTTTTAATCTCCCTGACTTTTGAACCTTGAAGACCAGAGTTCAGACCTTAGAACCCTTCTATTTTCTGTCTACACTCATTCTGTAAGTGATCCCATTCAAGTATCATGGCTTACCGCCAACTATTGGCCAACAATTCCAAATCTGTATGTCCAGCCCATAATGTTTCCTTGAACTCTGAACTCATTCACTGTCTAGATGACACCCCCACTCAGATGTCCAAGAGAGATCTCCAATGCAGCATGGCCCTAGGAGAATTCCTGGATCCTTCCTCCTTGACAAAACTCCAGCTCCTGTCACAGACTTTCTCATCTCACTTCATCAGACCAGAAACCCTGACTTTGTCCCCTTCTGCCCTTTTTTTCTGGTAACCCATTTGTGAGCTGCCATCGAATCCTTTGGTCTCAACCTCAAAATACATCCCATCTTCCTACCACCTCCACTACCACCAATATGCTGCACACCATGATCATCTCTCAGCTGCACTATTGGAATACTCTTCTACTGGTTGTTCTTGCTTCTACTCTCCTTTATTGTAATCTAACACAGCAACCAATGTCATCCAATTATCATCTAGATCAGAGGATATCAAAGAACGAAAGCTAACACTATGAGCTACAGTGGCCCACAGGCTCTGAGCTCATTTCCTAGTACCTCATCCCGCCCTCCATTCCACCTGCACTGGCCTTCTCACGGTTCCTTGAATATGCCAAGCACACTCCCGTCTCAAGACTTTTCTGCCCTTGCTGTTTCCTTTTTCCAAAATGCAATTTCCCCAAATATCTACATGGTTTTTCTCCCTTACCTCCTTCAAGTCTTTTGCACAAATACTGACTTCTCAATGCCACTCTTTCTAAAACTTCAATGCCTACATAATCTCCCTATCTCAGTTTCTTGTTTGATCTTTTCTCCTTACAACCTCCAATATTCTTAATTTATAATTTTATCTTACTTACTGCCCACTCCTCTACCACTAGAATGAAATCCCCCTGAGGGTAGCTATTGTTTAATTTATTCATCGTTGTACCTCTAGCTCTTTAGATCAGTAACTGGAACATAGAAAGTACACAGAAACTAAATGAGTGAATTGGGAATGAGGGAAAAGAAAGGGAAGAAGATAGGAAGAATGGAAATTGACTTTGAATCTGGAACAGTGAAACGAAGTAAATCCTTGTTGAGAGAATAAGAAAACATCAGTTTTATTATACCTAAATTTTATTATACCAATCCAGATTTAAGACCCATTTAAACATTTTATAGGATGAAACCAGTGGGAACTAATGCCATTCATGAAATAATTAAATCTTTACAGAATGAAATTAATGAAATGAAATTCCCAATCCATATTTCAGTATCCTTCTTAACCAAGTCTTTCATTTTTGCTTGCTGGAAATGTAGCAGTGGCACTGGAGCTCAATTACCTCCGTGACTTAGCAGGAAGGGTAAAGGTAGGAGTCAGCTTGTGACAACTGGGCCCAGATTTTTTTTTTCCAATTTATGCATCATCGGAAAGGCCTGTACCATGATTTTAGGTAATCCTCTAAGATGCTGTAGTTTTCTAACATACAAAAATTATAGTTATTTTGGTGTTTTTATCAACATAGGTGAGAATTACAGTCATTTTACCCCATAGAAGAAAAAGATTACTGTTATTATAAATGCTGTGGAGATTAGTCACATACTGATATAAATTATCCAGCCTGCACACATAGCTACTACAACTCATGCTTTTTATGTGGTGACTATTATTCCTGGCAGGTGGAAGCCTAGGAAGCCCCGTGGGTTTTGAGCAGCAACTTCTGAAAGGTGAAAAGAACCAGGGGCTGAAAAGCCAGTGGAATTTTCCTGGTGAGTTTAAGTTTAAGCCTTTTGATTTGGAACAAAGATGACAATTTGCTGATGTTGAGACAGTATCTACCTTCCAGAGGGTTTATTATCGCAATCATCAGCATGTCTTTTTCTGGAGGGCCAGAGTCACATGTGCATTTACAGTTCATTTCCATGTCATTTCCATATGCCTGTATCTACTTTATTTTCTATTTTCAGGGCATTTTCAAATAAAAATGTACTGTTGATACCTTGAGGTTTGTTACATCATCAGACTTTTTTCCCCTGAAGCCCTTTCATTAAATTATTATCTGTGATGTGACTTCTAGACCTTATAGGGGATCAGTGAGGATGGGGTGGACAGATTGGATGAAGGTGGATTATAGAGTCTGTGCTACAACATAATGATGTGACCACCACATTGGTGCCTCCTGTTGCTCCAGCACATATTTATATCTTGATAGTTTTGCTTCCGCAGCTTGGCACATTTCCAACATTTCAGTCATCCTTCAAGGCTTAGTGCATGTGCTGCTAACTCTATTAAGAGTGAACTGATTGCTCCTTTTCCCTAGCTTTACACTGATTTTCTTTTACTTTCAGTGTAGTATTTATTTCTTTTAGTTCTGCTACCTAGCTATAGCTGGTCATGTTGAACTCTCTGTCTCACCTGCTAAACTGTAAGCTCTGAAGTCAGGAACCTGCTCGAATATGCTCTACAGTGCCCGCTCCATGCCTCTTTCATGTGAGCTGCTCAGTATACGTTAATAAATGAGCAGATGTTATCAAGCATATCTTCCTCTTTGCTGTCTTGTGCTTTTTGGAGTCTGTGTATGTACCTTCTACAATCTTAGCTCAATTTAATAGAAAAGAGTGAAGTGCCTGTTGTGATCCTACATGGTTGTCTGAAAGGCTCTTTGACTTTGGTGTTTCCAGAACATCTGAAATCTCAGAATGGTGTCATGGTTTATGCTTCAAAGAGTTCCTAATTTAATATTTGCCTTAATTTGTGTTTGAACCTGACCTTCAAGTTCCACACTGGCATTTCTCTAATCCTGAAGTCTAGAAACACTCAACAACTTGTTGTTGGAAACAATTAAGTTTTCACATACATATTATGGAGTGAGTTTGAACCAAAATTCAGCCTTTCTAATGTTGGCAGGATATCAGTTTCTGTATTACAGCTCAAAGAGCATTCAGATTTCAATTGCAGAATATTCTTTGACCTGATGCACTGGAACACTTACTTGGAAAAGAGGCTTTGGGCTAATAAAAAAACAAAACAAAATAAAATCGAGTAAAATCCTGGCTTTGCAATTTAATTGATCAGGCACTTAATCCAGCTGGACCTGAGGTAAGGATTACATTTACCTTAGAGGACTGTTGTAAAAGCTTTATTGGTAATGTGAGTGAAGTGACTTTACAATGCCCAGAACAAAGTAGTTGCTAAATACAAGGCAGAATTTCCCAGTCAATTAATCAACAACTATTATTAACCATATGCAATGTGCAAATACTAGTATTAGACATTAGGCAGAGACAGGGATGTAATTTGTTATAATGTATAATGAATATAATGTATTTCTACAAAAATAGACCACATTTTGCTCCCCTTACAAACAGGATTATTTCTCATGCTGCAGCTATTTTGAGGAAGTGGTTTGTGATGAAGCAATAAGTTCTGATTCCATCTGTCATGGGTTCCAATTTAATTGGGGCCATTTCATGGGAACTGGAATATCCAGGAGCCTGTAGGTGGCATGAGCCAACACTTCAGGCTTATTTTAAGCCTAAAATCCCAATTCGTGCTAAAGTTACCCAAGATGGGCAGGGAAAACTGACAAGACCAAGTTCTAATTTCTTATGAAATAAGAATTAGTGTGTTGTCCTTTCTATGCACTGCCCAAACCTTACCTTTTTTTAAAACATGAATTTTCAATGAGAAAATGAAGGCTTTAATTTTTATTTTATTTTTTCTCTACTTCCCAATGACAATGCAATGATAAATTAACCCCTATAGACTTAGCTTGAATATTTAATAACCACGGTGTTTTTCAAAGGCAACCTAGATTTTAAATAAACAATAGAGTCATTCCTTTCATAGGCATTACACAATGAACTGACTAAAAAATAAATAAAGCAAAAGTCCTTTCCCCATCTCCCTAGTGATAATTCCACCATTCGATTCATTCTGAACCAACGGGTTACTATGGTAGCAGGATAGCCCTGGTTAAGGCACTGAACTGCTCCGCAATGTGAAATTAGCACAGAGCAGAAGGTGCTTCAAAATTCATGAGACTGGTGGAAGGAATTTCGTGCTTTAACCTCCAGGCTTCTTGCATCTTTAAGAAAATAAAAATAAGATGGCAGCAGTGCCAACTTGAGCCTCTTTGGTGGCTTAGAAGGCTTTCTAGAGTGCCGGATGGAGTACGTCATGATCTGTGTTTCTTATTTATTGTGCTTAAGATTTGATCCCGAGAAGACTCATATTATTAAAGGAAAGTTACATGTAATGAAAAAATGAATGAGAAAAGTTTCTAATTTTGTGGTCTATACTTCTATTCATTCCCATGAATAGAAATATAGTGAGAACTAAAAGTTTAATTTAAAAAATATGTATGTTCAGATACACTGGGACTATGTTATAATTGGAAGCCTTGGAACATAGAATTCAATATACTATATGTGTACTTTTGAGTCTTTATTATGTGAAAAATGCCTTATTATAATATATGTAAATATATATGATATATAATATATAGAGATATATATTATGCCCAAGGACATATTGTATGTGTATTAAGGAAGCACTTTTCACATAATGAACAGACCCATGTGATATATTACACATATTTTAATCTTGCATGTACACATAGGTAAATATACATAAGTATGCTGTTCATTTATCTACATATTTAGTCTTAATAAGTTTAGTATTTCCTAATATTACCTAATATACCATCTCCATTGTTTTCATATGGGATTATTATCTCTACTTTACCCAGCTGAAATCCTAACCTTTTCTGTGGATACAGCTGTCATTATAAAATTAAGGAAAAATGGCTATAAAAAAATAGGTAAGATAACAGATCGCCTGATTTCTTAAATGCCTAGTTTTTCTCATTTGCTATGAACCACATCTCGGGAGTCATGGTGCATTGGAGGTAGAGATGAGTAGTGTCTGGGCCATTCAGAAATGAACATGGGGATGCTCCAATAGGGAGTTCAGGGAGGGATGTGCCATCATGATGTTTTATACCTCAGTGACCTGGCATATTCCATTCCCTCAATCTGGATGGTCCTCTGTCTTGTGTTTCTATCAGGCTTTTGTTCATTCTTTCCAATGTGACTTTGTGAAGCCTTTTCAGACACGGTTTTTTCTTCCTTCCCAGCCCGTGAATCCTGCCTTCTTCATCCTTGCAGATTCAGCCTTTTCCTTTTCTGTCGAAACCACTCCTTCAATAGCACTTGCCACATTCTAATGCAATTATCGTTTATGTGTGATTCTAGGGGAAACTGAGGTGAGACTGAATTGGCCAGAGGCCAGTACCAGTCAGTGACAAACTTAGATCGGACTGTAAGTCAGACCAGCCTGGCAGGGCAAACAGTCTTCAGCTGGACAAGGGACATCTTCTTAGGATGCCAACGGAGTGCTCCTGGAAGCAGATCCTGAGGGGTGGGTAGGGGGGCAAAATGCTTATTGGGGGGGTAACGCCCCTGAAACAGTGTTGGGTCACACTCGGGGAGCTTCCTGGGTATAATCTAGTATCAGCCTCCTATACAGGGAGGGCAAGGAGAGACCAAAGAGGCAGCCACTCCAGGTTGGTAGGAGGCAGATTTAACAAAGATGGAAACTAACATATGAGGCTTGCCTTGGGCAGTGGCAAGATGAGTAGATCTTCTCACCAGACCACCGGAATCTTAAAAGTTTACATAGAAACCTTAGCTGAGTCACATCCTCAGTGCAGATGATCTCAACATCTTATACTCTCAAGGTTATGTCTTCAGAGCAGCTGAGCAGAAGTCCGTTCTAAGGACAGAGGAGGGGGTAAGGAGCCTCTGATTGCCTGGGTCTAGCTCACAGGTCAGCTGGCGTTCACATCCTCTTGATGGCCTCCTCCAACAGAGAGGAGACAGGATGTGGCAGGGGAAGGAATGAGACTGAGACACTGTCAGGAAAGTCACTGCTGATCCAGTGGGACACCCCAGGGCAAAACTAGTCTATTAGAGTAGTCCTGTGTGAGCAGAGATGGCCAGGACCCAGTACCTTGCTCGTGCATTGGCTCATTTCCATCTTTGTTAAATCTGCCTCCTACCAACCTGGAGTGGCTGCCTCTTTGGTCTCTCCTTGCCCTCCCTGTATAGGAGGCTGATACCAGATTATACCCAGGAAGCTCCCAGAGTGTGACCCAACACTGTTTCAGGGGTGTTACCCCCCCCCCATAAGCATTTTGCACCACCACGAGACTAGCAGAGGTAGGTTATCATTTCAGTCCTTTGCTCAGATCTTGGTCAAGGTCACCCACGAAACACATGACCCTGGCCTGAAAAGTTGAGGCAGACCCCAAAGGAGCTAACAGCTGCAGGTTCTTAGCTCATTTCCTGCAGCTGGGCAGAGAGTTGTTTTTCGAAGCAGGATCTGAAAGCTGCATCTCCATGTCTACCATACCTAGAGACCAGAGCGGGATGATAACACTGCTTCAGAGGACTCCACAACTTTTCTGGGGCCCCCAGGCACCTAAGTCTTCCCCTGACCACTTGCTGTATAAACCGGACACTATTTTAAGGGGAAAAGCTGAGGAGATGAGAGATTATCTAAGAGACCTAGCATTTTTAACAAATGGAAGTTTATTCCTAAAGAGACTGTATAAGTGATTGTATCAGACATTAATTTGTTTTTCTGGTAACCCAGTAATGAGAGCTCAGGAGAATGACTAGATTAGTTATAGGCAAAATGAAGATTTTTTCATATAAACGTTCTTTCCTGTCATATAAAAATGGTAGTTGAATTTGTGACCCTGTCATTAGTGTTATTATTACTGTTAAACTCATAATGTGGTGCCAGCAAATGGCTACAGAGAACATCTTCTCCATGAGCATGTGCGAAAAACTTCAAGGAGATGGTTATTTTTAAGATTTTACCTATTTTTTTTTACTTCTTTTTTGGTGGTTGGGAATATGGTGAGAAAGCAAAAACACCTGCTACTTCTTTCTTCTTGCCTGTGGTAGCTGTGCTTCTTCCCTTGCCTATACATTGTACATCAGCAAAAGAGTGTAAGAAAGAAAAATGGGTCCTTGCAGTGAAAGCATGTTGGATGGTGACTTCACCTGGGGATTTCAAAGTAATGCAGTTTACTGATTGCATATTACAGATTGTAGCTCAAGTCTTCTTGCTGGGTCCTGGGACTGAGCAACACATAGTCTGGTTGACTTCTCTGCAATGGATGCAATAATTTGAAGCTCATGAGTCATGTAACTAGGTTAGACTACATTGGATATTAGAGCTGAAGCCAGGAGAATGGGAACTTTGCTTTCTATTTCATTCATTTATGGTACTTCATTCTGCTTCAATACATTCATTCATTCCTGTTCATTTTGTTCTTTGTATCATTCATTATTGGTTGGTTGTTAAATGTAGGGCACTGGTACTGTTAGGAGAGCAAAGACAAAATACACTTTTGCCTTTGAGGAGCTCACAATTCAGTTAGGGCAACTGCCTTATAAAAGTATACTCAAACAGAGCGCTATGTTTAAACTACCAAGGAACAGAAGGAATGAGGTATTTAGGGGATAGTCTGGGAAACAGTTTCTAGTTGCCTGTTTCATGAACTAAATACCGAACCTTGATATGGACAAACAAAACAACAAAACAAACGCATCAAATCAAATTCAAGTAAAACAAAAACAGACCTAGTTCAAAGCAGAACTGGGTTATAGGCACACCTATAAAGTCCTGGCAGCTTCATTCAAATTGTCCAGGCAATTTTTGGTGCATCTTGATCCTTCCTTTATCCTCTTTGAGGATTTGGGGGCTTTATTTAAAAATCCTTGGAATTTGGGTCTCAAAATAACAAGGTGGTGTGTTAGCCCAGAGGCTGGTCCTGATTTCTACAGGATAATGGTGGAAGAGAGTGTGCAGGGGGAACCTGAGTTCCGCTGATGGACATTACCCCTTCTGTGTCCTAGTCTGGGGCTTCTCATACTTTAATGTGCATAGGGGTCTCCTGGGGATCTTATTAAACTGCAGATTCTGGTTCAGTAGGTCTGGGGTGGGGCCTGATGTTGTGCATTCTAACAAGCTCCCAGGTGAGCTTGATGTGGCTGATCTGAGTTCTACATGCGAATATCAAAGCCCAGGAACGTATTGTTTCTGGGTGTGGAAGAGAAGAGATGTGCTCCTGCAACCGTATTACTCCTGCTGGCTCTAAATTACCCTGGGGCAATTGAAACAGAAGGATTTTCTTTGGCATCACTAGAGTTCTGGTTTCCTTCCCTTTCTCTTCCTGGCATCCCTTTCTCTCCTGACCTTTGTCTTCATCCTCTAAAAATAATGGGTGAGGATTTAGAAGACCTGAGTCCACGTCTGAATCACAGCTAGCTGTGTATGTTGAGCACCTGTACTTTATTATTTGAGTCCCATTTTTCTCATTTGTAAGAATAATAAGGAGCCAGATGATTTAGAGATTCACCCACTTTAGTGTTAAGTATGTATGGGTCGGTGAATACCTTGTCTATGAAGACACTGTTGTCATTTTATATTGTTACGTCAGTCCCTCTCCAGGGGCACTGCACTGGATTTACACTTACCTCTCGAATGGTGGAGTGAAAGGTTTAAATCCCTGATAGTGGATTGCCTTAATAGCAAAAATGTGCTGATGGGGATGGATGCCCTTCCTAATGTCTCAGAAATTTCAGTATAGAAGCTGCCTCTTCTCCAAACCGTGCAACTGGTGGTTTTTGATAGGCATAAGAAAAGAGGAAATAATTCTACTGTTTTTGAGGAATAGCATCATTCAGGCTTCTTTAAGTGATGGGGAGACCACGGATGTTAAAGTTCCCGCAGACACAAACTCCTGACACTATAGGAATCATATCTGTTGATTGTACCAGGAAAAAAGGTGACTCATGAAATCTTCAATAAGCAATTTGGCATCAGGAAGCACAACATCTTCTGCTATTAAGTTTGCAGAATTAATTAATCCAATCACACACTGAAAATGAAGCATGTTCTCTGTCCCCAGTCTTCTCTACCTCATTCTGATGAGCATGCTGGGATCGCTGGCAACAAATAGTTCTTCCAGAAATGAGAAAGGCAAGAAGAACGTGGACTGTCCAAACTGAAAAGGCATTAATTTAAAAAGGAAATAAAGGAGGAGGTAAAGGGATTTTCCCATTCTTTTCCCACCTGGTGCATATATATTGCCTCCCAAGACGGAGAGCTGCCTCTAGGATAAGGACGATGCCTTATATGTGTGTATGAACATGGTAGGTCCTGAAACATTTTATATGTAATGAAGTATTAACTGGAGTGCCTCAGTGTGAGGGCTTACAGCCTATGTAACCAAATGCAAGTCTTCAAAGAGAAAGCCCCTGGAGTGGGCATGGAGAGCCTAAGTATTAAAGCCATGGATGATTTCCTTCCCTGTGGCTTTCAGGGCACTCTCTGCCTCCTTCTGCCCCCTGCCACTGGAGTCTGAGTCCTTGGTCTACGCTAATGGGGCACAAAATAGAAGACCTTATGTCCCAGCTACCAGAGAACAGAATGGATGGGTTTAAGCCTATTGTCCTGGTGTCTTATTTGTTTAACATTTTCTTGAATTTTTCATTTTTTAACGAAGAGCAATAATTAGTAGTTACATTTAAATAAGTTGGGATGGGTTTCATAGACTTCCACCATGTACTTCCAACTTTTGCCATGGTTGCCTTGTTTTGAGACTCATGTGCAGAGAACAGAGTTCTTTAACACGTAGTTAAATGTGAAAAACAATTAGCAGTGACTCTTTTCTCTCTTCCCACCCCTTTCTTGGTGCAAGGTAACAACTACACTCCTTTCAAAGAGCATGGAGGATGCTTGCTAATAAAACGAAGTATAATCAGACCCAGCAGGTTAGGGGAAGGGAACTCTTCCCAGTTTCGGATGATGGAAGAAGTATTTGAAACTGTTGTCCTTGTTGCTTTAGTTGCAATACTTCCTGAGGCCATGACCTTGGCTGCGACCTGTGAGTTTCACAAAGTTGCCAAACTGCCATTTAGTAGGGGTTGGAGTCAGTGGGAAACTTCAGAAATTATAGGTTAGGTAAACATAAAATATGTGTGGGAAATGGAGTCTAAACTATTCTGCCATAAAGTGCTTAGAAAGTATTGGAATATTCTTGCTATGGTGGTTTTATAATTTAGTGTGTGTGTTGCAATCAACAGCTGCTAATTTATTTTGTCTGATAATGTTATTTTTTAATTGCACAATAAACCTTTACAACAGAAATGAACTAAAGAACGATAGGAATGCATGTTTAATAATGAAATAAGTGCTAAATTTCTATTTCTCAAGGCAGTTGATAATGAACTTTTAATTTGCTCAAAATGTTGCCCATATTTGTCATCCATCATGGGAACTGTAGTAATAAAAGTCACCACAAGAAAATCAGAAGAAGCAAATGTTCTGAAGTTAACAAAGGCAACTATTTCAAAAGTCAGTAATTATTTTGTGGAAGCTGTGTCCAGGGACAATGGTTTAATACGTGTAGCTGTAGAAGATTTAGTTACATATCATCACATCATTTAGTTCAAGCTACTGCATTTTTAAATTCATTTAACTCATTTTCAATTCCAAGTAATAGTTGTTAATGTGTTAGCCTCACGAGTAGAAGAACTTTGCAAACAAATTATGTGTTACTAGGTATTTTGATAGAAAATTAATAAGTACTTTAATTCCAGTATTTTTGTCATTTCTGATGCTTTTTTTCCCCCTGATGCCCTGAGTATTTAAGACCAAGACTGGTCTTGCCCAGG
This sequence comes from Smutsia gigantea, assembly GCA_032199065.1. Classification (NCBI taxonomy): domain Eukaryota; kingdom Metazoa; phylum Chordata; class Mammalia; order Pholidota; family Manidae; genus Smutsia; species Smutsia gigantea. The sequence goes on along the minus strand of JAVSCE010012714.1, from coordinate 87,287 downwards.
CCTGGCCTCTGTGGAGGTACAAGTGACAGGGTCCCTGGTTGGGGGCTGTCCTACTGCTGACCACTGCTCAAGTCTGCAGCTGACACATTTGTGATCTATTTCTCTGGCTCAGTGAAGACTTGCCTTGCTCACGGGCCCTGCTTCAGTGGGCAGGAGTGCTGTGACCCCCTGGTTGTGACTCCCATTTTTCAACACAACCCCTAGAAAATTCTTAGCTGTTCTCCTTACCACCACCAACCTAAGGGCTTGTAGGAACTTCTGGGTCCCCTGCATACCCCAATGGAGCTAAGTTCAGCTCAAGAAAGCTAGCTTGTCTGGCACACTCTACTCCCTTGTTATGCCATCATTACCTTGAGTATATGGGACCAAACCATGTCCTCACTATTATTTTAGTGGATTTTTCAGGAAGGAACAGAGCTAAACACATTAGCTTCCAGAATGAGGACGCCTATGTTTGAAAGTGGCAAAGTGTCACATCTGCCTCTTTCTCTTGGTCAAAGCAAAGCATAAAGTCACCCCAGTTTCAAGGGGTGGAAAAAGAGACTCCATGTTTTGATGGAAGGGGCTGCAAAGTCACATTGCAAAGGGACTAGCTATAGAGAAGGCAGTAATTGTGGCCATTTAATCAGATTGCTTCCTTGTTTTGTACCTGTCTCTGTCTCCAAATTCCTCTTCTGCCACTCTCCAAAGTGCATCTCTAGGCCACAGCTGGTCATCCTACGTGTAAATCACGAAGTATGCTATGATTTCCCACTTCACTGGAACTTTACAAATATTGATCTGTTGCCTGGGGGAAAAGATCCATTACTACCCTCCACTCCTCACTCCATTTACTTCTGTGTGGCAAACACTTACCCTTCAACGTCTAGTTCTTGCATCATTTCCTCCAGAAAGCCTCCCCTGTACCCCCACACTGCGAAGACTCTCTTCTGTGTGCTCAATAGTCCTCTGAATAATTCTGTGATAGCAGTTACCAGGATGTATCACAATTCATGATTTACTTCTCCAATTTGGCTGCTAGACTGTGAGATCATGGAGGGCAGGAACTATGTCTTGGACTTCTGGTTATCTGGTTCTTAGTATGGTCCCTAGCCTGCAGTACGTTTTTGTTGTGTTTCTCTCCATAGTGAAATGAAATTAGAATAAATGTAATTATACAAAAGGTAGACAATTTAAATTAACTCTACTTTGAGGTATACTACTGTCTTTCCTGTAATTACTTATTGCTTCTAGAAATTCATTTAAAATTTATTGAACAAGGTGATAATGTAATTTTTCAACAAAAGGGGTTATTACTAGTGCTTGTAAATAGAGCAGTAGCTCAACTATTAGTTCACGTTTTAGTCAGAACATTTAAAATTCAGGTCAGTTCTTTGATTTTTGCATTAAATGTTTCTTCTGTAGAATAAAAAGTGGGCTCTCTATAGATTTTTTTAAATGGTAGTGGGGGTGGGGAGATAATTCTTTTATATTCAATATAAGAAAAAAGTGTTCAGGTTTTTTAATTTTTTAATATTAAATCATATAGTATTTAAAAAAATAAAAAAACTTGCCACCCAGACTTAAATGATGTCATTTTGTTATATGTGCATCATAATTCCTTTATAAAGAAATGTTACAAATACATCAAAAAGCGTCCCCCATTCTACACCTCTCATTCTCCCCTATATATAATAATTTATTTATTCATTTGCTTATCAGAGATAGTTATTGAATACATACCATTTATCAGGCACTCTTAACTGTGGAAAATAGCTGTAAATAAGTCCCTGTTTTCATGAAATGTACAGTCTGATTTCTGATGGTGTCATTCATCAAATTGATGTATGTCATACCAATGTGTGAATTTATATATTTACCATATGCATATGTATTAATAAGTGTTATATGTTATATATTATATACACTAAGTTATATAGTTTATTAACATATATGAACTTAGTATAAATTAAATTAAGTGACGTGTTATATAAATGATACTCTACCAGCATGTCTTTCCCAGTTTTTACACCTCATAATTCTGTTCTGTGATTTTCCTTGTTCATTCTGTTTAGTTCATCTATTTTATAGTATGTCATCATATGGTTGGACCACAGGTAATTTATTTCCCTTTGGTGGACAGTCAGGTTGTTTTCACCGTTTTGGTATCGCAAGTAGTACATGCACATTTTTGAATATGCCTCTTTGTGCATGAGTATGTTTCTTTTGGGCAGCAACATAAACATGAATTTGCTGGGTCAAAGGTCATGTACAATTTTAACTTCTAGGAGTTACTCTACACAACAGTTGGCATAATTTAACTAGCAATGTATGAATCCTGTTTCCCCACATCACCACCAATACCTTAAATGATAATGTCTTATTTCAACATCATGGGTGACTTGAAATGGTCACATAATTCTCTCTTCTGAGGAATTCCTGTTTATATTTTTGTTCAGTTCCCTGTAGGATTGCATTTTCCAAATTGATCTGTAAGATTTTTTTAAATTTTATTTTAAAAATTAATTGCAGATATTCATCTTTTGGTTGTTATAAGATTTTAAAATATCTTCTTTCACGCTGCATTTCATCTTTTAACTTTCCTTATGATGTTATGTTGTGCATAAGATTTTTAATTTTTAATGTAGTTTAATTTAGGTTTTTTCTCCTTTTCATTTATACATTTTGCTTCTTGTTTATTAAATCCTTTTTCATCCTGGTCATAGAAATTTCCTACATTTTTCCCTAAATTTCCCATATTTCTCCTGAAAGTGTAAAACTTTTCTTTGCTTACCTTTAGGTTTTTAGTTCATCTGGATTTTTTTAAATGTTGAGTTAGAAAAGCATTTAATATTATCCTTTAAATGTAGATACCTACTAAACCCAACATGTTTTCTTGACCAATCTATCTTTACTCTTATGCTTTGCAATGCCACATCGCATTTTCTTAGGTTTCCCCTCTAACTTCAGTGATCCAAGGTCTTGATGGTTCAAAGTGAGTCGTTATATTTGTGTTTGAAGTAATGAAGAGCTGCCTCTACTCTGACTGTAACTTGTGTCTTCTTTGCTTCTTAGAGATTTGGGTAAATTCAGCTGAAATATTCTATGTCACAATGTGAGTTTTGCACCCTCTTGATTTTTTTCTTCTCTTTTATTCAGACAGGCCATTTAGTGTCTTCTCTTGTCAGCTGGGTGCAAAATTCTATTCCCAAGCCTTGCCCTTGTCCCTTGTTGGTATTTTCACTGATGTTTTGAGATGTTGAGTACAAAGATGATCCTAGCCATGTCACAGCACCCTGCCTCCATGGGTGGGCCCATTTCATTCTCTTATTTGCTGATAAGATGTTCACACTTCATTCCCTTTCAAAGCCTATGATCTAGATTGGTGACACACATCTCTGGGATGTGTAGATCAGTTCCCTGTGCAACCTGCTTCCCACTCAGATGCTTCCCTTTGAATTCCGATAAATAATATGTAAAAACAAAATCTTGTTACCAAACTATTTTGTTAAAGTTATTATTTTGTTCCTCTAGAAACTGCTTTTCAACTCAGAGCAATTGACATACAAGGTTTTTTATTTTGATATAGCTATTTGAATGGAATAGTCAATATTCAACAGTTGTGTTAATTTTATATTGCTGCACAACTAAGTATCACAAACATAGTAGATTAAATCAATACATATCTATTATGTTACACTTTTCATGGATCAGAAATCCTGGAGTGGTATTGCTGTTCAGGGTCTCAGAGGCTGAAATCAAAGTGTCAGCCAGGGCTGAAGTCTTATCTAGAGCTTGGGGTCCTCTTCTGAGCTCATTCAGATTGTTTTCAGAATTAAATTCTTTGTGGTTGTAGGACTGAGGTCCCTGTTTCCTTGCTGGCTGTTGACTATGGGTTGTTCTCAGTTCCTAGAGGCTACCTCTGGGTTCTAGATATGTGGCCCCTCCATAGGCAATTCACGACATAGCTGTCTGCTTTCTTCCAAGTCAATAGCAACACATTTCTTGAAGCTTCATCTTTTAAAGAGCACACCTGATTAGTTAGTCCCGACCAGGATAACCCCCTTTTGACTAACTTAAAGTCAATGTATTTGTGACCTAATTACAAGAGCAGTATCCTATAATAGTCACTATACCACTCATAAATAAGGGTGGAGTCTCCAAGGGCAGGAACCTGGGGGGCCATCTTGCAGTTCTGGGTACCATGTAGGCTTGCATTCTAAATCCAGTTCCCCTGTATTTGAATACTTGAGCAATGTTACTCTCCCTGGCAGGGTGTTTGAGGAAAGTCCTATAGATAGAACTTTCTTGTCTACTTTTTTTAAAATAAATAAATTGAGAAAGTAAATAAAAACACCAACAAACGCAGAAACAAATGTCACCTTTATTACTGGTAAAGTTAATGGTCAGAATGAAGCTTAGTGACCAAACCTAATAAGCTTGTTGTCTTCTCTGCTGACCCAGTTTAGACTTTGGAACTCTTTGTCCAAGGGCAAGCCTTAATCTTAAGGAAATCATTGCCTCCTGCTGGTCTAGGGTGGAGGAAGAAGAAGAGAGAGACAAACCCTCATGTTTATAACTTTTGATAGATTAGATTAACTCCACCCAAGACCAGTGGGTGTTGCTCACAGGCAAGTAACTTGTTCTGAGGTAGAGCAGGGAAATGGGTCAAGGGTCATGCCATTATAAAATCTACTTCTGTGAGAAAGGCCCAATTTATTCTTTAATTTAACCTTTATGCTGTTCTCCCCTTCTTCCAATCCCCTTAATCAATTAAGTAACATTGTAACCAGGACTAGAGACAGACTTGCAGAGTGTAAAGGAACCTACATGAGAAAACAATGCAGAGATCCAAATCAACACAGTCACCTTAATAACCCTATTCCTAAGACAAAACTTCAAAGGAATTATTAAGCATGAATACATAATACCTTTTTCAGACTCCTGTCCAGAAGATCCCATAAAACCCCAAACCCTAAACCCTTAAGGTGTGCCTCTTCTCTGAGGTTGCCCACAATATCCCTGTAAGTGTTTAAATAAAACTTTCTTGCTGCATAAGTCTAAGACCTTGCATAAGTCTATTGCACTTTGCTCTGAATTATTTTTCACAATGTAACTCCCAGGGGAAATCCCAAGGCAAAAAATACCTTTGAAACCGAAATCTGTCAAAGGAGAAATAAAGTGGGTGAAACCCGTTTACTGCCCACAAGCAGTCATCCACTTATGCTCTCCAGTGTCTCTCATGACCCAGGTGCCAAAAAAGGGGCCCCACCCAACCTCTCCAGTCCACATATGCTCTCACTTGCCCTTGTAATTACCTATTGAAATGTAGATGGACTACTTCTCTCCACCCCTTGGAAACACCTGTTGATATGGAGATGCACTAAGGCCAGGCAAGAGATTCTGGAAATATTGCAATTTTACACATACACACACAAAAGGCAAGAATTTACTGACATCCACCACCAGGGGTAAGTGTCTCTGTCACTGTGCAATTTTATTCAACCTACTGACCTTTAGTGCAAATCTTTTTCTTTCTTTATGCTTTATTTCTCACAAGTAGGGAAGTGGCTGAGGAACCTCTGAATAGGGAAGGGCTTACACTTTCCCATCACCTGGATGACACAGACAGAACTGCGGCCATTCAATCACATTCTTTAGCGGCCTGCCTGTGCAAGTCTCCTTTCCTTTGCTTTGGAAAGTTCTCAGATTATAAACTCAGTCCATCCAGATCTCTGTGGCTCCCCCAAGTTCTGGGATGGTAGGGACATAGCCTCCACACTGTGTAGATAAAGTGGACATTAGACGCTAGGTGACCCTGGCTTTAGGAGTTGGCAAGGGAGTTGCCATATACCGAGAAGGAATTTAATGGACTTTTCTCCCTCTGTTCTTCCTTGCTTTTTGCTGCCTGCAGGGTTGCACAAATAAAAGTGTCACTTTCTTGGCACTGTGCATCTCTAATACTCACTTCTACTGTCATTTTAATGAATTCCTTTCTTTCTTGCACTCATTCAACCTGCTCATGAATTCTTTCCTGATTAGTGTCAAGAGCCCTCCCTCCCCTGTTCCGGTTGAGGCTTTACCTAACTGACAGGAGGACAGTCAAGCAATACATCCACTTCCAGAGAGAAAGTTTTGGGATAGAGGCTTCAAGAGTTTAAGAAAAATTCCTCCTTGTGGAAACCAGAGGACAGGGGAAAGAAGTTCCTCTATAATATTCATTTCTGCTGTAACTCTGTCTCTAAGTAACTGAATAATTTTATAATAATAGTAAATAGCTTTTCCTTCTCACTGTTGTCAGGCAACTACGTCTGGGGATATCTCTCCCAGACCTTCTCCCCAGGTGAAGCACTAGGTGAAACCTCAACCTGGATGGGGGAGGATTCTTGACTCCAACTGAGAAGGAATTCTTGAGCAGGTCAAAGTGTAAGTAAAGAAGGAATTCATTAAAGCAAGAGTAGCAGTGAATGACAGCAGCTGTGCGGGCAATAGAAAGCAAGGAAAACCAGAGGGAGGAAAGGGAAACTCATTGAACTGTTGCCAACTCCTAAAGCCAGGGTCACCTGGTGTCCAGTGTTCCCTTGATGTGCATGGTATGTGAACTAAGACCCTACCACCCTAGGATCTGGGGAAACCACAGAATGCTGGATGGAGTGAGATTATGTTCTGAGAACTTCTCAAAGGCAAAGAAAGGAGATTTCCAGACAGACTACTAAAGAGCATGATGGTACAGCTGCAGTCCTGTCTGGATCACCCAGGTGATGGGAACTTGCAAGCCCAAATCAGAGATCTCAGTATCCCTTCCCTAGTGGCCCAAAGTAGGACAGAGAGAATGAAGACTTGTGCTTAAGTCTAGAAAATAGGATGAAGTAGCAAAGTAACAAAGACGCTTACTACTGGAAGAGTGCAGACACAAAATGCAGTAAGTTGAGCAATGAGAAAGCTTTATTTAAGGCAAAAAAGTACTTGAAGAAAGGGGAATGAGGGCAACCTCCATGAGGAGGTGCACCCAAAGGCACAGGATTCTGTCTTTTAAGGCTTTCAAAGATGGGGCAAAAGGGGTGGGGGTTAATGGGAGTAAGTTTGACTGTAGTCTCATGATGTCTATCTCTGGTGAGGGACATATGTCACCATCCATAGTCTGTCCTCTAGATATTCTGTAAGATAAACTGAACACAAGGAATTTTCTCAATCCTGTTCTCCAAGATAGTGATTACCCTCAAGCAGTGGGGGCATATCATTTAGGACTACTTGTCCTGCTTAAGATAGGGTTGGTTATTGGCTGATTACCATAAAATATGTTAGGAATCTTACCTCCTAACTCCCTGATTTTTAAAATGGAATCTTAGCCTTAAAATGGAGTCCCTCTTGTCCTTACAATACCGTTTATATCTTGGTATTTTTTTAATCATAGACAGGAAAAATTAATCACGATGCTTGTCCCATGTCCCTGCCCTACCTCACCACTAGAACATCTGTTTGGGAAATGTTTACCTCAAAGGGCATAAAAATTTCACATAAGAATAAGCAATGACATCAATCCATGTGACCTACAGCATGGCCGCAGTTTCTTAGGATGTCCAGGAAGGGCTTTGGGGATTCACATTTGAACCCTGAGGGGCCAACTAGCTTACTTAATGGAACTCAAGGTAGAGGAACCTATAGTTTCATTCTCATTGTTCTTCCGTTTCTGAGCAAGAGGAACAATCCATTTTCTCCTTGCAGAATCTTAGTTTCCTGCTAGAAAATGATTTTAACTTCTCACCAAACTGAATTAAAAGGACACTGGCAAAAAAGTGATGTATTTTGCTCTATTCCAGACTTTCAATCAGAGGAAAACTAGATTTCTTTGGACTTGGATAGTAGAAAGAGAGAAAACATTTATATGCAACTCTAGCCCAGTCGTTTCGTCTTCCTGTGTAATTGTTTCTTTATTTGTGAAATAGAATACCCTGGCTATTCCACACATTACTATAGGAGCAAATGGAGTTAATAAATATGAAAGTGCTTTGTGAAAAAAAGGTTACATAATTATAGTTTATTATCAGTTATTATTTACATGATGGGAATCCAAATTTCCAAAATCTTTCATAAAGCATTAGTGTTTTCCAGGTATATCAATTCTATAAAACATTGACTTAGATCTTTTTTAACTTCCACCTGACAAAGTATGAAAATTCCTCTTAAGGTTTACAAGGGATGGAACAGATTTTTTTAGTGATCAAACTAAACTATAATTTGGACTTTTACATTTCTTTATGGTTTCCTTCCTACAGTTTTAGTTGGGTAATGACACAGTTACCTATCTACCCCATACTCCTCATTTCAACAGGTGTTTTATATTCAGTTCAACTCTGTGGCAGAAAGTAATGGAGAAATAAAGACAGCTTGGACATGAGGACACCCAGAAGACTCATACCTCTGGATAAGGAAGGAAATCTGTTTGCAAAATTCCAATTGATATTGATGTTGGTATTCACCTTTGTAGTTTAGAGTTAAGTATTTTCCATTCCGTTACCCATCTCTCAAATTTTGAAAATTCCATTCAAATCCCTTAAAGGACGAGTTCATTTGGATTACTGCCTTCCCTTGGGCATCATTTGAATTCTTGAGTAATGACTCAGGTGGCTTCCAGAATGTCAACTGAGTTCAATAATCTTTGATTAAACCAATTTTTTCTGAGGATTTAGAAAATCAAGGACAGGCCAGAAATATTATTTGCAAAGCAAATACTCTGGGATGTTTACTGAAGAGCCTGAAGAAGAGAGAAAAACAAAATGCTATTCAGGGCTTCATAGTTTCCTCCACCTTTTGAAATGATAAAGGTAATAAAAAGACACGCAATTCATCAGGCCGGGCAAGACCACAGACCTAAATGCTCTACCTACCTACCTGACCACCAAAGCAGCTGGTTGAAAAAAATTAAAAATCAGTTGATAATTGTAAACAAGGTATTGTATATTTACTATAAAATACACATGCAAACATAAAAATAATTTTAAAAGAACGATGTTAAATTGGTTGTTAAGCCGAATAAGCCATGTAAATCGAGCCCTGAATATGTTTGGTTAACAATTTTCAAGCTAAACCTGTAAGTTTGTCTCAGTGTGCTCAGTTTTCTTAATCTATAAATGAAGATTAATGAGGGTATGCTAATTATATTAGCAAAGTGTTTTCCTGAGCAAGATTTTGTGCATTCATTCATTGAGACATCATTTATTAAGTATCTGCTGTGTATAAGGTACCACACTAAAAGCTTTATGATGATTCCTATGTGAATATGTATAGGAACTCTTTAAAAACAGTTTCTATAGAAGGCACATTCCTTTGTCAACACCAAAACCCTGCAATTGTATAAAGAATTGTATTCTAATTTTTATCTTCCAGGATAATCTTCAGGTAGTACCCATATGTCAGAAGGAATAAACTATCTCCTAAAGCAGAATATCTGGGATGAGAGATAAAATATTTATAGAGTCCTTCATGCATGAGAATTTCTGTTAGCAGAAATCATTGAGAGTCATCCACCAAGATCAGACCAATCACTCATTCATTGGTTAACTCCGTAAATATAAATGGAAGCTGGGTATGTGGCAGGAACTGTTGGTTCCAAGAGCTACAGCTGTGACCCAAGCATGGCCCTGCCTTAGGCAGTGTAAAGTAAACGGGCCTTTATAAGGACTTTATAATGCAATCTGGTAAATGATACTATGGTGGTGGGTGTGGGAGCATTACAGAGGTGCCCTGGAGGGATGTGGACTCCAGTCTCAGGGTAAGCCTCCTGAGGAATATCTCAGTAATAATAAGGAATATCTAAGTCAATTCAATCGTGGTATAATCCAGGTGATGGGAAGAAGAGGAAAGTGTTGCTGCAAGAGGGAACAGAATGAGCAAAGTCTCAAATTAAGAGAGAAAATGACACATATTCAGTCTCTGCAAGAAATTCAGTATATTTGGAACCTAGTATTGGTGAAGCAGAAATGAAGCTCAAGAGTTGGCAGGATAGGATTGTTAGGTAGATAGACGGGAGCAGCCGGGGAAGGGGAAGATAAGGTTCAAGGAAAAACTGCCCAGTTAGGGGGTCCCCCTTGAGGACAACAAAGGCCTTGCAGGGAGGTAACTTCCTTGCCTATCAGGACCAGGCCAAACTGGTCCCAACCAGACCTCAACACAGGCTCAAACAAAACTAAGAACCACTCAAACCACCCCTCATCATAATTTCATTAAAATAAAATAGAGGTTTTGGCACACCCTCCCACCCACCATGACCTTTTCTGTGTGCATTTTGGGAAAAATATGTGCATCAAAAGGAATGGGTGTATAACTAGAGCTGTCAATCAAATGACCTCAGCCTGTCAATCAGAGAGGTACCTCCCTGCTAGGAATTGATAAATAGACCCTCCCCTAAAAGTTTGGTGCCTTTGTCTAGCTTGACTCTGGCCCACTTCTCCCTTGGAGTGTATTCAATTTAAACTTCTGCTCTGCTTCACTCTTGTGTGTCTGCCTTTCAGTTCTGTTTGGATGGGGACAAGAACCAAGGAAAACAAACACAACCTGCAAGAGGATGAAGGGCCCCTCTTGAGCAGGTTAAGCCAGTTTACTTTTATCTTGAGGGCAACAGGGAACAACACTCTGAATATGGGTGCTGACCACCTCTTTTATGCCCAGAACCATCCAGGCACTGCTGGACATTCTAATAAAGTGAAAGATCTCTTCTGAGGTCCCTGAAGAACCTTTACATTAGCTGGGATGGTAGAAGAAGCAAACAAAATAATTCATGAACAATTGACAGTGTTAATCAAATGCTTAGGCCAAGTAAGTGGTTCTGACCACTGAGTTGCATTGGGTGAGCTTCAAAGTGTGGGAAGTCAGTGGGGCTGACAGCGGAAGTAGGGCACTTACATCTAGAGAGGTACACCTAATTAATGAAGGGTCCTGCTATTGCTGTTCTTCAAGCCAGTCTGAGAATTTAACATCCTCCCAATTTGGAGGTCTGTATAAAACATCATACAGGGGCTCTCCATCTGCAATGGCTGCTTATCCCAAACTGCCTTCTCTAACAAGTCTAACCAGCTTGGACTATGTGAAGTGTTAAAACATCTGTTTAGGTGTTTTTGTTTTTAAGTTTTTGTTTCTGTGGGTAAAATTGTAATATTTCCAGAATATCTCGCCTGGCTTTAGTACATCTGCAGATCAATAGGCGTTCAGAGGTGGAAAGGAGTATGGCTCTAGTGTATTTGCATCATTCCTCAGGGGTGGACAGACGTTTATCTCCATATCAATGGGTAATTACCTGGGCAAGGAGGGCTTATCTGTATCTGAGAGGGGAGGGGAGGGCTGATTTTGCTGCTGCTGGAGCAGGAGAGAGAGATGGGCCAGACTGCAGTTTTGTAAGCAATAAATGGTTTTTAAACATTATTTCTCCCTTTGACTGATTTCAGTTTTTAGAGGTATTTTGCCCAGGGATTTCCTTTCTCTGGAGTTACACCTGGCGAAGTTGGCAGGATTCCTCTGAACCCAAAATCTGTTATAATGGGTGCGACCTTTGGGAGGGCTGCCCCAAGAAATGATTGGAGAAGTGGTGCTCATGCGGAGGGACATGTGTCTACACTCGTGTGGTCATGGAGGCACCACCGCTGCTGGCCATGCCAACCCTGGCCTGTGGCCCAAGCCTAAGGATACTGTTTCTATCACTGCTGCTGTTTCTGCTGCCACCTGGAGCCTGGCACAACTATGGAAAGTAGCAGAGGTCTGGTACATCTTAACAGAGAAGCAACTGGCTGCTGTGTACCACGCCTTGTTGGCTACAGAGCCCATCACTGGAACAGCTCCAACCAAGGTAATAACCACCTACCCCATTGCGGGGTTGGTGAGAGACTGGACCCAAAGGCCACAGAGTGGTGTGGCATAGACACTTACTGTATATCATGTGACTGGCCATTTGCCTTTGGCATCCCCAGGGAATAATGAAGCAGATGCATTGGCCCAGATGTGCTGGCTAAAAAGAAAGCCTGCCTCTGATGTGGCCCAATGGCTACAACAACGTTTGGTGCACACGGGGCAAAAGACAATGGGGGTTGCCTCTGAAGAAGTCAGCCGATCCTGGAAGGAGTGCCCTGCACATTGTGCAGATCAGCAAACCACCAAGAGGAGCCTAGAGCAGCTCTTTGCAGCCTATGGCTGGTTGCCGGTGATTGAGAGTGATCAAGTCACCCACTTTATTGGACATGCATTGCAAGGATGGGTGCAGCAATTAGGAATAAAATGGACGTGGCCTTGGACATTTTAACACATGGATCGGTGATGGCTGGCTCTTCTGGTACCCTGGGGAAAAGGCCTGGAAGCTGGCCTTCTGTGTAGTGCTGGAATAACAGCAAAGTGGCCCCCCACAATCATGGTTATTTGCATCTACAGTCCTTGTGACCTGGATGCGCCTCCTGGATGCAGCTGCTGCATGATGGCTAGAATGGACGAGCTTTGGACTTAATCTGCACGGGACTTCGAACTTAGTTGAGTCCTCTGCCTTGAGAAAAATCATGATTGTGTTGTTGTTGTCAAGAAAAAAATGCTTAAAAAGAAGGTTGACTTTGTCTAATGTTTGGCAAAAGTTTTGTGAGCAATCTAGCATGGTTGTTAGGAATGAGTAAACAAGTGTAGAAACATTTTGTGCCTAGTGAGAGATTGTGCTATAAAGTACATTTACTTAATCTGCCTAGGCTGAATCCTCTGGCTTGAGGATTATCAAGATTTTATTGCTGTTGCTATTGTATGTTATTAGATAGATCAGAAGAGGGGGAATGAGTAAATCGTAAGGGGAGATTTCTGGAGGGGTGGCCTGTGGGTAAAATTGTAACATTTCCAGAATATCTCACCTGGCTTTAGTACATCTGCATATCAGTAGGCGTTCAGAGGTGGAAAGGAGTATGGCTCTAGTGTATTTGCATCATTCCTCAGGGGTGGAGAGACGTTTATCTCCATATCAATGGGTAATTACCTGGGCCAGGAGGGCTTATCTGTACCTGAGAGGTGAGGGGAGGGCCGGTTTTGCTGCTGCTGGAGGAGGAGAGAGAGAGATGGCCCAGACTGCAGTTTTGTAAGCAATAAATGGGCTTTAAACTTTATTTCTCACTTTAACTGATTTCAGTTTTTAGAGGTATTTTGCCTGGGATTTCCTTCTCCCGGACTTATAGTTTCCTTTTCGTAAAGGGGTGTACAGATTATAGAGCTGAAAAATAATTGAATTTGGGTTGAATTTTACCCCAAGAGTCAGGATGAAAGACACAGGATGTAGGAAACACTGTGCTTGGGCAGCTGTGTCTGGGGAGGTCTCTCCCTGCTCACTAGGTGAAGCACTAGGAGAAACCTCAGCCTGGATGGGGGAGGGTTTTTGACTTTGGGCGAGAAAGAATTCTCTAACAGGTCAGACGAGTGTAGCTAAGGAAAGAATTCATTAAAGCAAGAGCAGCAGTGAATGGCAGCTGCCATGCGGGCACCAGAGAACAGATAAATACAGAGGGAAGGAGGGAATGTTCTCAGCCTAGGGCAGATTCCCTTGCCAACTCCTGAAACCAGGGTCACCTGGCATCCTGTGTCCTCTTGGATGTGCACGACATGGGGACTAGCCCCTACCACCCCAGGATTTGGGGGAGCAGTTTTGTCTAGGTCACGCAGGTGACGGAAACATGCAGGTGCAAATCTGAGCTCTTAGCAGCCCCTTCCTACTTATTAGGAGTAAAGAGGAGACAGAGTGAAGACTTGGAAATAAAATGAAATAGCAAAGAGAAAAACCACAATAATCTGAACAGTGAGAAAGCTTTATTTGAAAGTACGCACTTAAAGAAAAGAGAGTGCAGGTGTCCTCAGAGAGGAGGCACACTGTAAGTTTGGGGACTCTGTCTTTTAAGGCTTTCAGGAATGGGGCAAAGGGAAGAGGGGTGTTGTTGGGCATACGCTTGACTTGTGGTCTCAAGGTGCCTATCTCTGGTGAGAGATACAATGTCTCCTTTCCTCTGTTATCAGTCCTCCAGCTAATTCTGCAAAATAAGCCCAACACAAGGGGTTCATTTATCCTGTGCTTCTCCAAGATAGTGGATAACCTCAGGTAGTGGGGACAGATCAGTTAAGACTGCCTGCCCTGCCTTAAGATAGGCTGTTGGGCTATTGTCTGATTACCAGAGGATATGTTAGGAATCTTATTTCTCAACACCATGTTATAAAAACAGCTTTTGAGATCCTCATTATGGCCATTTATCTTCTTTTTCCCCTGATTCACCACATTTCAATACTATTGTTAAGCTTTTGATTCAACAGAAGTTATATTCTGATCAAATTAGTCCTTATTCCTCACTGTGTGACTACCTAATAAAATAGAATACAGGAAAGTAATTAATCAAAGACATCGTGAATGCCTGGAATGCTCCAAGCCATTGCTGCAAGGCAGGAGCAGCCCTTCCTGTAAGAAGGTAATCACTTATGGAGGGTGTGTGCTTTTACACCCTTAAATTATTCTGTGCTTTTCAATAAAAACCACCAACTTGGCTTCTTTGCAATTACTCAAAAAAAAAGAAAAATTGTCCCATTAGACAACATTCCCATAAGCCCAGATTGAACTGCTTCATTTATTTTTTTTTAATTTTTTTAATAATTTATTTTGGATCATTAATCTACAATTACATGTGCAATATTATGATTATTAAACTACCCCCTTCATCAAGTCCCCCCCACCAACCCCATTACAGTCACTGTCCATCAGCGTAGTGAGATGCTATAGAATCACTACTTGTCTTCTCTGAGTTGTACTGCCCTCCCCGTGCCCCCTCAACATTACATCTGCTAATCGTAATGCCCCTTTTTCCCTCTTATCCCTCCCTTCCCACCCATCCTCCCCAGTCCCTTTCCCTTTGGTAACTATTAGTCCGTTCTTGGGTTCTGTGAGTCTGCGGCTGTTTTGTTCCTTCAGTTTTTTTCTTTGTTCTTATACTCCACATCTGAGTGAAATCATTTGGTACTTGTCTTTTTCGGCTTGCCTTATTTCACTGAACGTAATACCCTCTAGCTCCATCCATGTTGTTGCAAATGGTAGGATTTGTTTTCTTCTTATGGCTGAATAATATACCATTGTGTATATGTACCACATCTTCTTTATCCATTCATCTACTGATGGACATTTATTTTTAATCTCATATTTAAGAAGGACCTGAGGCATAAATAAGTCTCATTTAAAAGACTATAAATGCTTTGCATTTTACCTTCATTGGGCACACTGGCTTCCTATAATCACTGTGAGCATTAACTGATTGTTTCATTGATGTTTTTTCTCATCATGTACAATTTTTTGGTATTTCCCTAAGAAATGTAAATATCTTATCCTGCTTGATTCATGAAAAAGTTTCATCCAACTTGTATGAGCAAATAGTCTGAGGTTACTGGAATCATTGAACACAACTCATGATATCTTGAGTTTGTAAAAAGATCTTCCTAGGAAAAGGTATTATGGCCAGGGTGCATACTTATTCACCTGCTCGGTATTGTGAGTCAATAATTAAATATTGGCAAAAAAAAAACCCTCAATTTGTGTAAGTTATTCAATATTCCTGATTCTAATTAGAAATGAGTGTGTATATATTAGAGTGTAGAGACCCAACACTCAACCTGTCTTTTCAAGTTCTAGGTGGTAAATTGTGCTCACAAGGAAATGAAAACCCAATAGGAACCTTTACAAATGGCCAAGCAAGTCTCTTTTATTCACCAATGTGCAAGGTCTCCGGTTGTATTAAAAAAGGTGCACCATCCTCCTTCCTAGCTTCTACCTCAAATTAAGACAGCCACACAAAGGGTGAAGGGACAGCCTGATTTACTCACCAGTTTATGGGCAGAGAAGTAGAGAAGGGAGGGAGGAAGGGGAAGAGAGAATTGGGTAGCAGGCTTTCTCTGGAAGGCAGATGGGAAGGCACAGAATCTGCCCCTTTGTCCTAGATTCTCTTTGAACAATCAGCTGAGTCACTCCTTCTCCTGCACGTGGGGAACACTGTGTAATCAATAAACAGATGACAGAAATGACCACTCCAACATGCCTCCTGCAGAGAGAAGAGAAGATGCTCTATCATTTTTAAAGTGAGAGATCTAGCCCTTCATGGTCCATGTTAAGAGAACAAAAGAATTAGTTCCATTCCTCTGGACCCTGCAGATTTTCCTTCTTTCTGCAGGTGTGGCAAAGTAAAAGGAACAATGCCAAACCCCTCGTTTAAGCAGGAGACTTACTACTCTTACCCAAGAGGAGTTTTTATTACAAACAAATGCCATATGTATTAGCAAGGTGGTTTTGTCAAACTTGATTTTGAATTGTATTTGAATAGAATATAGTTCTTTACTCTCTTATGGATGATTCATGTGCCACCAATATATTGCTGAGAAAGATTATGGAATGTGATGATCCTGGAATTCTCCTATTTTGTCTGTCTCCTCTGGCTCTGATTTGAGGTCCTGCAGGTGAAAATTGCAGACTGGAAGGAGTAACAATAATTCAAGGGATATATTACCTAGATGGCCTATACAAAGTCTGTGGTCTCATGGGATGGGGAAAAAGGTGCTGATTGTAAATTGTGGTCCAACTAAATAATAGGTTTGGAACCAACCATAGGCTGAGCAAGGGGCTGCCTACAAAGATGATTTTAGGACTTTTGCAAAGGCTTCTCTGTTCCCTAAATACTACCTCCATCTGTTCACTGATGCATTCTATTAGTAACAAAAAGAGCAACAAAGACTTTTGTGGTTCTTACTTTATGTCAGGCAGCATTCTAGCAGTATATATACACTGATCTCCAAGTACATGAAGTGCAGAGAAGGGAACCCCTAACCCATCTGGTGTTTCCTAGTTATATGATAGTAGGAGTGATTATGGGTTCTTTGGATGGCAGACACACTACAAAGACGCTCAGGGGAAGAACTTTTTGTTTCTTATAGCTCTAATTGAGAGAAGGCTGCCACGCAGAGGGTTGCACCCAGGGACAGGGTGATAGTGATCTCGAGCTACAGGAGGCTCCTTCCAAGGGTGAAGTGGGGTGGGATTAGCTAGGTTTCACAAGGGCTTCCTAGCAATTGGATATTTTGAATAATTCTGCAGAGCCAAAAATAGAAGAGGCCATCCCCTGGGTGTTAGGGATCTGGGAGCCTCTGGCAGTTGGGTATGTAAGACGGTAGCCTAGGCGTGTTCGAGCCTGATAAGGGAGTGAGTTAGGTTAGTACGCGGCCTAGGAAGAAAAACTGAGAGTTTTAGCCATGATTTCAAAACTGGGCCAAAAAGCACTTGTGGAATATTATGTTACATCTAGAAAAGCTGGGAGGGGCAGAGGTGCCATGTGAGATTTATCTTGGACGGTAAGCAGGAGACTGCTGGACAAAGAATGGCGCCAGGGCCTGCCAGGCAGGCAACAGCATGCGTAAAGGTGCAGAGAATAACAAGAATGACATGTTATGGGACTAGCAAACGGCTCATGGAGACTAGCTCCTAGACGTCTGGGGAAGGGATGGGAAACTGACTATACATATAGGCAGGAGCCACAGTGTGAAATGCCTTGTGGTCAAGGGTTTTACCTTTTATACTTAGTAGAGCCCCACTACTAAAACTGGAGCAAGAGATTCCTGGATTTGCAACAGAGCTGTGGAAACTCAGAACCAAAGGGAAAACTTGATATATCTTCCAGGGTATAAATTTTGTAGAGCTGGGGAAAGAAAGCTTTTAGATATCAAAACAAACACAGACATAAATGGAAACCAAAACCTATGACAAAACAAAATACCTTCAAGAAATTGCCCAGTTTCCTGAATTTCTCATTGTGCTGTGAGATCCCTTTTCCAGGGCTTGTGTTGCATCTTCCAGTAGGAGGATTGTCCTTTGCCCTGTCATGCCTTTGTATTGCCACCAAACTGGCATCCACCGAGACAGTCATCAGTGTGTCTGATGGAGGTCCTGGAGTTGTTACTTCCCTTGACCACCAAGTGCTGACTGATTGGCAGAACCCCAGTGAAGGATATTGTTTCTTGAAATTTTGAAATCCCTGGCCTATATCTCATGAATGTTTCCTTGTTTTCTGTGAGCCCTTTGGCCATGCATCATTAACATTTGATGTCATGCCATTTCAATTAATGGAACAACTGTCATTCTTCCTTTGGCAACTTGGGATCAACTTTAAGTCAAACAGCCCACATGGGCAGTCTATTGCAACAGGGTCCCTGGTGATAAGGCTCTCTGGTGGTTGTTGTATAAACATTCAGCAAATAAATAACAATGGGGAATAATTATCTTGGGAGCTGCTAGGATTCACTGTTGTTTAAAAGCTTTGCACAAGGGCCTGTGTTAAGAGGCAACATGTTGACATGGAAAGAAGCTGGAGGAGAGAAATCAGATTTTGAATTCTGGCTCTCCTTGCTTAACTGATGTACGTCCTCAGGGAAATTAATTATATAAACCACACAAGCCATCTATGTCTACCATAGAGCCTGGGAGGATGCGTAGATGTGAAGAATAATCTTACAAAAAGGGTTTTATGAAAGAAGAGGGAAGAGTGGTCACTGGCTGCTGGGGGGCCTTATGTGGGCAGCTGCTCCATACAAAGCCCCCAGAAAGGGGGCTACAGACACAGCCATGCCACTCTTAGGTCTCCAAAGTGAAAAGGAAATGAAATAAATGGGTAATAGCTACAGTTTCTGAGTGAGCAAAGAGCTGCCCTTGTCTGAGGCTGAGCCTAGCCCTCCAGTCCCTCTGTCACACTCCGAAGTGGAGGTGTGAGCTGGAGGAACCACAGGGACATCCAGCTCTGAGCACACTGCCTTCCCATCAACTTCCACGGAATTGCGGACAGTAAGGCACTGGCTGAGTAGTGTTGAGAAAATTGCTTTTCAGAGGAAATCAGGCTCCAGAAGAAATGTTTATGGGAAAAAAAATTGTTCTTTGAAGCCAGACTAATTTCTGATGTTCTTTTGAAAGCTTTATGTTGACCTTTTAAGAAGATCCATCAACAATGAAGAGCTTTCTTTTTTCTTGGTGAAAACAGTCTGATAAACAGGACTTGAGGTAAAGAAGAAAAAGATCAGTTGAGTGCATATCACTTGCAGAAATAACAAAACAAAACACAAAAGAAGCTTTTTTTAAAATTAAGGAATCATTGATATACACTCTTAGGAAGGTTTCACATGAAAAACAATGTGGTGACTACATTTACTCATATTATGGAGCACCCCCCATACCCCACTGCAGTCACTGTCCATCATTGTAGTAAGATGCCACAGAGTCACTACTTGTCCTCTCTGTGCTACTCTGTCTTCCCCATGATCCCCCCACACCATGTGTACTAATCATAATACCCTTCAATCCCCTTCTCCCTCCCTCCCCACCTGCCCTCCCACACCCCTCCCCTTTGGTAACTTCTAGTCCCTTCTCGGAGTCTCTGAGTCTTCTGCTGTTTTGCTGCTTTAGTTTTCGAGTTTACTAAGAAGCTTCTTTTTTTATAGGAGTTTTTAGAAGCTGGTTGTTCTAGGGGATGAAATAATATATGCTGCATCTATGTAAATTTACCCACAATTCCCTTGGAATGCCCACCACCCAATCAATCTTTATGAATGAATGATCAACATATAGGATTGAACTGAATAGCCAGACAGTTATTCTGTTTCTAGGATATTTTAAGCTCTACAGTGGTGATGTACGTTGTGCCTTCACTGCTGTAGCTCCAGCTCTTAGTACAATACCAACCTGCATAACTCAGTAAGTGCTGAATGGGTAGCTACACTCTGAAGATCCCACTGAAGCTCTTCTCTCTAGACCTGAGGCTGGAGACTGGGGCTCCCCTCTGCTTTCCTGAGAAGTGGAACTCAGCAAACTAACACTCTTTCCAAAATCCTCCCCTCATCTCCAGTGTTTTACTTCCCTTTTATGCATCCTTATTATACCCGAAAGGTTCAAGAGTTGGCAGATTTTGATCACTTAATTAGAAATTTTAACATCGTAGTCTCCTTTGAATCTAATCTTTATCATGCCTCCACTAAAAGTGAGACAGAAACAATCTCATTACAATATAGTATATAGTACCTTAGAAACAATTTTCATTTACTAACTGTGAGTGGATTAAACATTTAAAAATACTGTTAGGTCTTGTGTATGTGTGTGTGTTGGGAGGAGGGTGTTTCAGTGTGTGAGTGTGTGTTTGAGAATGATTTCATATCCTTGGTCATATTTTGTGTTTTGACCTTCCCTACTGACTTATAAAAGCTCTTTGTATATTAAAGCATAAATGCTTTGTCCTATGTCCTATGTCCAGTGACTGTATTTTACTCATGTATCCCCAGGCAGGTAATAGGTGTTCCATAAATACTTGTTAAATGAAGGAATGAGTTAATATGTATGGCAAATATTTTTCACAGGGAGATTTTTACATATAATTCTCTTCATTTACATCATGAACCCAGAGCAATAAAGTGACTGGCAATATGAAAATAGAGATAAGTCTGTGTGTACATTTGAATCAATAGTCATTCCCAATACTCAGAAGACAAACGTGGACCTTCTGCTTACCTTTATTAACAATAAAAAAAAATTCAACTGACTTATGAACATATAGATTTTTGATCATCTGACCCACTTTGAAGAAGAGTGGAGGTGTCTTCCTTTGAACAAATACAGAGCTTTATTAGTAAGAGCTGGCACTTACTGAGTGCATGTTCTGGGCCAGACACAGGGCAAATGGTTTACATGTGTAACAAAGAAACTCTAGTTTGGAGCCTCCATTGTCTCTAAACTGGTTTCTCTTCTTGTTTCCCATTCACCTTTATGGTCCAGACAAGGGGCCAGTTGAATGCAACTTTCATAAGGAGAATATGACAAGGCCATGTCCCTTCCAGACAAAAAAAGAGCCTGTGTGAAGAGGTGGAAGATGACAGCTGTTTTGCACAGTCTTTCTGGACCAAAGTTCTAGAGAGGGCTAGAGTGAAAAGGGTGTTACATGG
This sequence comes from Smutsia gigantea, assembly GCA_032199065.1. NCBI lineage: Eukaryota > Metazoa > Chordata > Mammalia > Pholidota > Manidae > Smutsia > Smutsia gigantea. Next base: position 66,308 of record JAVSCE010012714.1, on the reverse strand, counting down.
GATGAGATAAATTTGAAACAAGGGCTTTGATCCCTTTCTCTAGTTGAAACCCTGGGAGGAGACTGCTATGCGCTTGGTCCCATATACTCAAAGGAATGACAGCATAACAAGGGAGTAGAGTGCTGGCCAGAAAAGCTAGCTTTCTTGAGCTGAACTTAGTTCCAGTGGGGTATGCAGGGGACCCAGAAGTTCCTGCAAGCCCTTAGATTGGTGGTGGTAAGGAGAACAGCTAAGAATTTTCTAGGGGTTGAGTTGAAAAATAGGAGTCACAACCAGGAGATCACAGCACTCCTGCCCACTGAAGCAAGGCCCGTGAGCAAGGCAAGCCTTCACTGAGCCAGAGAAATAGATCACAAATGTGTCAGCTGCAGACTTGAGCAGTGGTCAGCAGTAGGACAGCCCCCAACCAGGGACCCTGTCACTTGTATCTCCACAGAGGCCAGGCCTGGGCAAGACCGGTCTTGGACTTCATAGGCTATCTTTGGTTGAGAGAGATCAGCAACGACCAGAGAAGCACCTGGCATTGTCTCCCTCTCCCCTGCTAATGTAAGTCACCCTAAAAATCCATCTTGCCAAAGAGAACTAGAGGGAGGAATATGATAAACAATGTTGACAAGGAATATGCTGTGTTACGCAAAAGACACTTTCAAATGGGAAAGAACTGAGATCTTTCAGTAGCAGAGTTTAGTGTATATTGTTCTGTAGTTGCTTCTTTCTCGTACTTTCTCATGGTGGGCAGGGGCGGGGATTTTTCAGAGGATGTCAATCAGTTATAGAAATAAGAGTTGATTTTTCTCAGCATATGGAATAGCAGGGCCTGTATACTTATTCACAACCCTGGTATACAAAGAGTATCTCATTAAGGTTTTACAAAATTCTGTCAGTTAGGTGTTTTATAAATAAGGATATTGAAATTTAGAAAGACTAAGTGATTTTCCTCTGGTCACTCAGCAAACCGAATGGCTAGACCTATAATCAAATAAAAATTAGTAGACTCTTGATTCCCCACTGTTGCATTATATCACATAACATTCTCAAAATATGGCAGTGGTTAAATTTCCTGGGGTTTGGTTGTTTTCAGAATTTGCATGGTGGGAGCAGAGTAACCCAGAAGCAGTGTGCTCAGGTCAAAGGGACGATTTTCGGGTTTGAGCTCTAGTTGCTGACGCAGCATGCATGGTGGGGTTATGAATTGCCTCTGGCCAGGCGTCAGGGGGGAAACGCGTGGGAAGGCATGGTGGGTTGGGCTGGCTGGGCTCCAACCCTGGGCGATTGCAGTGCAGATGGTCCTACTGAGGAGGAAATGCCTGCCAGAGGGATGTTCGATAGGTTAATTGTGCATGTGCTTGGATAAGTCAGCGCATGATTGCTGACACCAGCATGTTTGCTTTTGGATCCTCAGGGGCCTGGTGCGTGAGTCAGATGATGGGAATGAGGAGAACGTTGGCTAATTTCCTGAAATCTTAAAGACAAATAAGTTTTTGAACTTTATCTGTAATCAGAATTAGTATGGGGGGAAAAATTAAAAGCCAGAATGAAAAACTTATGACTAATTACCTCTCTATGCTTTGCAAAGGTAACAGAATTGAAGAGCTAATTATAATGTGATTGGCTATTAGTCTTTATGAAGGTGAATGCAATCAACTTAACCCAATTTGAAATCTCAGGTTTTCCTTCCCTAGGCACATATTTTCTATTCACTGCCTCAGAATGCACCTTAGAAAGCCAGTGACGTCCTCAAGCTGCAGGTGATGGCATTGGTCAGTTCAGCCTGCTGATATCTTGTGGATTTTTTCATCCTCTTGGATTCAATTTTATTTTTTGAATGTGAAGTACTTATGTAATTCAAAAGGCATTTGGAAAGCTATGCCCAAAGAATCTTATTTCTACCCCTACCCCTCACACTCTGGTCCCACTTGCCTCCATAGATAACCATTTTCATTTGTCTTATCAGTTTTTATTAAATACACAAAAGTAGCAATACAAAATAAAAATAAATAAATAGACACCTTTTTTTTTTAAGTGGCATGGAAACAACTCAGGTGTCCATTGGCAGTTGAATGGGTAAAGGAAATATAGCATAAATGCACATTGGAATGTCATTCAGTCTTAAGGAAGACTTGCCATTTGCAACTATGCGGATGAAGCTAGAGGACATTACGCTAAGTGAAAAAAGCAAGTTACAGAAGGAGAAATCCTGCATGACTCCACTTGTATGGAGCATCTAAAAAAGTCAAACTTACAGAAGCAGAGAATACAATAGCGGTTGTCAGGGGCTGAGGGGTTGGGAAAATGGAGAGTTCTTATTCAATAGGTAAAACTTCAAGTTATGTTAGATGAATAAACTCTAGAGATGTGCTTACAACATAGTGCCTATAGTTAACTATATGGTATCATGCACTTTACAATTTGTTAAGAGGGTAGATCTCATATTAAGTGCTCTTCCCACAAACAAAACAAAACAACAACGGACACAAGGAAACTCTGAGAGGTGCTGGGCATGTCTATTTCCTTGATTGTGGTGATGGTATCAAGGGTGTTTCACATGTCTAAACCCTTCAAATTGTACATATTAAATATGCACAGTTCTTTGTATATCAATCAATTCTACCACAAAAAAGCTGTTCAAATAAACCAAAGAACCATATTAGGCCATACACATGATTGTGGATCTTGCCCTTTTAACTTGACAATATGTATTGGAATCCACTCCACACTCATTCATAAAGCTCTTCCTCTTTTCTTTCCTTTTTTTTTTTTTTTTTTTACAGTTGCAAAGTATTCCATCATGTGGATTAGTGTGGTTTATTCAACAGGTCCCCAGTTGTTGATTGTTTGGGTTGTTTTCAATCTTTTGCAACTATACATTATACTTCAGTGCATCCCTTGTGTTTATGTTGCTTCCGCCCGTGGAGGTTTGCCTTCAGGAAGATTCCTGGGACTGGGACTGGTAGATCATAGGATAAATACAGGCACTTTTGTAAGATACTGTTAATTTCCCAGCCTAGGTTTGTACCATTTTGTACAACCACCAGCAATATATGACTATGGAGTCTGTCACCTCACGACCTTGCCAGCAAAATACTTCACAAGCTTTAGAATTTTTGCCAATCTGAGTGGTCAGACATGGTGTTTCAGAGTTGTAGTGTGCATTTATTTTATTATAAGCAAAACTGGGCCATCTTTTCTTGCTTACACGTTAATTATGTGTTCTTTTTTTACCCCCTAAACTATGTGTTCATGTCTTCTATCCATTTTTACATCAGCTGTTCAGTGTTTTTATTCTCACTTTTATGAGTTATTTATAAACTAAGAAGGTGAGTCCTTTGTTTATGTGGCAAACATTCTCCTAGTTTGTACTTTGTCTTCCTATTTTTCTGACAGCTTTTTTCCATGCGAAAAGTTTTATTTTGAATTTCTGTAGTTAAACGTATCCATCTTTTTTCTTTCTACTTTGGGGTTTTCCATCCCCTTTCATCGGGCCCCAGGACCTTAACGCTGCAGGCTGCATGCTCTTGTCATCTGGCAGAGCTTGACCCCGCCCCCCATTTCCCCCCACTGCTCTTCCTTTTTAGGGTTTTCCTAGATTTTCTTAAATTTTCAAAATGGATGTAAACTTTAGAACCAAGTGATTCAGTGCCAGAAACAGTAAACTCTTTAGTTTTTTTATTGAGGTCTTATTGAACATATATTACTTTGGGAGACTTGACAGGTTTATGATGTTAAATGGGTCTGTTTGAGAACAAGGATGTCTTTGTTTGTTCCAATCCTATTTCGTCTTTTGCAGAGTGTTTGAAAGCCTTTTTCTAATTTGGATTTTTCAAATTTCTTATTCAACTTCTTTCTTCCTTTTTCTTTTCTTTTTTTTACTATTGTAAATGAGGTCTGCTCTTGCATTCTATGCTCGAGCTGGTTATCATTTTTGTCTATGAAAGTTATTAATTTTTGTGTGGCAGTTTTATATCCCGCTAGCTTACTGAATTCTTCACTGCTTTTATTAGTTTTAGCATTGATTCTCTGGGTTTTCTTCAGGATACTATTTCACTACCTACAAAAAGGAAATAGTGTTACCTCCTCCACTTGCCTGTATAGTCTCTATGTCTATTTATTTTTTTCATTTGAATGGCTTCTTGTGGGACACAGGCTTCTAGTCAGCTTCCACTCTCTCTGCTCCCTACTGTTATATTCAGTCTGCTTCACTCATTTGCTTTGCTTGCCTGGTTTCCGAACACATTTAAATTCATGGCCCTTGTCAATAGTCAGCCTCCTTGACAGCACCTGAGAAGCTATTATTGTCCTTAGAGCCTCACTGTGCATTTCTTTCATCTCATAGAGGATTAGGTGGGTCAAAATGATGAGGGCGGGTCACCACCATAAACTGGATTAGTCTTGGGGAAACAGACTATTTGCTGTACCGTTTAGAGATAGATAGTCCAGAAAAGTAGAGAAGGAATCCAAAATTAAGCCAGAGAGATTGGAAGCAAATGGCAAGCCCAAAGGAGCAAGAACGAGGTAATAAATGAGAGCTAGGAGTAAGGACTCAGATAAGGCTGTCAAAGCAAGAGCAGACCAGAATTATATAGGATGATTTCATTGCCCATGGCTAGGTGTTTGGGGTTTACCTTTACAAGCCAGTAGATGCCTAGATGTGTGGGCTCAAGGTTTCAAGATCAAAATGGATAATGGCCATCACGGCAAAATTTTAAACATTGTGGTCTAAATGTGATATGGGGCAGGGACCTGAGACAAGCATCATGGTTAATTTTCCAAACAAGCTGAGATATAAACAATATAACAGGAGGGATTCCATCTTAAGGCTAAGATTCCATTTTAAAACTCATGAAGTTAGGAAGTAAGATTCCTAACACACTCTTTAGCAAACGGACAATAACTCAGCTCACCTTGTGGGGCAGGCAGTCTTGATTGATTATGTTCCCAGAGGGAAGCTGCTATCCTGGGGAGGAATCGGATCAGTAAATTTCTTGTGTTAAGTTAGTTTTGCAGAATTACCTGGAGAACTGATAATAGAGGAGAGGAGACATTGTGTCTCTCACCAAAGATAAGCATCTTGAGACGACTTGACAAGTTTATACGCCCTGGCCCTTTGGAAAATCCTTAAAAGAGGGAACCCCCCCCCAACCTTTCAGCATGCCTCCTTGCTGAGGTCGCCTGCACCTTTTCTCTCTTTAAGTGGGTAGCTTTAAATAAAGCTTCCTCACTGCTCAACTTAATTGCATTTTGTCTCTCTGCGCCTTTGCAGTAGTAAGCATCTTCGTTTCTTTGCTATTTCATATCCCAGTCTCCACCTGTCTCTGCTTTACTTCTGATAAGTAGGGAGGAGCTGCTGATAGCTCAGATTTGGGCCTGCGAGTTCCCAGTTGCCTAAGTGATGCTGACAGAACTGTAGCTGAAGTAGCCTGCCTGAAAAATCTCCCTTCTCTGAGATGTTGTCAGAATATAATCTCACTCCATCTGTACTCGGTGGCTCCTGGAATCCTGGGGTGGTGGGGGCTGGTCCCTGCACTGAGCCCTGCAGATCCAAGTAGACATGAGAAGCCAGGTAACCCTGGCTTTAGGAGGGAGACTTCCCTGTGCTGAAAAGTTCAGCAAGCTACCGCTCCCTTCCTCTGCACTTTCCTGTCCTTAGCTGCCTGCATCATTACTCGTCTTGCTGTAATAAATCTCTTCTCTACCTACACTCTTCTGACCTGCTCAAGAATTCTTTCTCGTTCTGGGTCAAGAACCCTCCCCCATCCAGGTCGAGGTCTCACCTGGTGCCCAGGAAGAGCCCTCCCAGACTCAGCTGCCCAGCAACAAATGGGTTCTAGAATCTTTTTCTGTATTATTTCCCACAAAGACCAAGGACTTAATATTTGTGTCTAGAGTCATTCCATCTGCAATTTTCTTTAATGAAGGAAACATTTTATCATCTGTGTTGCCCAATAAGGTAGGCCACAGGCCACATGTGACTATTGATCACTTGATATGTGTCTAATGCAACTGAGAACACCGAATCTTTAACTGTAATTTTAATGAATATAAATTTAAATGGATAATGTGGGTAGTTACAAAGGGTAAAATAAATGTGGCTTATGGATGCCTGTGACTTGAGTTTTGTCCCAGCCACTTTAGCATGCACCAAACACTAACTGACCTCTCATTTGTAATAGATACATAATAAAATGTAATAATATGTACTATAATAATAATTTATAATAGGACAGCAATTTACATTCATGAATCTTTCCCAATCAGCTTATGCTATAATAACATGCCCCTATAAATTATGATAATCCACATTTCATAGACAAAGAAATGAGTCCAGAAAAATAATAGAATAATTTACCCAAAATCATGAAAATTATGAAGTCATGGCTTGAATCACGGTCTTTTGATTCCAAGCTTAATTTTCATTCTGTTATACAAAGGTGCAATTTTCAGATGTACGAATGAGTCATTAAAAGTATGTTGGTCTGATAATGTTAAACATACACTTGCCATAAAACCTGAAAATCCCACCCCTAGGTCTTTTACACAAGAGAAATTAAATCATATACTCACACAAAAACCTGTGCATAAATGTTTACAGAACCTTTATTCATAATTACTAAAAACTAGAACTAATCCAAATGGACTTCAGCTACGTAAAGGAAAAACAAATAGTGGTATACACCCATAATGGAATACTATTCAGCAACAAAAACCCAGTGATACACACAACCACTGAGAAACCTGAAACTATGCTAGGTGAAAGAAACCAGACTCAAAATGTTCCATACTCTATAATTCCACTTGTCTGCTCTTCTGGAAATGCCAAATGATAGAGAAATAGAACAGATGACTGATTGCCACAGACTAGAGAGAGGAGGGACTGTATATAAAGTGGTATGAGGAAATTCTGGAAATGTTCTTCTTGTAGTGATGGTTATATGACTGTGTACATTTGTTAAGCTTGTAGAAATGCTCACTAAAGTGAGTGGATTTTACTGTATGTAAAATATACCTCAAAAAACCTGCTATATATAAAGTATGTTAACATCCTATCATGAGCTGGTGGGGAAGTGGAATAAGATTTGATCAGACATGGTCAGGATTTGAGTAACTGGTCTGGGGCAACTGGCCAGCAATCTAAAATGCAATAGTGAAGGTGATGTGACCAAATTTCCAAGCAGGCATGTCAGGTGGGTTGTGGTTCCAGCAATGAGTCCCTCAGGACAGTAATGACAGTCAGGTGGACTCTTCTTAGTGGGGAATAGAAATAAATGGCTACACCTCCTGGTTAAAATAGGACACAGTCAGCCTCATGACCACAAGAATAGGGTCTGACCCCAGGAAGGAATGGCCATATGTCAAGGTGCAGCCCAAATCATTAGACCAAGGCAGGATTCGAGTCATTACATCTTGGGTCCTCTGGACTTCTTTCTCTTTCTGTTTTTGCCATGTCACGTTTGTTTTTATCTTGGTCCTTGAGCACTAGCTTTTCCCTTGGTTTAGACCACACAGAAACAGACCTTCCGAGGTCAGGTTGCCTAAATTAGCTCCCTTCACCCACCTTTCATGTTACTTAACTTTACTTCTGCCACATAGTATCTGAGAGTGTTGGCTTATTTGCTCAAGTGTGGTGTATCTATGTATACATGAATGGATGGATGGATGGATTTACTATCTTCATGTATTGGCGTGCAAAGCTTTGCAAAAAACGAGATCTTATCTACTCATTCACTACTGCATCCTCAGCCTATAGCTGAATGCCTGACATTGGTGATGCTCAGTGAATAATTGTTGAAAGAATGAATGCATCGTCTCAGAAAGTGGATGGGACTGGGTTAGCTCATTGCAGGTTATCATGCCTAAAGCTGACAGGGCCAAGTGGGAAGACTGACAGGCTCCAATAATTATAATTCCAGTTGGCGTTTAATTACAGACTGAGGTGAGCATCTTTAGTCTGGCACCTGCCATCTGGCTTTCTGTGCTGAAAACCAAACATGATGGCAAAAGCTGGCCTAACATTTGGTCCCAGCGTACTTCTGTGTCTGTAGTCAGTACCCGTCTCCATTTCCCCAGTGTTCCACACCCGGAAGTCGGTCCTGGCAAAACTAGGGGTATTTGGCAGAGGTGTTTCTGTCCTTTCAGATGTTTGTTCGTTTTCCTGCTGTTGCTCATCTCGGTTGCTAAGACAGTTTCTATGGCAAAGGCCCACCAGCTAAGTGAGGATTACAGACAGTAAACATTTTAAACAGAGGAGCTTGACATAGGAGCAGCTGCTGTTCACCAGGCAGAAGGCAGGAGTGTATTGGGATCAGATTGGCACTTTAAGCAGCATTTAAATCTTTGCTGTGGGAAGCAATGCCTGCCCTTGAGATTTTTGCCATTGGTGTTTGTGGTGAAAAATATATGAAGTCTGTCTATAGTGCATGTGCATTTAAGAATATTCCAATTTACTGAAAGGAATATAAAGCGATTTTATAAAATAGAAGGTTGGCATTTTACAATAAAAAGATGATGTGAAATCAGCTGGAATCCTGCTACAGAGTGCATGAAAAGAGAGATTTCAATGTTAAGGAAAAAGGCTGTTACAGGGAAGAAATGTGGAAAGGGTTGCCTTGGCTTGATTATCATGCAGATAGAAGGTTAGGTTCTTTTCCCCTAGTAAGGAACCCAAGGATTTTCCACCCATTTCACTGACACTTCCAGCCATCATACGTGCTCTGGAGACACATCCACCTATTTTTCTCCACAAAATAGAAATTGCAGCCTTCACCTGCAAACTCCAAATATTCTTTTCACTGGTGCTAGAAGCCATTTGTACAGTGGCTTCTAACCACTTGAACTTAATGATATTCAAGTACTCAGACATTATGACATCCTTAACTTCAGCTCATACATTCTAAGCCAGCCCTCACCTTTTCTCCAAGTTTCTTTTCTTTCTTTCTTTTTTTTTTCACAGTATTGAAATAAGAGTTACCTTCTTTATGTCCTACAGTTTCTTTTGGAGTCTGCATGTGATTTCTGGGACCTCTAGTCATCCCTGTTTGCCTTTATTCCAGAGAGTTTTACTTGAGCTACAGTCGTATGAGGACATAAAAGAGTAATCGCCTAGGTTCAGAATTCTCTGGCTCATAGTGAGGGTCATATGTGTCCTCCTCCCCGGTATTCATTTCCACTCAACAAATATTTATTGATCACTTTCTATGTGCAAAATAATTGTGTTAGGTGTTACAGCAAACAAAGACATCTAAGCTGGCTTACAGTGAACAAAACTTTTTATCCTTCATATACTTTTTAATCCTTCTAGCATTTTTGCAACTTGCGAGGTTGCCCTTCAGCTTTTTCTAGTATTATGTTATGCCACAAAATGCATAAGTGAGTGTAAAATTGTATTTTGATTAGAGGATCTAGGGAGGTTGGGAATCATAGTTTATCTATTATGCTTCTGACTTTCCTCATTGGGTTTAAATGAATTACAGGATATCCATACTACAAAACACAATACAGCTATAGACTGAAAATGAAAATGTCTATTTTAGTGATGTGAAGTATATACATGCTTTTTTGTTGAGTGAAGAAAAATAAATTGCAAAATGTATTTCAGGATGATTCCCTTTGTAAAAATAAAATATAAATAAGTGGATGTGCATTTACATGTTTATATGTACACATTTATATTTACTGAAAAGAAGTCTAGAATAGTATAGATAAAATGTTAATGAAGGCCATCACAGATAGGTAGCACCACAAAAGATTAATATTTTTCTTTATATTTACTCCTGACAAATTTCTATAATGAACTTGTGTTATAATGAAATTAGGTTAAAAATATGGGGACATATAGATATAGGGGTTTGAGATTTTATGTCACAGTGAATCTTCCCAGATACATATATGAGTCCTCCTTAGGACCTTTCCCTAAGAGAAATAAAGATACTGGCATTTGGAAACTTGGCTTTCTTTAATGAAATAATGATATATCCAGTCTTTTTCCAGTAGCAACCTTTCCTTTCTAAAGCTGACTTTTTAAATTCAGGGAATACCCACAATTCTTTCATACTGACACCTGTGAAGGAAAATAATAGAGTGTGAAATGGATAAGACAAGGAATATCTCTGAAGCTCTTCTTGCAAAGTTTTGTTAAAAGAGGGCACCTGCTGCATACTGCCTTGCTCCCAGCTGGGTCTGCTGCTCTAATGTCCATAGTTACTCTGTTTTCTGCAGCGTCCCCAGGTTGCCAACAGGCTTTGAAAGCTGGGAAAGCCTCACCAGCTGCAACAATGGTGGTCATAGCAGCAAGGTGTATTTTTCCCCCAGATGATATTCCTGGGTTTGCATACATTTGCTCTTTTCAATGAGCCATGTTCTCTAAATGTCACATTGCTTCCATTCAGAATGGCCTGTGTTCTGCCTGTCCAGGGACGTCCAGGAACAGCCCACAGATTGATGGCTTGCTGAAAGCTCCCTCATTATCTTTCACTGTAAATTCCTTTTGCGGGTAATCTCCTGTGCCCTGGATGCAGAGCTCCTCAGGACACGTGCTGTGAAATCAAATCTCAGATAATGTGTGAGCTAATTTCTAATACTCTTCCTCCCCACCCCCATTATCCCCAAAATACGACCTCAGAACTAATTGTTTATTTAATTAGCAAAGCTCAGTTTAAATGCACTAATTGGTGAAGAATTAAAAGAAAAGGATGTTAAGACATTTAAACAAAGTAAAAGGTGTGTGTGTGTTTGTGTGTGTTGGTGAGTCACAAAAGAACACTCTTGAAAAACTAATACAGAAAGTATACTTTAACCTTGTAAGAGACTGACTCCGTTATCCTTGACCTTAAAAGTGAAAGAAAACTGCTTTTTTTCTATAATTTTTTACCCAAAAGGTGCTTCTAAGACTCTCACAGAATTAAAAAAAAAAACACATATAACCATACAAGTTGTAATCACCTTCACCCGAGCAACTACTATTTAAATGCGATTTGGCATATTCTTTTTCAGTTATGTAGGCAAACTCTTGAACTCATACCAAATCCTTTTCCTATAAACTGTATCCTTCTTTGCAGTAACGTTTGGTGGACTCTGCTTTCAAAATGCTCACCTTAAAGGAGGTCCCAGGCTCCTCTACTGTCTCTTCAACGGTCCCCATCCCTCTGCTAAGACGGGCCATGGTTTAGCCCAAGGGCCTTTTACTGGGTGACGGTAATTTGGAGGAGATTGCTGACCCTCACAAGCAGTGGAATTGAAGCCCGGGGACAGCAAGGCTGGGGCTGCCTCGGCTCTCTGCTCCTTTCCCTGTGGGGGCTCTCTCTGTCTCTCTCAAAGCACGGAGTGCTGAGGAGACCTGGAGCTGGATAAACAGAGATGCGTCCATACAGTAGAACACTATTCAGCAATAAATAGGAATAAAATACTGGTATATGCTAAGCACGGATGAACCTACATTATGCTAAGTGAAAGAAGCCAGACACAAAAGTGACATACATGATTCATTTACATAAAATGTCTAGAAAAGATAAATCTGTAGAAAGAGAAAATAGATGAATGCTCTTCTAGGGCTGTGGTTGTCCAAAAACAGGCACAAGGGATGTTTTGGGGCTTATGGAAATGTTCTAAAATTGGGTTATAATGATGGTTGAACAATTCTGAAGGCTTACGAAAAAATCATTGAATTGTACACTGAAGATGAATGAATTTTAGGGTATATATGTTATACCCCCAATAAAGCTGTTTTAAGAAGCTAGAAATACATTCAAATGGAAAAAAATAGAAGACCTGGAGCCAGTCCTGGATGGGGAAAACTGTGGAGAGAGGATGCTGAGGATGGACCATCTAGACCAGCTCTGGTCTGGCTGGGGAGCAGACCCCAGATCTTGCTGCTTCTTGCTGAATGGTGTTTTTTTTTCATATGGACTTCAGGAGAAAACCAGGATACAGTGTGCCAAGATGCTAAGTGCTCAAGACACAAAGATAAATGTGATGTCTTTGCTGTGTTTCCTGTACTTAAGGAGGTCTCTCATATGAGAGTGTCAGATATGTAAGCATCTTGTGAGGAACACCTGATTATTTTGAGTAGCTGTTCTGCTGGAGTCCTGAAAGTCTTCTGAGAGGAGGTGGCATTTGAGCACATGCCAGTGAATGAGAAGTAAGTGGCCAGGTGGGAAAGGCAGGGGAAGAGCAGTAGTGTAGTGAATGGCATTGTTCCTTCTGCATGCCACCCTTCCACTCCTCTCACTCCTTGTGGCCTCCACTCCCCCATCCCACCATCGCTCTCCAAGTCACCCCCACAATCTCCTAGCAAGGTTGGGTCATAACTCAGGGTTGATAATCAAGGACAGCCGTGTTTCTGGCCCAGCATTTGATTAAGGAGTAGTTCCAGGGCCCAGGCAAAGCTGATCAGAGTTTCTCACTGAAGTTTAATGTAACGGATTCTCTTTTTAGTATAAAAAGTCATAATCACGTAGTTTTGCGGGTACCAGCAGACATATTTTCATCTGTATTAAGAAAGCCTGGAAGGATGTTTACTGACAGGTTAGCAGAGGGGTTGTGATAATGCAAAAGAGAGGGGCATCAGCTGTGGCATCGGTCAAACCCCTGCACAGCCATGCCTGGAGCACCACTGCCCCCACCCTACCTTTTTAAGAAATCGTATTTCCTTTGGCTTGAGTTTCTGTTCCCTGTAACCAATGTGAAGGATTTATAATTGGGAAGAACTCCCTGTACCTGAGCCTAAAGGCATGAATGGCTGTGGGCTCCCGAGGGAATGAATTGTTCGAACGGGGCTTTGATATGTTGAGAGGCTCCTCTATGCCCCATCCCTCTTATTCTGCTTACCCCTACAGGCTACCTGACAGTCCTGAGTCATTAGGGAGGGAAGGACCTCATTGCAATGAGAAGCAGTGGGGAGGGATCAATGATCCGCTCCTGCCTAGGACGTGGCTCTTTGTGGTGATGTTGGCAGCATCCATGGTAGAAACAGCACCAGCTGCTTGGAGTGATATTTAGATGCATGTGTTCCTTTCCCTTCATAAGCAGGACCCAAGAGGATGCTGCCAGGGTTTGTCTTCTCCACAAGCAAGTTCAAAGAAGGAAAAGTTTCTTCTTCTTGAGGCTTTTGGCAGAAGCTGGAAGAATTCAAAGAAAAGTGTTTTGCCCTTGAAATCAGCCTGAAGCAAGAAGGCATTGTATTCAGACGGTCCCCACTTATGATGGTTTCACTTTCAATTTCTTGACTTTAGGATGGTGTGGAAGCAATCAATATGCGTTCAGTAGGAACCCGACTTTGAATTTGGAATTTGGCCCTTTTCCTGGGCTTTCGATCTGTGGTATGATGCTTTCTCATGATGCCGGGGTGGCAGCAAGCACAGCTCCCCATCAGCCATGCCATGAGCAGGGTAAACAATTGATACACATACAACCGTTCTGCGCCCACACAACCATTCTTTTTTTCACTTTGCATGCAGCATTCAATAAATTACATGAGATACTCAACGCTTTACTGTAAAATAGGCTTTGGGTTAGATGATTTTGCCCAAATGTAGGCTAATGTATTCCGAACACATTTCAGGAAGTCTGTGCTAAACTCTGATGTTCAGTAGGTTAGGTGTATTAAATGCATTTCTGGCTTACGATATTGTCCACTTACAATGAGTTTATGAGGACGTAACTCCGTCATAAATTGAGGAAGGTATGTGTTTTCAACAAGATGATATGGGAAATAGGAAACCCCAGGAAAGGTGGTGATAAAGTAGCTCTTCAGGTCAGCTGAGGGTGAGACACTCACTCCTTCCACAATCCAAGTGCACAGATGTCTTACCTGTTTTCTGGATTTACCCTGAGGTGGGTTCCAGGTGCTTTGGATTCTGGGAGGAGACACGTATTTCTCAATCCGGATTCTCCCGTATGACCGCCCCCTTTCTTATACACTGGTGGGAGCAACTTTATTGTTGGTTAGTGAAGTGTTCACTGAGAAGTGGGCCATCTTACTGCATCAAGGCAGACTCCAGGGACTGCACTGGGACTGGCCAGTGCTTTTCGACATTTGCCCCATGACTTGCCTTCATCAGAAGCAGCAGTATCCTTATTAAACTATATTTTCCTGGGCTTTATCCAAGAGCTACTGGGAGTGTGCAATGTTTTGATTTACAAGAAATATATATTTAGTTATTCAGCTCCCAAAACCCTTGAAATTTCCTAAGACTTAAGAGTATGACATCTTCTGTCATAATTTTTGGCCCTTTGTCCTGAGTTCCTGAAATCACTTCAGAGCCATAAAGGTGAAAGGAGTATCTTTTTATTCATAATAAGCCCCTTTTCACCATAACTGGGTTCATGTTAACAAACTGACTTTTGGAAAGCTCCTAAAGATGGGGTCTGGTTGCCAGGGGAACCAACCCTGAGTAGAGGGTTAGAAATTCAGTTCCACCCCCTGACTAGGAGGAGAGAGGGCTGGAGTTGAATCAATCACCAACAGCCAATGAGTTAATCAATCATGCTTGTGTACTGAAGCCTCCATAAAAATCCAAAAAGATCGGCTCAGAGAGCTTCAGGGTTAGTGAACACGTGGAGGTGCTGGGAGGATGGTGTGCTTGGAGAGGACATGGTGGTTCCCTGGCTTTACCTCATGCCTCTCTTCCACCTGGCTGTTCTTTAATTGTATCCTTTTGTAATAAACTGGAAACCTAGTAAGTAAAATCTGTCTCTGAGTTCTGTGAGCCACTCTAGCAGATTAATTGAACCCAAGGAAGGAGTCCTTAGACTCTCCAACCTATAGCCAACCATTCAGAAACACAGTGGTAACCTGGGCTTAAACAGGAGCCTGAAGTTGGGGGGTTGCAGTCTTGTAGGACCAGGCCCTTAGCCCATGGAATTTGATGCTATCTTTATGTGGATGTTGTCGGAATTGAGTTCAATTATGGGACACTCAGCTGGTGCTGGAGCATTGCTTGGTATAGTGGGAACCCTGCCATACACACAAAGGAATTGGTGACCAGAATCTTTAGGGTATATCTTGAAAGTATAGACTGTAAACAAACTCTGCAGGTGATTCTTATGCACATTAATAGTTGAGAACAACTACCTGAGACCCTTCTGTAGGCTCATGATTCAGGATGAAAACTCAAGAGATGTTGTTCTGTGAATAAAAGTTTCCTCTGTTCACCCACAAAAGGGCCTCTCTAGAACCATGCCCCTTTTGGTCTAAAAAGCACAGCAAATGTAGGAGATTAAGAAGTCCCCACCTGCAGAAGAATAGGCAATGCTGACATTTTTCAAATAGGAGGAGGGGACTGGGTTGTTCAGCAGGCTCAGTCCTCACAGGGAGCCAGCTGGTGTGGCTCCTAAAATTCACCTGGGATGCTGGCAGCTGGAGAACCTTACAGGTAGCAAGGATGCAATGCTGCCAAAACTTCTACTTCAAACCTTGGATCTGTGAATTGAAATTCTTTATCCTAAACACAAATGCTTCCCTTTATTTCCTTTTCATATGAAGGCATGCATGCAGATATGCAAAATACAGGAACCAGAAAACAAAAGGTACTGAAATATTACATAACTCTCTGCCTTCTTATGATTAAGCAGATTCACAGTATTCAAGCTCTGGAGGTGTTTTCTGCACATCAGACAGATGAAACTCCTCTATCAAAGTAGTATCTAAACCACAGTGATTTTCAGCTTCTCAAGCAGCCACCCAGGCAAGGAAACAAACGACTCTCCTCTTTGTGAAGCAGCAGCCAAGATCCGATAATGAAAATGGCAACTGAATGACAGCCCACACTGCGTTTTCCCCTGAGTTTGCTTGATATTTTCCTTCTTTCTTTCTTTCTTTTCTTTCTTTCTTTTTTTTTTGTGAATGACTAACAGAGAAGGCAGGTGCTGCAGCAAATAAAATTCAAAACCCTATTAATATTGGTGACTCATCAGCTGGATTCTTTCCCCATATCTAAAAATGTCAGGAAATCAAAAAAATGCCATGCCATCATCTCCAGGAGATAAATCCCAAGCCAGAGCTGTAACTACTGCTAAATATTCTTGGCCTCATTTGGAAACTGGCTGTCACCTGGGACATGGCCTGGTTTGCAGTCCTCTCCGTGGGGGCAGAAGGGACTGACAATCTCCCTGAGTGAAGCACTCAGCTCATCCTTCAGCTGGGATGGAAATCTGAAGCCAGAGGCGATGTCACTTGCAATTAGAAGGAATGGATGGGGCAGCTACACATGTCCTGGGCTTGGCTCCCTTGAGAATAGAAGGAAAGAGGGCAGGAAGCAAAGACTGAAGCTACATGGGCCCTTTGTGTGACTGAATATGTTTGTCTTATGCCTTGTATAAGGCATATAGGTAGAGATGGATATTTAGAAACACTGGAAGAATTGTTTTGGTTTTAGTCTTTCCCTAAAGATTTAATGTTGGCAATTAGGTTCCTAGTCACTTGAAACAGCCCTCTATCCTTATTTTAATTCAGCTAGTTTCTTCATCCTACAACATGGGAACCAGTCACTTTGTACATATGATCAACAGAAACATATCTTTGGAAAATTTCAAATTTGGAAATTTCAAATCTTTATTGCAAAGCTGGAATGATAAAAGTATCTAGAATGATAACGAGGCTCAGGTGGTTGCCAGGTTCTTTCTAAAATGACTCTTGGCTGCAATGCATTCACTAAACCTGTTTTTTTGATTGGGATTCCAACCAAGAACATGGATGACATGAATCCCTAAGGGGAGACCCTGTTCAGAAGGGAAAAAATATATGTATATAAACATCTGTACTAAGTAAGCATGGGTAGCGGGAATCAGGGAAGGATTAGGGCGTTTTGCAGCATTTGAGCTATACTTTGATGGACAGATAACAGGGGTATGTGAAGAGGCTGAGAAAAGCTCTCCGGGGAGTAGGGCAGGAGGAGAGTCTTAAGAGTTCTAGAAAACAGTCAGTCTGAGAAGTTTGGTATATAGTGAGGAAATGAAATTGGATTGGTGAATTATGGAAAGCCATGAAAGCTGAAGGGAGCAGCTTGTAAGTCATTTCACAACCAATGAAAAGTCATTGAAAGTTTCTCATGAAGGATAAGAGGGTTCTTTTATTTGTTTATTCATTTGACTGACGTTTATGGAGCTCCTACTGTGTGCATTAAGTACAGGTACACTAAGGCACTAATTGATACAGCAGTGAACAAAATGAAGTCTTTGTTATTGAAGATTTGGGGAGGGAGTAGAGGAGACAGAAAAGAAGCAAACAGAAAATACTCATAATAAACAGATTAAAGAAGTGTGCTATTTTAGATAGGATTGTGTTTGGGAAAGGCCTTCTGGAATCAGTTTGATAAAAAACCCAAAACAAGTGAGAAAGTAAGTGAGTTATATGTTTTAGGGAAGGTCATTCCAGCCAGTGTCCTAGTCATTTCAGCAAATTCTAAGCCCCTGAGGCAGATGCTCATGCTTGAAGAAGAGCAAGGAAACCAGTATGCCTAGAATAGAATAAGGAGAAATAAACAGAAGGAATGAGGTCTGAGACAATTAGAGGTCAGGTCTCTTTTCCGCATTTGGTGGACTAGTTTTATTGTTAAAAAGAGGGGATTAATTGGGAGATTGTTGAGGACAAAAGCTGTACATCTATCGGGGCTATGTTTCTAAAACATCCTTGTAGCTTGTCTCTTGAGAACAGGATCAGGAAGGGAGCATTTAGGACGCTACCGCCATAATCCAAGAGAAAGGCAATGGTAGGTTGAAGGTGAGTAGAAAGACTGAATCTGTGGTTGGATTCCAGATACATTTTGAAGGCAAAGACAAGATTTGCTGGTCAATTGGATTGGGGAAGCGAGAGAAAGAAAAGGATCAATAATTACTCAAAGTTTTTGCCTTGACTAATCACTAAATAGGTATGGTTGAGATAACTGAATTGAAAAAAAAGCTATGCCAAGGATGGGTTTTGGGGGGGATCCAGAATTTGGCTGGGGCATGTTGGGTACAAGAAGACTATTGTCACCCAAGTGGAGAAATGGAATAGGGAGTAGGCTGTTTCAACCAGGAGTTCAGGGGAGAAGTGGAGGCCATGTACATACATTTGAGAATTATTAGTGTACACATAGCATTTCAACATGCTGTGGCAAGTTCACCCATGGATTTGAGAGAAGAGGTGGAACTGAACTGGTGATATTTCAGTTAAAAGGCCAAGGAAGTGAGGAATATCCACCCATAGATCCTGAGAAGGAGAAATATTTAGGTAGGGGAGGAATCAAGAATAGAGTGGGGTCTTAACAATTCCTGAAGGAAGGAATTATTATTTTCACCATCATCTCTTTAAGAAGTCGGCTTAAAGTTACCTAGCTTGTAAGGAGTAATGTCCGTGCTGCTAACCGTTATACTATTCTGCCTGCATTTGAGTTAAGGGGGCTACCTGCACAGAGCGGAAACACGTCAAAGCATTTGCTTTGTAACCAGATTTTTGAGCTCCATAGTTAAAACCCATGCCCGACTCATGAATCTGTTCTGCTATTGCTGGAAACCAAGAAACTAAGACATGCTGGTGCTGCATCAAGGAGGGAAGAACTCACCTTAAGGTTTCAGAGTAAGATTTTAACAGTAAAATGCATTGCAGTATTATTATACATATATAACTAAATAATCCACTATTAACTACTGGACCAACGAAAATGCTACAGCAGGAAACTAAAATTCATTTTATTGAAGTTGGGACAATGATGACAATGGGCTGCTGATTATAACAGGGAGTGAATCGGTATAGTGTCCTGTTTTTATTAAACAGAATACTAGTCTCCATGTGCTGTTTTTCCAACCATCCAAGCTGAGCTGTCTCCAGTTCTGGACCTGCATTGCTGGACTCACTGAATGATTTTTGGCAAGGCACTAAATGCCTCTGGGCTGCACTTAACCCTTCTAAAAATAAAGGGTCGGGTAAGTGAGATCATGTTCAAGACCCCTTTTTGTCTCTAGTATTCATACCTCGCTATTCGTGCCAAATTTATCCCTGTATTGAATGCCTGCAATACAGTTTACGATCCCTCAATGCTGTGTCTGTCAAGCATGGTATTACTTTAAGATATACATGCTAAAGATATCAGCTCTACAGATAAACATTTTAAATTCTCCAAGTCAGGCTGAACAATGCCTGAAACTTGATGATCTTTCTCAATTTTCTTCTGGCTTAAAGTTACAGGAAAAATGCCCAGTTCTCCCTCTTTGAAACTCTCACAGCACTTTGTGTTTAAAAATTATTTGTTCTGAAAATTAATGAAGGGAAACCTCACCGACATGGCATCGGGAGACTAGCAGGGGAAGACCCCAACAGAAGACATGCGTGCCATACCGTTTTAGCTACTTTAATCCCCAGCAGGAAGAAGAAGGCATTTGCCTGCCACCTCCCCGCTACAGCCCAGCCGACGAGAGACTCACTACTTAGCCAAGGAGAAGCGAGGTCGAACTCCAAATTTACTCTAATGGACTTTTGCTTAGCAACAGCCCTCCTAACTCCTTCCCTTCCTCTAAAAGAGAAGGTTCACCTTTGTTCTCTGGACATGCCTATGGTGTTGCTGTAGCTTGCACATCCCAGATTGAAATTCACTGCTAGTCCCGAATAAACCCATTTTTGGTAGTAAGTTAATTGAGTATTTTATTTTTGTGGTTAACAGCAGCTACACACCGTAAGTATTAGCATCATGAAAACGTGGCTGAATCTACAATCCCCTCATGTCTTCCAAACCCAGTATATTAGTGTGCAAGGGCTGCCGTACCAAAGTAGCACAGCCTGGTGCTTGAAAACAGCAGAAATTCAGTTTGTCTCAGGTTTGGCAGCTGGAAGTCTGAGACGAGGCTGTGGGCAGGGTTGGTTTCCTTGGACGCCTCTCTCCTTGGCCCGTAGTTAGCCATCTTTGCTCTGTGTCTTGACGTGGTTTCCCTCTGCAGGTCTGTGTCCTAATCTCTTTTTATAAAGGTAGCAATCATATTGGATTAGAGCCAATCCTAATGACCTCATTTTAACTTTACTACTTCTTTAAGTACTCCCATCTCCAAATAGAGTCACGTTTGCAGATCCTGGGGGTTAGGACTGCAACGTATAAACTGAGGGGATGCCCACAGTTCAACCCGTAAGACCCACGCAACACGAGTTTCCAATTTCCTACTTGATCCTGTTTCTCTCTACCGTAGTGGTGAGTACTGAGCCTTCATCTCTGAGAAGTTGCATCTGTGTTCCAGCTGATCCACAGGCGAGGCAAGCCTCATGAACGACAGTGGAAATAGAAGCTGATCTTTACAATTAAGACAGTGCTCATACCCCATCTGCTAAGACACACTTCACTCTGACTTCTGGTCTTTAGCAAGCTTTGTGGCTCTGACCTATAAGCAGACACTGTGTGTTTGTGATGAGAAAAACCGTCGTCTGCCTTAGGGCACCATTTTGCCCTGAAAGGGGTTCTGCTGCTTTGAAACACAGAATCTCATTTACTCTTTTGGAAATTTATTTACCTGATGCTTGAAGGTAAATGCATAAGAATGCACGGTCCTTTTCAGACCTGGTGAAATCCTTGATCCTACCAGCATTTAATTTCTGGTAACAATGACAAAAGAAAGCAGAGCGTGTCACCTTAAAAACTGTGTTTCCTTGAAAAACCCACTGTAGTTTTGCTTTCTGCAATACTTTAAACCATTTTGAGACCTCTTAAAGAATTTTAAGTCTGAGGAAACTGTTAAGGGCTTCCATTTCGAACGAAAGGTGTTACTTGAATGGCACTGGAGTACAGCCAATGTGTGTAGTGTATTCATGTTTCAATGTAGTCCTGTTCTTGGAGCTAGAAGATCAGAGCTTAAGTCAAGGCTAGGCTCACGCCTTAGGAAATTAGCTCAACCACTCCTGAGTCTTAATTCTTGAAACCAGAGATTAATGTAATGTTTTGTACCATTCTTATCTCTAGGATGGTGTGAAAAACAAAGTGACACAATGTGTTGTTCTGAGTTGGCTGGTTAGCGGATCTCATCGAAGCTTGGTGTGTCTGTGGTCAGCTGTCACAGGTTGAGGAGAGCCTAGCTGGACAACTCACTGCTCTGTACATTATCTCACTTCTTTCTCAGCAAAGGAGGAGTAGCCAGAGAGAGAGCAGAGAAGGCAAGTTCTCTGGAGTCCTTGGCTCAGCCCTGGCCTTTCGTTGCTTCTTTCCCTTCTATTGGCTGAACTGATTAAAAGCCAGCCCAGATTCCTCAGCCATGTTATGTCTATGATCTCGACCCTCACCCTAATCCATATCCTATCCCTTCCTGGACACAATCACTTCTGCTCCTGGTTATATCTTATGTCACATCCACCTGCCAAAATTCAAGTCTATGCATGCCCCCCACCACTTCCTGCGACATCACTTTCTGTTTCCTCGCACCCCTTATGCCTTCACAGCCCCCTGTTCCCTCCCAAACTCCTCCCACTTGCTCTGGGGTGGAGTAGTAAGAGAGCAGATTCTAGCTTCTGATGGGACAATGGATGTGGACACAGAAAGCAGTGAGATTTAGGGCCATTTTTGCAAACAACCAACCACAGAGAATAACTGAACAGTAAGGCCTGTTTTGTCATATGATTTATGTGAATTATTTTTCTTATGACCTCTAGGTACATAGTAAAGATGTTTTGCATGATTTGATTCTAGTTTCCTGCCTTTTTAAGATTTGGAAACCAAGCAGAAAAGCTTTTTCCTTTATAAAGTTACTATTTGGTGATTACTGTCAATCCTAATTGAAAAGAGACTGCATTTTTAAAAATTGTGAAGTGTAGGATAACCCAGGGAAAAATTTGAAAGTTCCATTAGGAGCTACATGGGACATACTTCACAGTTGCCATACAAACCCAGTGAAAAGTGTACACTTTATTCTTTCACTTCTTGAGAAGGCCATTATTATTTCCATTTTGTTATTGTCAAAATAATTGAAAGCAGTCAATTTCATATTCCTCTATAGTAAACATACTGAGTGGAAAATTTCAAATTTAGCCCTTCTTCAGCTTGATAACATGATTTGTATTATAAGTCTTTGATAGTAAATAAGCCGGACTACTAAACCATAGGCTCACAGAATAAATGAATTTGTCACATATGACTTAAATCCTAACTTTTTTCAAAATGAAATTCACATATAGTAAGCCCTTTACATAATTATAGAAGCCTGAAGAAGAGGAATAAGTGAGCCAATGGG
This sequence comes from Smutsia gigantea, assembly GCA_032199065.1. Taxonomy (NCBI): domain Eukaryota; kingdom Metazoa; phylum Chordata; class Mammalia; order Pholidota; family Manidae; genus Smutsia; species Smutsia gigantea. The sequence goes on along the minus strand of JAVSCE010012714.1, from coordinate 44,138 downwards.
AAAACTGTTATGTTAACATTAAACTAGGTTTTATTCTTCACAACTAGAAAGGAACAATTCAAAGCTTGGTTTATTTTCTAGAGCAGTGATCCTATCCCCAGGTTAATAACATAATAGTGACACAAATAATTAGCTGCTACTAATAGTTAAAGTTGTTGAATTATTTCCTTTTTAAAATGTAGAGGGGAAGGATTTACTTTCATTTACTTTCTTGAGTGATGAAGAAAGGCTTGTGTGTCAGCTGGGCTGCTGTTATTTATTCATCTATAGGAGTCTAGCTATGTGTAAAATGTAAAAATCACCTAAGTGTCAGAGTGATGGAAAGATTGAAAGCTGCTCCTCCAAAGAGTGAGAATTCGTTCCTCATGACTAATTAATGTGTACTGGTTCTTTGCAGTAATTTGAGATCTTAGGAGAATATCATGAACTTTCAGAATGTCATAGCTGTACAGGGATCACCTGGAGGGTGATGATGGAATGGCCAGGGGCAGGAGATAGAACAAATCCTAATGATATCACCCATCTGGAATAAAACACTAAAAAAAAACTTTGTTTTTGGAGCCATTTTAGGTTCACAGCAAAATTTTAAAAGAAGGCACAGCAGTTACCCATGTTTCTCCTGCCCGCCAGACGCATAACCTCCAGCATTACCAATGTCACTGCCAGAGCAGAATATTTGTTAAAACTGATGAAATTACAGTGTTTCAAGTTATCAGAGTCCTGCTAGAGTGCATAGTTTACATTAGAGTTCACTCTTTATGTTGTACATTCTACAGGTTTGGACACATTTATGACATGTACCTGCCATTATAGTATCAAAAGAGTAGTTTCACTGCCTTAAAAATCTTGGGTGGGCTACCTGTTTTTCTCTCCCCACTTCCTAACCACTGGGAATCACTGATCTTTTGCCTGTTTCCATAGTTTTTCTTTTTCCAGAATGTCATATTGTTGTCAGGCAATCCAATCTGGGGAGATCTCCATGCACCCTAGATGGGACCTCAATCCAGGAGAGGGTCCTTGACTCTGAATCGCGAACAGATCCGACAGGTGTAGATAAGGAAGGAATCATAAAAGCGAGAGTAGTAGCAAATGGCAGCAGCCATGCAGGCAATGGCGAGCAAGGAAGAACAGAGGGAGGAAAATTAAGATCATTGAACTCCTGCTAAGCATAGGGCAAATCCCTTGCCAACTCTTGAAGCCAGGGTCACCTCATGCCCATTGTCTGCTTGAATCTTCATGGCACGGGAACTAAGCCCCTAACACCCCAGGATTTGGGGGAGCTGCAGAGCACTGGATGGAGTGAGATTATGTTCTGAGAACTTTCCAAAGCAAAGAAAGGAGGTTTGGGGGCAGTCGGCTGAAGAGCATGATCGTACAGCTGCAGACCCATCCAGGTCACCCAGATGACAGGAACTGGCAAACCCAAATCAGAGATCTCAGTAGCCCTTCCTTAGGTGTCTGAAGTAAAACATGGAGAGAGAGAAGTCTTGTGCTTAAGACTAGAAAACCGATTGAAGTAGCAAAGTAACAAAGACATTAAACACAGGAGGCAGAGGTCAGTGATTTCTTGTCTTTATCATGAAACAGAGTTCAGAGACAAAGCAATAGGCTTATGAAACAAGAAAGGTTATTTGATAAGAAAGTACACACTCGGAAGGGAGTGCGGGTGAACTCAGAGAGGAGGTGTGCTTAAAGGTTTAGGATTTGGGGTTTTAAGGATTTCAAGAATGGGGTAAAGAGCCACGGGAGTGCAGGCTGATGTGTGGTCTCGTGATGAATACCTCTGGTGAGAGACATTATGTCACCATCCATAGATATTCCTCTAGATATTCTGTAAGATAAACTTAATGCAAGGAATTTATTTGTCCTGTTCTTCTCCAAGATGGTGGTTACCCTCCAGCAGTGGAAACAAGTAGGACTGCTTGCCCTGCCTTAAGACAGGGTTCGATATTGGATGATTACCATAAAATATGTTAGGAATCTTAACCCCTAACTCCCTGGTTTTTAAACTGGAATCTTAGCCTTCAGATGGAGTCCCTCCTGTTTTTACTATACTATTTATATCTTGGTATTTTCATCATAGGCAGGAAAAATGAATTATGATGCTTGCCCAGTCCCTGCTCTACCTCAGCATAGTTGGGATTATTCAGTATGAAGCCCTTCCAGATTGGTTTCTTTCACTTAGAAATATACATTTGCATTTAAGATGCCTCCATGTCTTTTCATGACTTGATAGCTCATTTCTTTTTAGCACTGAATGATACTCCATTATCTAGATGTACCACAGTTTATTTATCCATGAGCTACTGAAGGACATCTTTGACTATGACAAAGACCCTCATGATCCGAGCTGTCTCTCTGCTCACTGCTTTGAACCATTTATGCAAATGCCACTGGAGGTATCTTGACGATGTGCCAAGACTTCACTGGAGATCTTTTCCCAAAATGTTCAGTCTTGCCAGAGTAATGGAACTCTAAGAGCCAGCAAATAATTAAAAGGGACCCTTTTCATGTAACAATGTATCTGGACCTCATTACTGAGACGTCATTAGCCTGAAAGACACTGGCGTACGAAGAATTATGGCTTCTCTGGCTGTTTTTTTTTTTTCCTACTGATTCTCTGGTCAGATAATTAGTGAATTTAAAGCACTTTAAAAGCCTAAAATGAAAAAACTTCATTTAAAGCAACAGATAGCAGATGGTGCTCATGTACAAGAGAACGTGCTCAGAGTTATATACAACTGTATTCCATTCTCTAGTGTCACAAGTGGAATATGCTTACATCTGTGATTCATTTTTAAAGTGACACATCCTTAAAATCATGGTGTAACACCAAGCTTTTGGAGATGGTGAAGCTGTTCTTTGTCCTGGAAATAATGCTGCATTCTATTTAGAAAATTAATTCACTGATAAACCAGAGTGCAATGTTCTTAATTGGCACCAAGGTTTTCCTAAATGGGGAAAAGCAATGAGAATAATAAAGTGTTTGTAAAGGTAATCAGTGATACCAGAATATAATAATTCTGAGAGTATATCAATATCAGACCTGTTTTTGGGTAGAGGTATAGTGTACTGGTTTAAAAGATAGCCTCAGGCATCAGCCACATTTGAATTTAAATTCTTAATTACTATGTGAGATCAGAAAATCCTTACATTTTTTTCCTGCTTAAAAATCACATAGTATTATTTATCTTAAAGGCCTATTGTAGGGATTAGAGGGGATTTTTGAAGAAATGAAAGAAGTACATGTTTAAATGTAATACTAGGCATGTAGTAAGCACTTAATAACTATAGTAAAAAATGATATGGATATTTTATTGTGCTTTTCTGATTATCACTTGCATAATTTTGAAGATTTTAACTGAAATACAAGATATTCAGAGCTGTCCTCACAAAGATAAGAGATAGCTAAAGTTGGTGTGGATGTGGAGAAAATTGAACTCTGTGCACTATTGCTGGGATTTTGAATTGGTGCAGCCACTAAGAAAAATAATATGGAAGTTTCTCAAAAAAAAAAAAAATGGAAACCACTATATGATCTAGCAATTCCGCTTCTGGGTATATATCCAAAGGAAGTGAAATCACTATGTTGAATTATTTACAGTAGCCACAACATGGAAGCAACCTAACCCATTGTCCATCAGCAGATGAATGGGTGAGACGTTGTGGTATATATAAACAACACAATGTATTCAGCCTTAAAAAAGAAAGAAATCTTGCTATTTGTGACAAAATGGATGGACCCTAAGAGCATTATGCTAAGTGAAAAGAGTCAAAGAAGGACAAATACTGTATGATCTCACTTATATGTGGAATCTAAAAAACCCCCTAAACTAAAAAACACAAGATCATCTCCTCCAACTCATAGAAAAAGAGAACAGATTTGTGGTTATCAGAGGTGGGGGATTTCACCCACCTCTGTTCAAAGGTGTTCAAAGGTACAAACTTCCAGTTGTATGATAAATAAGTACTACTGATATAAGGTACTATGTGATGATTATAGCTAACACTGTTTTATGGCATATTTGAAAGCTGTTAAGAGAGATCCTAAGCGTCCTCAGCACATTTTTTTTTCTTTTTGGTATCTATATGAGATGATGGATGTTAACTAAACTGATTGTTATGATCATTTCACAATATATGTAAATGAAGTCATGCTGTACATCTTAAACTTATGTAGTGCTGTATGTCAATTATATCTCAGTCAACTGGAAAATAAAATAAAATACAAAGAAGAGAAACCAAAAAAAAAGGAATAAATATTATAAGATATTGAGGAATATAATGGTACTTAAATTTGGAAGCTGTATGATACTCTTAACACCAATGGAAGTTTCACTTTTTGGTACCTCCTATGATGCCTTCTGGAGTTACCAGTTAATGGTGGGAAATCTAAACAATTAGGTCAAATGTTGCAATTACTTCTTTCAATATCTCTGTTACTATCTCTCAATCTCTCTCTGATGACAAATGGCATTCAATTTACTAGGTCTGCTTGAATAAAATATGCTATTTGCAAGCTTTCAGCAGCCAAAAGCTAAATCTAAAAAGAGAGGATTAAATAGCTGGACTTAGAATTTTGAGCATGAATATGAATTTCTAAGACTCGACCATTATTAATGCCTCTGTACCATGATTTTTTTTTTAAGGTTGTTGTTTATATGAAGTGGAAGGCTGGTAGTTCAACCTATTAATCTATATAAAGATTTTTAACCCCAGTTCTTCTACTGTTGGGGATTGCTCTTCCCCTCTGCCCTATGCTGGGAGGTTGTGTTTTAAAATGATTACCAGGCAATTCACCAAAGAAACACAGGTGTCTGATGTCACCTGATTCACTGCTCTTCAGTGATAAATGTCAGGCAGTAAGAGAGCTGGTGAAATCTTTTTGGGAAAAGCAAGCTTAGATTTGGAAGTCAGGAGTCCTGGTTTATGTCCTGGCTTTGTCACTTATGATTTCTAAGACTCCAGTTTTGTCCTTCCCCATTTTTGAATAATAATCACCGGAGGCTCCTTCCTGAGGAAACTTTCTTATCACACATTAGCCATGCAAGGTAAGCTGAATTTCTTTGCTGGTAAAATTGGGACTCCTGTTAGGAAAGCCAGGGCAGGGGAATGCCTACACTGTGAGTGGGGTATCTTGCGACAGACACCAAAGTCAATGGGTAGGGAACCTCATATCCCAAGACTTTAGGGTTCAGCTGACCTCACTGAGGGACAGGGCCAGATATGGCTGTCTGAGCTGCCAGAGAAGGTCATGTGGATGGACAGTGGGGTCCACTCCCCACAGTGCTTTCTCTTGGACCAGCACAGTTCCGTCACTCCAAGAGTGTGCAAGCCTTTTAAACCTAGTTGTCGCTATTGCCACACTATGTATTAACAGTCTTGGTCTGTGTTGGCTGTTGGAACTTTCTGAGCAATCCCAGGTCAAGTGACAGCTGCATGCTATGGGATTTTCAGGATAAATAAGGTAAACTATTTGTCCTTCATTAATTGTCTATACTGACAAGATATCACCATATAGGGAACTGAATCAGCTATCAGCTGATAGCCTGGAAATTTTCATTTTATTTAATAAAATCTCCCATTCATAACATATGAAAACCTATGGACAATATTAATTAAATCTAACTTAGATGAAATATGTACATTTAAATAAACTGTTCAGATCCACTACAATCAATTTTCTGATGTCTATGCACTTCCTAAAATAAAGCAATTATTCTCCACAAATTTTGAAGTGGATTAATAGATCTCATGCATGTGCATATACTTTGCCAAGATCTTACCCTCTTAATAATTTTCAAAAATATAAAGAGATGCCTGTGTGTAGTACATTAGCATTAAGAGACATCAGCCCAATGCAAATATCATAGCATTTCTACCTATACTTGCTAGGATTACAGGGGATCCAATTTTAGCTGATATATTTCAAAATACAGGCCAAATCTAATAGAATTATACATTAAGTTCTGGAATTGTTCCTTTATGTGAACATAAACCAGTGAACCATTCCAAAACCCGAAAGATACATAAATTAAAATACTAGCTACATTAATAATATACACTTGGGATTGAGGTAGGCTGAGATTAAGAGTGAATTTTTAATAATCTACAAGTTGCCAGGCATTGTGGTTATTTAAAATTTTTGTGAAGTTTCACTGGTTTTGTTTTTAATTATGTTTCTTACCACTAATTAGCTGGTGGCTGCTAGTGTCTGCTTAAATCTCCACATTTCCAGGGACCTCTACATATGGAATACTTCAGAAGAACTAGTCATGGTGTATTATACAATACTGATGACATTTTTGGTACCTCGGATAGCCTTTATAGATTCAACTGGACATATGAATAGATGTCTTCTGCTGAAATGGAGGTGGGGTTTCTTCATTCCAAGTCAGCCATCCTTTAGCAGACAAACTCTCACACCTTGTGTGAGACATCCCTCCTCTGTCGTAAGGATTGATATTCTTTCTGTCATTCAATCTGCCTGTATTAGAGCAAAAGTGAGATCAACTCTTGGGTTCTCTTGAAAAATGATTATACATAAATGCATTATATATACATTCCTAGCCATGATTATCTGAGCTCCAATTCTTTCCTCTGTAAGAGATGACTCATTTGAATAATCTCTTGTGATTTGAGAATGCTGAATGACATAATATATGTGAAAATTACTGTAAGTAAACTATAAAGTAATATTCAAATACTGGCTGGTGTTATCTCTGCAAGTTTTTGTTTCAATGTAACCTCAAATGCCTTCAAGAGAATAGCACTTGTCTGAATTTAAGTTAGGAATACAGTCAAGAATTACATTAGTTAGCAGAAATAATAAACCAGAAAATACATCCCTGCTGAATGGAGAGATATTTTGACAGTGCAGTTGGAACGAAACAACACTAGAGTTAAGCCGTTATATAGCTAATGTCTTCTCTGTGCGAGATCCCCTCAAATTTTGATATATCCTATTTTCCATTGGCCACCATGGCATGAAAACTGATTGCTACAGGTTACCAGGAAATTGTTCTCAGAAACAAAGTCAGATTCCTAAATAATAAAGTAAGATGGGGAAGGCAGAAATAAAGTTGAAATATGAATTGATTATCAAAAAAATTCTTTATTTTAAAATGATTCCTTTTATATAAATAAGTATAGAATAATTGTTAATCTACATATCATGAAATGAAAATAGACTATAGTATGCTCTTTTTATATTTGTAAGATAAAAAAAGCAGGTAGTATCTATTTAAGTTAGTAATTGGAGAATGTGGATTGAGAAAGCTGAATATGGTTTGTTTTGCTGGTTTCTTGTTAATCCAAACCTTGGGGAGACTGATGGGAAGAAGCCCGACAGTAACATAGTTTTGGGATCTTGTCAAGGTCTGAGGCAACAGTCTTGGGACATTTGCTTCAATATAGAATGAATTGGCTCTGATAGATATTTTTAACCCCTGTTTGCAAAGGCAATGTCAATGGTTCCAGTCACGCACCCCATATAAGAATCCCGATTATTAGTCATGGACACAGACGCACCATGAATGCTTTCGGGAATGAGGAAGCATATAGACAAACCAAAGACCAAGGAGTATATTGTTTTCTTAATTCTTGTACTCACTCTATATATGGTTTCTATTCCTTCCTTCAAAATATACTCATTGAAATTACAAATGCCTTCCCGTGTGGAAGCATTTATCAAATTCCTATTAGTTCAGGATAGCAGGCTGAATAAAAAAATAGCACTATAGAGACTATTGATAACTTTAATCAAATTTGGCCCCCACAGTAGCTCTTTAGAAAGTTAAATGCTGATTGAACTAATTGAACTAATCAGCCATCTTCCTCTGATTGTAGATGCTAAGGAGACAGAGAGTTGGCAATATATCCACCTTAGGCTGGTGCTCTCATCCTTTACTCAGTGAACTCTATTGACCATCCTACACTTCCTTAAGGAATCACAGCATGAAATAAAGACAAGAGTGACTCATAGACCTTGTGGTGCCAAACAGACTGGCTTAACTCAGGATTCATGAGACTTTAGCTTTGGGAATTGTGAAGTCTTTCTCCTTACTCAAAAGTTAAAAGAAAGAAACTTTGATTCTTAATTGTAGTCCTAAGGAACAACAAAACAGTGCTTTTATGATCCTTTATATTCTGAATAATCTATTTACTTTAAATCTAAGGGACGTAATTTTCTAGTAGCTGTAGCCTTGAGCTAGAAATCAGAAGTCCAGGAAGACTTATTTATTTGATTTAAAAATAACTGCCTTTGTTAAAAAGCCTAGGACACAAGCACTAAGGCATAATTAAGTATAAAAAATATTTAGGCCAAGAGATGACAGTAGTAATACAAAGAAGAAACCAGGGCAGTTGAAAAACAGCACCAGATAATGGTGCCTCATTAGTACATTGAAACAGTCAGATTTTAAAATAATGGTCTAAAACAGAAACGAGGCCAGTTGATTCAGACTAAGACAAGGGTTCTAAAGACAAGGTCCTTCTACAGAAACATTTTCAGGGCCAAAATCTTGGCTCTATTTTCTTGTATTATAAACAAACAAATGGGTGGCACTATGGCACAAGAGAAAAATTTTATTTCTGAGATTGGCAGGATTAAAATTATAACAGGCCTTAAATAAATTAAACGACTGCTCTGTATGTTTGGAGAAAGAATTTGGCATTCTTTGACTGACTGCCCAATATCTAATTCTAATAGGACTCCAGTTTCTCTTTGGGGAGTTACCTTTCCCTCATCCTGTGTCTTTTGGTGAGAGGATAATTTCTTCTGCATGCCTTTACTGATAGAGCCAAGAGGTCTCTAGCATTCCTCTCCTCCTCCTTGTGTTTCAGAGGAGTGTATAACCTAACCTTGACTGACTGGGTGCTTTCTGCTAGGACTTTGAATCTTGAGAGTGTGAATCAAGGACAGAAAAATAGTTGGATAGACTTCTTTCTAGTGGAAACTATGGAAAAATTGCCATATAAATTTTGTTATGAGGCAATGGTGTGTTTCCAGGTCCTTTCTGTCTCCCGTGCTTTCTTATAATCTGATCCTTCAAATTCCATCAATTCTGTGAAACCCTGAATTCTTTCTAATCATTTCTCTTTGGTTCAAGAGTCTGTTTCTGTTTCTTGCACTTTGGAATCACAACCATTGCACCATAGAAGCTAAATATAGCCAATTGCATGGGTAAGCTCAAGAGCAATTAGTTCCAAGTTTCCCTGTAAGTAGGGATTATTGCATGTTGGAAGCTTATGGAGATATTTTAAGAATGAAAATGAAAGCATTTTGAAAGGAGACACTAATGTTAAAATTCATTATTATTAGAGTCACTAAATATGTTATATATACATATAATAATCATTAAAATTCAAAACTACATTTTCGATCCCTGGTAGCAGTTCTTATTGGATGAATTGCTCCTGGCAAATTTGAGACCTCCTGAAATACTATTTAGCCTAGTTACCACAGCACTGAGACTAGAAACCTACCTTTGTACCCAAAAAAGTTTACAGAGGAGCACTATAGTCCTGCTTTTATTGTTAGGTAGCAGCTCCTAATGATATTTTTCAGTCCTCTTTATTTAAACATCTACATAAAAGTAGTCAGGGCTGGACTAAATGAATTAGTAGTATATATCCCAGACTGGAAAAGTCGAGAAATAATGCAGTCCAGCCCATTTCCTTGATGTTATTTCCCCTCTATACTACATCACAGTTCTGTTGCTGATTGAACACTTGTAGCTATTGAGTGTTTACTACCTCATGAGGCAGACTGCTGTGTTTCAGGGCAGCTGTACTTACTGGTTATTTTTTCTTTGAATCCAAATGTATTTTCCATTAAGTTTTATGTATTTGTTGATCATAATATTAATCCCTGGAAATAGAATAAGTTTACTTCAGATATTTGTTCATGACCCTTTAAATCCTTTTCTTTCCCTTACTATAGTTGTAACACTAGATAAGGATTAAAAATGGGGCAATACAGATGATATACAGAAAATTCTAAGGAAGCCATTACAAGTTCAGCAAGGTTACAGGACATAAGATCAATGTATAAAAAGCAGTTGTATTTCTATATAGTGGTAATGAACAATGTAAAAATTATGAAAACAATTTCATTTATAATATCACCAAAAATAATAAAATACTAAAGATAAATTTAATAAAAGAAGGGAATATCTTGCACACTGAAAATTATAGAACATTGTTGAAATAAATGAAAGGATATTTAAATGTCTGTGTCATCTTTTGACATTTCAGTTTTATGGGTCAGAAGACTTAATGTTAAGATGATAAAATTTCCCAAGTCTATCTACAGATTCAACAGAATCCCAACCAAAATGCTAGCTGACTTTTTTGCAGAAATTGACAAGCTGATCCTAAAATTCATTTGAAAATATAAGCGATAAAAGATAACCTAAGCAATATTGAAAAAAATAAAGTTGGAAGACTCACACTTCTTGATATAAAAATGTACTACAAGGCTGTGGTTATTAAGACAGTGTGATATTGGCATAAGGATAGACATATAAGTCAATGTAATAAAATTGGGAGTCCAAAAAAGACCCTTACATTTGTGGTCAATTGATTTATAACAGGAGTGCCAAGACAGTTCAATGGGGAAGAGAAATGTCTTCTTTAACAAATAGCGCTGCTATAAGAGGTCTTCCATATGCAAAAGAATGAAGTTGAATTCCACCTTTCACCATACAATTAACTCAAAATAGATCACAGGCCAGAGTGTAAAATATAAAAGTATAAAAGTCTTAGAAGGTGGGTGATTCAAGATAATGGCATGAGAGGTGACAGGGAGAACGCCTCCCTAAACCACAGATACTTCAAAAATAGTTAATTAATACAACTAACCCTAAAACAGCAACAAGAAAGAAGGCTGAACAGACTGCATACAGACCTCATGAACAGAGCAGGGTAACATAGGAAAGCCTTAATCTAGTGGGACCCAGGCCCTTCCCCCACCCCAGCTCCAGTGGAAGGAAGAGAAATGGAGCAAGGGGGTGGAAGCTTGGGACTGCTGAGTACCTAGCCCTGGAGATCTGTTTTGTGAGCGGAAGCCTATATTGTGTGGTGCTCTGGACGTTGGGGAGCTCGGACCAGCGGAGTGCTTGGGAGACTGACATTCTGGCCGTTTATGGACGGGGAATGTGCATCGGCCGCTCTGTGTCAGAGGAGGGCCAGGTGGTCTGGAGGCTTCCTAGCAGCGAGAGGGCTGCTGAAGGGGCAGGGTTTGCACGGAGCTTGCTGCATGGGAGGAGGGAGAGCTTGACAGGGTTGTCTGGGTGCACTCTGCCCAGCTGGTTGGGAACTTTGAGGAGCTTCAGGTGCTCTATCCCCTTGGCTGCCTACTCAGCTCCGAGGCCCCCCACTGGGACATGCAGCCTGCTGCAACTTCCTCCTAGCCTGCGGACACCAGTTTGCAAACTGGCAGTCACTGTGCTGGCGTCAGGCCAGCCAGAGGGAGGCCCCACCTGCAACAGCCAGAGACACAAAGCACAGAGGCTTACAAGTGTGTGCTTGGCCCACTGGCTCTGACACTGGAAACAGGCACAGCAGACAGGAATCAGAAAACAGATCTTTCCTTCCCCCAGGCACCACCTCTGCTCCCCTGCACCTCCCAACCTCACTCCAGGGCTGAGCAGCTACAGAGACTGGAGTTCCTGCACACTAGTGGGTACCACACAGAAATATGAAACATCAAAAGAACACAGTTCAGACCAAAAATCTCACGAACCCCAGAAAAAGGGCCAAACCAAACTTCCTGAAAGAGAGTTCAAAATAAAAATTATAAGTATGCTTATAGAGGTACAGAAAAATATTCAAGAACTCAAGAATGAATTTAAGTCAGAGATTCAATCATTAAGAAATTCCAAATCTGAAATGAAACATACAATGGAGGGATTTAAAAGCCGATTAGATATAGTAGAAGAGACGGTAAATGGAATAGAAATTAGAGAAGAGGAATACAAAGAAGCTAAGGCACAGAGAGAAAAAGGAATCTCTTAGAATGAAAGAATTTTGAGAGAACTGTGTGACCAATCCCAATGGAACAATATTCACATTACAGGGGTACCAGAAGAAGAGAGAGAAAAAGGGATAGAAAGTGTCATCGAGGAGGTAATTGCTGAAAACTTCCCCAATCTGGAGAAGAAGGTAGTCTCTCAAGCCATGGAGGTGCACAGACCTCCCAACACAAGGGACCCAAGGAAGACAACATCAAGACATATAATAATTAAAATGGCAAAGATCAAGGATAAAGACAGACTTTTAAAAGCAGCTAGAGAGAGAAAAAACATCACATAAAAAGGAAAACCCATCAGGCTATCATCAGGCTTCTCAACAGAAACCTTACAGGCCAGAAGGGAGTGGCATGATATATTTAATGCAATGAAACAGAAGGGCCTTGAACCAAGAATACTTTACCTGGCAAGGTTATCATTTAAATTTGATGGAGGGATTAAGCAATTTTCAGATAAGCAAAAGCTGAGAGAATTTACCTCCCACAAACCACCTCTACAGTGCATTTTGGAGGGACTCCTATAGGTGGAAGTATTCCTAAAGCTAAATAGATGTCACCCAAGGGATAGACAAAGAGTAAAGAATATGATTCATAACATACAAAGAATGGAGGAGGAAGAAAAAGGAGGAAAAAAAAAGATCCTTTAGGTTTGTTTATAATAGCATATGAAGTGAGTTAAATTAGACTGTAAGGGAATTACCCTTGAATGTTTGGTAACCACGAATCTAAAGCCTGCAATGGCAATAAGTACATACCTATCGATAATCACCTGAATGTAAATGGTCTGAATGCACCAATCAAAAGACACAGAGTCACTGAATGGATAAAAAAACAAGACCAATCTATATGCTGCCTAACCAGACACTCACTTCAAACCCAAAGACATATCCAGACTAAAAGTGAAGGGATAGAGAAAGATATTTCATGCAACTAATAGGGAGAAAAAAGCAGAAGTTACAGTAATTGTATCAGACAAAATAGACTTCAAAACAAAGAAAGTCACAAGAGACAAAGAAGGACATTACATAATGATAAAAGGGTCAGTCCAACAAGAGGATATAACCATTATAAATATCTATGCACCCAACACAGGATCATCTACATATGTGAAACAAATACTAACAGAATTAAACGGGGAAATAGAATGCAATGCATTCATTTTAGGAGACTTCAACACACCACTCACTCCAAAGGACAGATCAACCAGAGAGAAAATAAATAAAGCGACAGAGGCACTGAACAATGTATTAGTAAAGATGGACCTAACGGACATCTACAGACCACTCCATCCAAAAGCAACAGGATACACATTCTTCTCAAGTGCACATGGAACATTTTCAAGAATAGATCATATACTAGGCCACAAAAAGAGCCTCAGTAAATTCAGAAAGATTGAAATTGTACCAACCAGCTTCTCAGATCACGAAGGTATGAAACTAGAAATAAATTACACAAAGAAAATGAAAAAGCCCACAAACACATGGAGGCTTAATAACATGCTCCTAAATAATCAATAGATCAATGACCAAATAAAAACAGAGATCAAGCAGTATATGGAGACAAATGACAACAATAATTCAACACCACAAAATATGTGGGACGCAGCGAAGGCTGTGCTAAGAGGGAAATATATTGCAATATAGGACTACCTCAGGAAAGAAGAACAATCCCAAATGAACAGTCCAAACTCACAATTAATGAAACTAGAAAAGGAAGAACAAATGAGGCCCAAAGTCAGTAGAAGGAGGGACATAATAAAGATTAAAGCATAAATAAATAAAATTGAGAAGAATAAAATAATAGAAAGAATCAATGTAAGCAGGAGCTGGTTCTCTGAGAAAATAAGCAGAATAGATAAACCCCTAGCCAGACTTATCAAGAAAAAAAGAGTCTACACACATAAAAAGAATCAGAAATGAGAAAGGAAAAATCACTATGGACACCATTGTTGTTGTTGTTCTAAATAATTCTGGAACAGTTTTCAGACAATCTCAAGGAAACAAGTACAACAATAGGATTTGTTAATGGTCTGAGATCTCCCTCAGGGAGTCAGCCCACCTGTGGAGAGGCTTCTGTGGCCCAGAGCCTCTGGGAAGGAAGGAGGCGCAGGCTAGGTGGAGGGAGCCATGGCCTCCACCTCCCTTGGCTTGGCCTTACTGATGGGGTCCCTTGGCAGCATCAGCTCCTGGATTATGGCATATGCAGGACATCATGGGAAGAAGCAGATTTTCACCAGGGACAGCCACAGCAGCCCCATGGGGCCCTTGGATGCGCTCTTGGCTTGGGCAAGCTGTGCCTGGTACTTCACTGCAGCCAGGAAGCCCTCCAGCCCCACCTCTGTGATCTGGTTTCGGAGGAGGTTGAGGTGCAAGAGGACCTTGTTCCCTGGCATGAAAACTTTCCCGTCCCGGTGCTCCACCAGCTCTAGGAGAGGACTGACCATCTCAGTAGTCTCAGCTACCAGCTGCTCTGACTCCAGGGGGTTGCTGCGCTTCTCTTTGATCCCAGTCTTGGGCCCTTTTCCCTTGGTTGATTTCTGCTCAGGGATGATTACCTTCCCCTTGCCTGCCTTGAAGTCATCTTTTTTAAGGGTTCCCTTTGTAGGCAACTGCCCAGAGCCTGACTTCTCCTCTTTCTTCACTACTTCCCCTAACTTCTTTTTCCTGCCCAGGCCCCTAGGGGCCTTCACCATCTGCGTCTTGTCTGTCTTGTCCGCCAATAAAACACTGCCGAGCCCCCCTGTCTGGCTCTTCTCACGGTCTGTTTTGGAGTACCCGGATCAAGAGGTGGAGGCGATCAAGAGCGTGCCTGTGTCCCCTTCTCCAGGAGGAGGCGCCGGCCCTCCACCACCTCGGTGTGCGTCAACTCAAAGGGGCGCCCTCATCCCCAATGTGGTTGAAACTCAGGTAGAGCGAGACCAGGGTGCGTTTGCAGCTGTGCAGTGCAGACAGACCCTTCCAAGGCTGATCCAGGAGGAAACCGAAAATCTGAATAGACCAATTACCAGCAAAGAAATTGAATTGGTAATCAAAAACCTACCTAAGAACAAAACGCCTGTCCAGATGGTTTCACTGCTGAATTTTATCAAACATTTAGTGAAGAGCTAATACCCAACCTCCTTAAAGTTTTCCAAAAAGTAGAAGAGGAGACAATACTCCCAAACTCATCCTATGAGGCCAACATCACTCTAATATGAAAACCAGGCAAGGACATAACAAAAAAAGAAAATTACAGAACAATATCCCTGATGAATATAGATGCAAAAATACTCAACAAAATATTAGCAAACTGAATTCAAAAATACATAAAAAAGATCATTCATCATGATCAAGTGGAATTCATCCCAGGGATGCAAGGATGGTACAACATTCGAAAATCCATCAACATCATCCACCACATCAACAAAAAGAACAAAAACCACATGATGATCTCCATAGATGCTGAAAAAGCATTCAACAAAATTCAACATTCATTCATGATAAAAACTCTCAACAAAATGAGTATAGAGGGCAAGAACCTCAACATAATAAAGGCCATGTATGACAAAACCACAGCCAACATCATACTTAACAGCGAGAAGCTGAAAGCTTGTTCTTTAAGATCGGGAACAAGACAAGGATGCCCTCTTTTATTCAATATAGTTCTGGAGGTCCTAGCCACACAATCAGACGACACAAAGAAATAAAAGGCATCCAGATAGGCAAAGAAGAAGTCAAACTATCCCTGTTTGCAGATGACATGATATTGTACATAAAAAACCCTAAAGAATCCACTCCAAAACTACTAGATCTAATATCTGAATTCAGCAAAGTTGCGGGATACAAAATTAATACACAGAAATCTGTTGCATTCCTATACACTAACAGTGAACTAGCAGAGAGAGAAATCAGGAAAACAATTCCATTCACAATCACATCAAAAAGAATAAAATACCTAGGAATAAACCTAACCAAGGAAGTGAAAGACCTATACCCTGAAAACTACAAGACACTCATGAGAGAAATTAAAGAAAATACCAATAAATGGAAATTCATCCCATGCTTTTGGCTAGGAAGAATTAATATTGTCAAAATGGCTGTCCTGCCTAAAGCAATCTACAGATTCAATGCAATCCCTATCAAAATAACAACAGCATTCTTCAATGAACTAGAGCAAATAGTTCTAAAATTCATATGGAATGACAAAAGACCCCAAATAGCCATAGCTATCCTGAGAAGGAAGAATAAAGCAGGGGGAATTACGCTCCCTGACTTCAAGCTCTACTACAAAGCCACAGTAATCAAGACAATTTGGTACTGGCACAAGAACAGACCCATAGACCAGTGGAACAGAATAGAGAGCCCAGATATAAACCCAAGCATATATGGTCAATTAATATATGATAAAGGAGCCATGGATATACAATGGGGAAATGACAGCCTCTTCAACAGCTGGTGTTGGCAAAACTGGACAGCTGCATGTAAGAGAATGAAACTGGATTATTGTCTAACCCCATACACAAAAGTAAACTCAAAATGGGTCAAATACCTGAATGTAAGTCATGAAACCATTAAACTCTTAGAAAAAAACATAGGGAAAAATCTCTTGGACATAAACATGAGCAACTTCTTCATGAATGTATCTCCCCAGGCAAGGGAAACAAAAGCAAAAATGAGCAAGTGGGACTAGATCAAGCTGAAAAGCTTCTGTACAGCAAAGGACACCATCAGTAGAACAAAAAAACATCCTACAGTATGGGAGAATATATTCATAAATGATATATCTGATAAGTGGTTGGCATCCAAAATATATAAACAGCTCATGCACCTCAACAAACAAAAAGCAAATAAGCCAATTAAAAAATGGGCAGAGGAACTGAACAGACACTTCTCCAAAGAAGAAATTCAGATGGCCTACAGGTACATGAAAAGATGCTCCACATTGCTAATCATCAGAGAAATGCAAACTAAAACCACAATGAGATATCCAAAAGACAAACAACAACACATGTTGGTGATGATGTGGAGAAAGAGGAACCCTCCTACACTGCTGGTGGAAATGTAAATTAGTTGAACCATTGTGGAAAGCAGTATGGAGGTTCCTCAAAAAACTCAAAACAGAAATACCATTTGACCCAGGAATTCCACTCCTAGGAATTTACCCTAAAAAAGCAGCAGCCCAGTTTGAAAAAGACATATGCACCCCTATGTTTATCACAGCACTATTTACAATAGCCAAGAAATGGAAGCAACCTAAGTGTCCATCAGTAGATGAATGGATAAAGAAGTGGTGGTACATATACACAATGGAATATTATTCAGCCATAAGAAGAAAACAAATTCTACCATTTGCAACAACATGGATGGAGCTAGAGGGTATTATGCTCAGTGAAATAAGCCACGTGGAGAAAGACAAGTATCAAATGATTTCACTCATCTGTGGAGTATAAGAAAAAAGAGAAAACTGAAGTAACAAAGCAGCAGCAGACTCACAGAACTCAAGAATGGACTAACAGTTACCAAAGGGAAAGGGACTGGGGAGGATGGGTGGGAAGGGAGGGATGTGAGGGGAAAAGGGGCATTACGATTAGCACACATAATGTAGTGGGGGGAAAGGCAGTATTTACAGAAAAGTCAAGTAATGATTCTATAGCATCTTACCATGCTGATGGACAGTGACTGTAATGGCGTATGTGGGGGGGACTTGATAATAGGAGGTGTAGTAACCATAATGTTGTTCAAGTGATTGTACATTAAAGATACCAAAAAAAAAGTCTTAGAAGAAAACATAAAATTAAATATTTGTGACTTTATGTTAGGCAGTGGTTTCTTAGATATGAGACAAAAACTGTGCGTGAAAAAAGCAGAAATACATGGGACATCACGAAAATTAAAACCTTTTATGCTGTACCTGATAGCATCAAGAAAATAAAAAGACAACTATGGAATGGATGAAAATATTTGCAAATCATCTGATAATAGACTTATATTCAGAATATATAAAGAACTCTTAAAATTCAAATATAAAAGCACAAATAAACCAATTTGAAAAATGGGTAAAGGATATGAATACCCATTTCTTCAAAGAAGTTATACAAATGGCCAATAAGCACATGAAAAGTTGCATGTAAGCCATTGGGGAAATGTAGATACCACTTCACACCTATCATCAAAAATACAGACAGTAATAAACATTCGATAGAATGTAGAGAAAAGCGAACCCTCATAAATTTCTTGTGGGAGTGTAAATTGGTGTAGCTGCTTTGGAGAATAGTTTATCTGGTCCTCAAAATCTTAAACATGGAGTTACTATGACTCAGGTTACATGGAGTTACATGACTCAACAATTCCATTCCTAGGTATGTATCCAAGAGAAATGAAAAACACAGCCACACAAAAATGTGTACACAAATGTTCATAGCGGCATTATTCATAATAACCAAAAAGTGAAACAACCTGATGTCCATCAAGAGATGAATGGACAAACAAAATATGGTTTATTTGTCCAGTGGAATATTATTCAGTCTTAAAAAGAAATGAAATTCTGAGATATGCTACAGTATGAATGAACCTTGAAAACATTCAGCTAAGTGAAATAAACCAAACACAAAAGGCCACATACTGCATGATCCCATTTATATGAGATGTCCAGAATAGTTAACTGTGGAGACAGAAAGTAGATCAGTTTCCTGGAGGAACTGGGAGGGAAATGGGGAGTCACTGCTCTTGGGTATGGGTTTTCTTTTTGTAGTGATATAGGGTTCCAAAATTAGATGCTGGGTCTGCACAACTCTGTGAATATACCAGAAACCATTGAGTAGTATACTTTAAATGTGTGAATTTTATAGGGAGTGAGTTATATCTCAATAAAGCTATTTAAAAGTGTATTGAAAACAAATAAGCAAACAAAAAAATGAGGCAAGACCAAGAACAGATCTTCCAACAGGTTAAATACAGAACAGGAATATTGCCCTCACCCTGTGTGATCGTTGGCAGCATTCACATTTTATAATTACTGTGCTTGTTTCCTTATTATTTCTTGTCTTCTTCACTAGCCTCTGAATTCCTTGAAGAAAGGGATTTCTGTCCTGTTTACCACTGTATTTCCAGCTCTAAATACAGTATATTGAACTGATAGATACCCAATAAAGACTTGTTATTGTTGGTAGGCCAACTGAAACCCGACTCCTGTGCTGCAATTAATGCATTAAACAACGCATACAGGAATGTTGTATAAATAGTTAAGAATGCAGTTTGCCAACTTAAACATCTCTATCTAAACATCTCTTCAATTGCACGTGAAAATATTTTGAAAGACCACATCAATAGCTACACAGAAATCTAGGTATTTCCTATGCACAGTACCGTACGGCAACATGGATAAAGCGAATGAGCTGAGCTGGCATCACGTTCTCAGTGGGCCTGGAACAGCATGAGAGTTTCACATAATGGGGATGAGTTTGTCAAGAGTTCAAGAGGGTAAGAGACAGTGCATCAGAAAAAGGTTTTATATGCAATCCCTATGCCGATGATTTCCATTGCATTGACACCCTAATAATGATAATATTATCTTAAACATATACAGTGTTCTTCCATTTACAAAGATCTTTCACATATATCTCCATTTGGCCAAAAGTCAAGGGAAGATAAGTCCACCCAGAAATCTGGACAACAGCCTGTGACCCTTCACTAAGTAAAGATTCTAAAGGTTCTAATCAATGCCTATAAAAAAAAGAAGGCAATACTATCAGCTGTCAGTAATGGGACCCTTGCAATGATTGCCCATGTCTTAAACTTCTCAGGGACACTACCAACAGTGGAGGGAAGTCCCATGCTTCCTTCATCCAGAAACTTCCTTCTGCTGTTTTATACTTTTATGGCTTCTGTGTATGGTATTCTTTGATATAGATCACCTACATATCATCATCTTCTCTTGAAGCCTTTTTTTAAGGATGCAGGGCCTACTCACATCCTCTGCTAACAAGGGAATCTGCAGGTGGTTTCCTCATCACATCTAGTTACCTGCAACTCATGGTTGACTAACCTTTGTTGTGGCTACACTTTCATAATGGTAAGACCTCAGATCTCCCTCTGTGTGCCTTCTTTGAAGTTATCTAGCCATCCATGACATAACATCAAATAATTTATATCCTAATTGAATGGTGATTATCTTTTAACCAAGTCAGTCATTAAAATTTCTCTGCTTATATGTAATATTAATACCAATAATGATTAGTAAGTGGAGGTCAGAAATGGGGAGTAAGTGAATGTTGAAGCAGAGATAAAATTTTTTCTCTGCTGTCTTAGTTGGGAGAAAGCTAATCAAACTAGAACAAAAATTAGAGTATATTCCCATCTCTTAATGAGGAGGAACTTTTGTTTTCTGCTTTAGAGACTTGTTGATAATTTAATTTTCAAGCATGTTATTGCTTTTATAATCAGTACAAACATTACAATATTGTCATTTGGAATAAATAAATACATGAAACAATTAATTGGCCCCAGCCCTTAAGTGACAGACTTAGAAATGTTGTTCATTCTAAAGACCATTTGATTAACTTGGTAAATATTTCCTAAGCCTATTGTTTGACAGGTACATATGGGTCTATAAGAAACTGTATAGAAATCTCTACATTGTCTCAAAACAATAAGGAATTACTAAAACAGTCACTTCTGTATAAATAAATGCTCAAGATGTATAGCTGAAACAGACTTTATACTGGTTCCCTCATAATTATTTTAAAAACTAAAGAAGCACTTTGAATCCTTTGGGAGTGAAGGTCGAGGTCAGAATTGAATCTCTTCATCAATGTGTTGTTTACATTACTTGACTGTGTTTGGGAGGAAAGAGATAAGAGGATTTAGAATGATTTCTTCTCGTTTATAAACCTAAGAAAGTACAAAAGAATAAAGCTTTAATTCAACACAGGTTTTCTCCCTACACAATAATCAAGTTTCTTCCCTTGCAGAATGACTATTATTATATAAACAGGAATTGATGAAATTGCTTGCTTAACAGAATTATTGTTGGGTAAAATTTGCTGTTAAAAAACTCAACAAAATAATGTTCTTTGCATCATCCCTTTAGATGTGAAAATTGCTTGGTTTTACAGAATGCTTCTTGCATGATATTTGACTGTACTAGCACTTCAGTATTCCATTTGTTTCATAATATTAATAAGTCTTTCTTCCCAGAGAAAATGTTAGCAAGGATGAAACTGCCTTAAGTTGCTCTGTGACCTCCAACTATTAAAAGAGGTCTGATGATTTTAGGACTTGGTTTTGGTACATTGGTGTTTCTTTTTCTGAGTTGGTTGTTATATGGTACTTGGGACATTGTTCACTTTTTTCTTTCATAGCAAATAAGATAATTTCTACATAAGCTATAGAAATGAACACTGGATTTGGCATCAGAAAAGCAAAAGCTGAATCCTACTTCTGGCACTTTCTAATGGTGTGAGCTTGAAAAATCCACTTAAAATTCTCTGTGTTCTGGTTTCTTCATCTGCAGAGTGGCCCTGCCTCATAGAGAGGCATGTTATTGGAACTGAAATGCAATAATGAAAGTGAAAAGTCTGGAAACTAGAAAGCACAAACAAGGATTATGTGGCTTTGTTATTAGGAACAGGTTACCTTCCAAAGGGTGATGTTTCAGTTAGTTATTTGAAACACAAAGACACTATTTCAGAATGCACTGTACCGAAGGAATTCTCAGATTTATTCAGGTGGTGGAGCACCTGGAAGGCATGGTGTTTTTGCAAAACACAATGAAATACTGACATATTTAACATAGTAACATCAACTAATGATAAATAGGAATTAAGTATATGTATATCGTATCAGATTACAACCAGGAATATATGTGCCCATGAAAATCAGTTTTCCATTTTAGGTATTATGGGTTCTTTGTCCAATCGTCATTGATGCCTTGTTGTTTGCTAGGCTTAATTGCAGATAAGAAGCAGTGGTTGGCAGAGATTTAAGAAATATTAATGGAAAAATTTTAAATTGAGAATATATTCCAAGCACATGGATTCTGCTCTGCCTCCCTCCCCCATCTCTCTACACCACTGTAATTGACACAGGGCCAGCTTGTGAATCATCATTTATGTGGGAGAAGAGATTGAGATTCATGATCACAGAGTGATTCTGTACCCGGGCTAGCTCAAAAACATCTATTTAATCCATAATGTGGCTGTTCTAGTAGTAATAACGCTATAGGTCATTTACAAACCCAGCATTTTTAAATTCGGCAATGCTGTTTTTGAAATGATGGTGGAGGTTAATTCTAATCATCTTTAATAAGTGCTTTTAGGGTTTAAAAAAAGCAGCTTTTAAAGTTTTTCCTTACATAAAAATGAAAAATACCAAGATCGAAAATGCCAGGAGCATTTCTATTGTTGCTCTTGTTAGAAAGAAATATCCTTACTGTTCCAATGGCGATTTGGTTAATGTAAAAATTACAGTTTCCCTTATTCCTCTTTCCCTACTACCTCATCTAACACTTAAAAATATATATTATTGCTGAAATCTGTTGGCCATTTGGTCAAATAAAAGTGAAATAGAAGTGTTAGACTAAAAAACATGGCCTTGATTTTGAACAATTTAATAATCTAGTTTTTACCCTTTACTGACACAGACCCATTATTTACTAAATCATAAAAGTGAGGTCACATTGTTTTCCCTGGGACTATTTTGGTTTGCATGGCTTGTGCATGAATTTTTCATGAAGCTCTGTCTTCGTTGCCTCATGACCACAATCCACCATGGTATAAAGCATGTAATGTTTGTGTAAAGGTCACAAAACATGGTATCAGGGAATTGACTTGTAATTATAATACTGTCCCATTGAACAGGTAACTCCACTTCTTTGGGCATTGGTTTCCTTATCTTTAACATGAGAAGATGAAACTTAGGTTCTCTATCCTCCAGGGCCAGACCTATGCTTCATGTTACATGAGCACCCGTGCCCTAAGTCTGGAATGAGTTACCTCTTCTCTCATCTGTTGTCCTCAAAGGCTGAGATACTTGTCAAGAGTTCCAACTTCTCTGAATAATCTGCAATCTAGGTGTCACTCATGAATTCTCTATTTATAGAAGACACCAGGCATTTGGGTCTTTAGTGTGAGATGATCAATCACACTGGTTATGTCAAAATTTGCCCCTAATCAGCTCTCATCCAGTAGTGCTGAAAAGAGGGAAAACAGTAAAGGTGGTAACTTAGTCCTGGGCAAATGCAGTCCTGGGAACCTGTGCAGATGAGGGATAAAGGGTGTGAAGTATTGTCTTCCATGCCACCATCAGTTTATTTAAGAGCCGTCAGGAAGATGACTGGCTTCTGTGATTTTGTACAGATGGAAACAAAAGGAAGTGAACAAAAGCAGATTTAAAAATGTGAATATGACATGGTAAGAAGGTAAGTGTTAAAGATTGAATTATTGTCAGAAATTCTTCATGCCTCTCTGTCTCAGAATTATATATCCATGCCCTTTGCCATGTTGCTGCAGTACCACCCACTGGTGTGGTTGGAGTCTGTTTTCCCACCCCATGATACTGGACTGGATTTTGTGATTTACTTTAACTAACAGATGTGGGAAGAAGTTACACCACCAGTTCTAGGCTGAGTCCTGCGTTCTGTTTCTGTGATTTGTCTTGAGAATATTCCCCTCGTTGCCACTGGTCCAAGGAGAATCGTGTGTAGCAGATATAAACCCAGCTTACAGTTTTCAGTCAAACCCAAATGACCTAAAAGAGCTGTTCCAACCATAAATTCATGAGCAAGGAAAATAAATAATATAATACTTAAGTTCTTTAAGCCCTGAATTTTGGGGTAGTTTGTTATCTGACTTATTGCGGCCGTAGCTGATCAAAGTGCTTAGAAAATGTTATTTAACATATTAGAAGATGGAATTAATTATCAGTAAGTTAGGTCATAAGTCTAACCACCCTCCTTTTTTTTCTTCTTCCCCATCTCCCTGAACTCTTCCTTTTCTCCTTCTTTCTTCCCTTCTCTTTCTCCTTTCTTTTCTTTCAGAAATATTTATTGGAAGCCTACTAAGTATTCAAAACTGTGCTGGGCTGAGAAAGAAGTCTGATACCACCCCCACCCTTTTTGGAACTTGATGATAGTATGTGTTATGAAGAGGTGTCATGTGGTAGACAGGCAGACACCTTAGGAAGTAACCTGGTCTGGAGAATTTCCCAGAGGGCAGGACAGTTCAGGGTGAGGATGTGAGTTGTGCTTGCCATGAGAAAAGGAAGCTTCTGAGACAGAGAAAACGCATTTTAAGAACAAAACAAACGTTATCATCATCAACAACAAAAACAAACTACAGTGAAAGGCAGAGATTAGGAGGGAAAGTCATGCCGGACACAGCTGAGAACATAGGCAGGTTTGTATGCCTGGGTAGACACCTTGGACTGTTTTCAAACAGGAATTGGGGACTCATTAGAATTTGCATGAGTTTCAGAAAGTTCTTCGGGTCTCAGAGTCGAGAACCGCTCAGAGGAGGGAAGGAGTGGACTCAAAGGGTTACAGGTTTTTGCAGTGATGTGAGTGAAATGTTCTTGGCTTATCTAGTAAGAAGGCAGTGGAAATGGTGAATAGTGGTTGAACTTGAGAGATATGTAGGAATGCAGGATAATTGGATATGGAGGTTGAAGAAGAACAAATAGTTAAGGATGCTTCTGATTTGTTCAAGTGGCTTGAGTTGGTGCTTTTCCTGAATAAGAGAACACTAGATGAGGAGCAGATGTCGGTGGGGATGTCATGAGTTCATATGTAAATTTGTTGAGTTTGGTGTATGTACGAGACATCAAGTAGAGTTTTGCGGCCAGAGTCTTAGATATTCTAAAACTATTTCTAAATTGAATAGCTATAAATCCTACACTTGAATGGTTCTCTAACCCCTAGCCCCTGAAGCAACTCATACTTGAAAAAAATTAACCTAGCCCAATGACTATAGGACTAAGCAGACAAAAATGTAATAAATGTGTTCTTTTTCTCTTTTTTTTTTAACTAAAAAATCAATTGTTTGATATAGTAGTCAGGTAGGAAGTTTTCTCAATAAGTTAATAGAGTAAATAAAGGGGGAAGATAAGGTATCTAGAAAACAGAACATTCAATAGAAGAGAATGGCAAGTGGGATTCTGAGGTGGATGGGTAGGCTGGCACCTGTGCAGAAACCAGGAGAGAAACTGGAGCAGAAGGATGGACCCCTGAGTAAGGTGCATCTAAGGAAAAAAAAAAAAAAGAATGACAGAATATTTGATGAGTTTGAACACACTGAAAATAAATTTTAAGTCCAGTAGAGTCAAAATGAATTAGTGAAAGTACTTAGAAAGTTTAGCTAACAATTAAAAAAGGGTAATGTCTAAATCCAGAAGAGGAAAAAATATAATAGTATATTATATCACTTAACAGGGAATACAACTTAAATAGTTATAATTATGTGATCACTGAGAACCAGCTTAAAACAAGAGATACGACCATTTGGGGAGGTTGGGGGATGACAGAAATAGTTGTAAGAGAGTTAAAGTCCCATTTTTTTAAAAGAGAGAATTTAGTAGATATAAAAAAAACAGAAAAAAAAATACCTTTGTAACTACGTGGTTTGAAAATTTTAAGGTACAGACCAGAAAAAATAGCTAAAAGAGGGGGCAATGAATGTCAGCAAAGAGGAGTAGGGACAGAAGAGGTGAAAGAATCTTTTTTAGTTATAAACTCAAGTATTTGACTTTAGAAACTTATAGTGTTTATAATATTTGACTTCAGGAATTATGTGCATGCATTACTTTTGGTTTTAGAAACATATTATTTAAAAAAGCAAAGACAAAAGCAATTGCTAGGCTTCTGGTAGACACACCTTTCTTTTACTGGAATATTCTGGTTGAGCACAAATTCGTAATTTAAACACTGACAATCTATGTTTCAACTATTCAGTTCTTCAGTGCAGGAATAGCTTCTGATTTAGAAAGGCAAGTATGATAACCAGTGAACTGGTGTATTCCTTGAAAACCCTCACATCCCTGCAAGAGAACAATTTCTGTCAGTCAAACCTCATGGCTTACCCCCCTCCCTTGGCCAGCTCCAATTTCCCCTTTTAACCCACGCACCTGGGAATTCAGCCTTACTGCTGCCTCACTGCCACCCCCAACCTCTCCGCATAGGCCCCACCATGCCTCACAGCTGCCATGGTACATGTGATACTCTCTCAGCTTCTTGTCTCTTAACGAAGCAAGCAAATCGTTTTTTGGTGTTTTGGGCTTTTTCTATCTCCAATCAGAGGGAGTGACATGAATAACAAATGTCAGGGAAATGACTGGGCTCTCAGGACCTTATAGACTAAGTTCTAGCCCAGTTTGTCTTGGTATTTGTTAAACAGAACAGAGCTAGGCATGTTCTTCTCCTACCACTATCTAGTTGCATATTCTGAGAAGGTCCTAAGGCTGCCTGTTCTGAAAACCCTTGAGCAGATCTGAGTCATTCTGGTTTATCATGAAATGAATGAACTCTTACCATTCAACATATAGTAAGTTCTTCATGTGGTTCCAAGCACACTCATTCCTCTCGACCAGGACCACTCCTATCCTGGGTAGCCACATATACAATATTTCCCTTCCTTCAGATCTCTTCTCAACCATCACCTTATCCATGAGGCCTTTCCTGACCACTCCATTTAAAATTACAACCCTCTCCAAGAACTCCCTACACTCTACCCTGTTTCAAATGTGCCCATACCACTTATCACCACATAAATACAGTATTTTACTTGTTTATTCCTGCCTTTCCCTTCCATAAGGAAAGCTCATGGCAACAGATTTTGATATCCGAAGGGCCTAGAACAGTTTCTAGCATATGTACTCAATAAGCATTTTCTCAATAAATGAAATAATATCAGTTCATAACTGATCTTAAGTGTAGGCCCAGTGAACAATTCAACTTTTTAAGTATTTTTCAACAAATAAAGATCATAAATAAGAAATATCTTAGATTAATTCAAAGTATTAAAACTTTAAATCTCAGATCCAAATGTTGGATGCTGCAAGAGGGAAAATACCCATTTTCTAATATAGAAGTGCTACTCAATAAATATTTATTGGATGGCATTGGGAAGGCAAGGACACATTTCAATGTGAAATATATGGTCTCACATTGTCCCAGAGATTCAAATAGTTCATTATAAGCAGAGAGTCTTGGAAGTAGAACACGGGTATGTGAGGAGTGAGGAGGAAGCAGATGCCCAGGAGCCATCACCAGATCACACTTAGTCCTATCAGCCATGGGCAATATCTGCAACATTTAACATGGAGTCACTATGTCGGTTTGTGTTTTACAGAACGTCTCCTTCACGGAAGTGGGGAGGATTTATTGGGAAGGCCAGGCAACATTGCCCAGGCCCATCAGGGGATCACGGTGGCCCAGGTAGGACATGATGGGAACCTGAACTGAGACAGGATAGTGAGAGAGGGAGAAGGGTGTAAAGACCTGAATACTCAACTAGTCAAACCCTCGTACATTTCTGATGGGATTTAAAAATGACACAGTAACTTTGGAAAGCTGTTTTGCATTAAGCATGGAGTTACCTTATGATCCAGAAATTCCACTCCTTGGCATCTACACAATGGAACTGCAGGCATATGTCCATATAAAAGCTGGTAAGTGAAGGTTATTCGTAATAGCCCCAAAGTGGAAATAGCTCAAATGTCAACCCACTCACGAATGGATAAACAAAACATGGTCTATCCATTCAATGGAATATTATTTGGCCATAACAAGGAATGAAGTGTTGATATACACTATAATATGGATGCATCCTGAATGCATTATACTATGTAAAAGAAGCCAGCCACGAAAGACCACATATTATACAGAACAGGCAAATCAATAGAGACAAAAAATAGATTAACAGTTGCCAGGCACTGGGGGAAGGATGCATGGGGAATGAGTGCTAATTGGTATGGAGTTTCCTTTTGGGGTAGTAAAAATGTTTTAGAATTAGAGCATGGTGGTGATTGTACAACTCTATACTACAAACAATAGAACTGTACACTTTAAAAGAGTAATTTTTATGGTATATGAATTATATTTTAATAGTTTTTTGAAGAAGTATTCAGCAAGTAAAATGGACAGACTTTGGTAACGTATTGAGTAGAAGGAACTTGGTTTTCAGTTTATATAACTAACTTTAGGGCAAAAATGGAATAGGCAGGGAGATGCCAAGAAACAAATGGGGAGCTGGACAAAGGATGCCTGTGGGAAGTGAATCTGAATGGAATGAATAGTGGAGGCTTCTGTGTTTGCTCTAAAATAATTAAAACAGGAAGGGGATAAATCATGGAAAGTGCACTGCTCTTTAAAACTATAATCAACGAGTCAAATTTGATTAAGAAGGCAAGCATAAATTGTCCAACCAAGAACTATAAAGACGTAAGTAACAACAATCAAAAAATGTCACTCAGAAGGAGTAGGTTTGAAAAGGCACAACTTCAGCACAGAATTATTTTGGCCCATGAAACTCAGTTCATATTTCACCACATTTCACTAGATAAATTGCATGGCCAAAATTGAGAAAGGAGTTAAAATAAAATCTAATCTTTAAAGACTTCAGGGATTATAGGCCTGGAAGAAATATTCTCAGACATAAACATGCGGGTTTTATGTATTTGGTGCCAATACTATCAACTTTAGAAGCTGATAAGAGCATGAATAATTTGAATAAAATTGACTTCAAGCTGCTTGGTTGCCATTTCTGACTGCTCCTGACCCAGCTCAGGGGTTATTTGCATCTGTGCAGGGATGGGGCAAAGGATTTGAGGTCGGCCTGTCTCCACTTCGAGACTCTGAAGCCAAGCCCTCCTTTCTGAGGACTCCTCCATGTTCACATGTCACTTGGAAGGAATAGATTTGAAATGGCACAGTACCACCCCTGAACTCCTGATAGCACATGGATAGAAGCTGGAGATGATATTCCTATTTTTTTGTAGGAAACATGCCCACTTCCAGTCAAGTGAGCTCTTCAATGCACTATAAGCCAACCCAAAAGTAATATGGGAGAACCACGTGACTTCAAACAACTGTCTCTGCGCTCAATACCTATTTTAAAAGCAATTTGAACAATTATCAATGCTTAGGTATCCACTACATATCAAATAGAATATAAAACTGAAGTTCAGCTACTCAACCTATGCAAGCCACATGGCTGGTAAAAAAGCAGACTCAGAATCGGACCCAGGGGCACAACTGTGCCAAGATCATACATCAGGCTGTTTCTCCACAGGGAATCCCCTTGAGTAACAAGCAACATCTCGGGATCCACAGCACATTTTGGTCAGAGAATTATCCGACAACTGGGCTGTCATTCTTCTCAGAAACCTGTGGGGCTCTACAACTCCCAGAATACAGCATTAGTCCCGCAGCCCATTAACACTGCTGCTTTTAAGACCCGGAGCATCTCCACCATTTTAAACTGAATTCCACCCTGAGACGGACTTCATCCACCTTTTGAGAAATAGCTCTCTTTCTTTTTCAGACTGCCCTTCGGCGACACAGCCTTGCATATCTAACATCCTTGATGTTTGGTAAACTGGGGGTAGAACCAAGTTTACATTTTATTTCGGGATTATTTTATTTAGAAGCATTTGAACTCAACTCTGTGATTTTGGAGACACGAAATGCGGAGAAGATAACTTGAAGCAATACCTGATTAACGCTGAATAATTCAGAACTAATCAAAGTGTATTTTAAGCAGAATGCCTAAGCTAACGCATTTCGAATATGAGCCATATGATTACTTAGAAGAAAATAGGAAGAGGAGTTTTTTAATTCAACCAGATTTAGAATCAGCATTTTAATTGTAGCAACACTTCAGTCTTCACATTTCCTTTGTCTCCCACAGGTGTATTTCCCCCCCAATCCTTATACTCTAATTTTTCTCTGTGGTAGTACTTATTTAATGCTGTACTATCATGCAGATGCTTCTCATCTCTCCAGATCAACAGAGAGGCGTGGGGCAGCAGCTCCCTACAGAGCTCAGGGTGGGACCAGTGGCAGAGAGAAGCAGTCATTTCTAGGAACAGGTCCCGGCTATGCAGAGGACATGCAGTTCCAGAAAAGTGAATGAAGCCTGGGAAAGCAACAGGGTGATATAGCCAAAAACAGGTTGGGGGCTTCATGAGGCCCCATCTCAGAAAGGTATTATGCACAAAAAAGTACCATCAGGCATGCAATAATAATAAAAATAATTCTATTATTTATTTTTTATTTACTTATTTAAAGTAATAATAATAAAGGGGACTCATTTATAATCCATGACAATACTCCATAATGTCCGCTTTCTAATAGTAGTCCTCATTCTAGAATCCTTTCACCTTCCTCAACTATACAGACAGCTTTATTTCTCCCTCTATGAATTCTCAGTACCCAGCATGCTTGCCAAATGGTGCTTGTGCTTTATTTCTTCCCTTTCTCTCTCATTTTTCTCATCTCCTCTTTCTCCCCCTCCTTCCTATTTCCCCCAGTTGGCATCCCGGGTCTGCTACAGAGGACGCCTGTACTTCTGTGGGGTATGGGAATAAAGTCCTCAAGCCATGGGAGCTGCCATGGCTTGAGATGCCTAAGATCATGACTAAGTCTACTTTTTCCCAGTGGCATATCCTTCTAGTAGGCAAGTTTTGTCCTTATAAAATCAACAACTCAAATGCTTCCAATACACTTTGAGTGCCCACTTATGCTGTGAACACATGAAAAGTTCAAGGTCCCTTTGCTCATGTGATTGCCTGAATCCACAGCCTGTTCATCTGGTCTGAAGCATGGGAACTCAGATGGAAGAGAGATGTAGCTGAATATGTTTACAGAAACTGAAGCCTTTTCTACGTTTTCCATTAACCCAACTTAGCCAAACATAGTCTGCAAAAACTCAGGAAGGAGGTGAATTGAAATTTAACACTAAAGTTCAAGAAAGCCTTTTATCCCAATTATGAGTCCATAATCTTCCAATCTGTTAAAATATTCAGAAACCCATTTAAAAATATTTCACATATGTTAAAATGATATCATAAAAGCTGGATGAGCATGACTGGGGACTTACTATGTAATTATGATCGAGCCTTAAGGCAAGCAGTAAAGTCAGTTATTAGGGAGCAAACTAATCACCCTTTAGCTGTGCAAACATGGAAAAGTAGCTTCTCTGAGACTCAGTTTTTTTTACTTTAAAATGAGAGATTTGATAATCTGGCCTCAGCAAATTTTTTCAGCTATCAGATTTTGGTTTTAATTGACCTGGGTTGTTTCTCTCATTTTAGTCATCTCTGATAAACTTTTATAGTTTTTCTACTTGTTCCTCTATATAGTACTTTGATCTGAAGAAACAAAGATAATCTAATCAAATTTACTGTGCCAGAAAGAAGATTTAGGGATAACTGTAAGATTAATGCTATTATAAGATTAATGCTATTATCTTTAACAACTATTGTTGATTTCCCATACTATTTTTCTGAACTATCTCTAGCTTTTTTGTATTTCCAATTTAAATTTAACTTGATGAATAAAATTATTTGGACCATTTAGTATTAGAGCACTGATATTTTCTAAACTTTTGAATGTTATATTTTCTGTGTGCTTCTGTCTTGAAGAATGTGTTATTCTTGTGTCATTAGGTGTTCATGGTGCTTAGTTAAAGGCATTAACAACCGCCTTATCTTTGTATGATCCTGAGGCCAGATCTTCATCCTGTAGTCTCTAGAATGATAGATGTGGTTGCAAGAATGCTGAAATTCTAAAAGTAAATCTTGGTCAGGTTTACGATACAATTATATAACCCCAAAAGTGAGGGTTCTAAAACCCTCATTGCAGAGGTGTCCTTACCCCTGCTAATTATACCATATGGATGGATCAATACACTGAATTACTGAAGCTGCTCTCTGTCACCCTCTCTGATGTGAGCAAGTAGTTTGTGAAAAGTTGTCTTTCGTGATTGACCAAACTGAGGCAACAGCAATGATATGCAAGTTATTCATTATCTGTATTTTTAAAGAATTGTTAATTTCCACTTGATGGCAGCAAAATTAAGGATTTTTTAGATTCTCCAGTCACATGGGTTGAAACAGAGTGAGCCATATATGCATGCTTGTTTTGGTCTGACCAGTAATTCCACTTATACAAAATCTTGCTTCACATTGTACAGTAGAATGAAACCAGGTGTGAGAAAAATAGAAAGGATATTTTAAGGCTATGAAGGTCCTAGCCAATTTGCAAAGTGGCCCTTGATTGTCTCCTACTGTGGTGGTGGTGGTGGGTAGGGGGGCTCTTTTTTCATCTATAACAGTCTTATCCATAATGTAGGTATGACATTGGCTGCCTGTGGTAGATTGCAACAATGACTACAAATTCTTCCCTTTTCTCAATCCTTACCCTTTGCAGTGTGACTCTGAGCTCCTTCCTTTATCAGCGGAGTCCATTGCTTAAGTCCTTGCATCTGGATTGGTCTTGTGACTCACTTTGCCCAAAGGAACGTTGTTGGAAGCAACATCGTTCTAGTGCTTAGCCCAGAACCAAAAATATTTTTCATGAGTCCACTTGCTCTTGAACTCCTGTGTGCATCATTTGAACAAACTTGGGCTAGCCTGCTGTAGGACGAGCCCATATGGAGAATTCAGCCCAGTTATTCCAGTCAAAACCCAAGAAATGTGACACAAAGCAGCCTAACATGTCCCAAACTAGCTTAGGTTGACACCCCAGCTTCAACCCCAGTGTTGTACTGTGTACTCTAAGGGAGTACCCAGCATTGTACCAAGCAAATATCACAGCTGTTAAAAGTGTACTTTTCACTTGTCTTTCATACACTTTAGATTTTTCTATATTCCATCCCATCAGAGATAGATTTGATTCTAACTCCAAGTCATCGTGTTTCAAAACAATGCATAAGGACATTGGGATTCAGTAGGATGATAAGGTCCACTTGAAGATTTCAGGGGTCTGTGTGGACAAGAATGACATCTTTGCTATTGGTTCCCTGATGCATGACTACTTGGGGCTTGTGAGCTGAACACTAGAACCTGCTATCTTATTTGGTCCATAGTGAGGAGGTGTGACTGTCACACTTCTGTGTTGTCCAGAGGCCCAATCTGGCTGCTGTAGGGGAGACAAAGAAAGTTCCTTGTCCCCCAAAGACATGTGAATCTGCTTGCAGTTTAGCAGCAACTCCTAGATTTTTAACTGTGTTTTCTAACCATAAAAGGTCCTTGATTCTCAAAACAAAGAAACAAACAAACAAAACCCCCAACAGTTTTAGACAAACAATAAATATTTTGCACTATTCGGTGCATGGCCTTATTTTATAAAACAAAGATGTTTATAAAATTTTGACCCCAGATGCCTCTTCCTGAAGTTTTATACATCCTTTAACAAATATAGTTTTGTGTGACCTAGACAGTTTCTAGGTCCATTCTGTCTAACTTAAAGCCTGATTGTACTTTTAATTGATAATAGAGTAATAGCTCTTTGTTGTGTAGATGTTGGAGGTCTTATGGAATGATTTTGATAGAGTGCTTCTTAAAAGCAGAAAAATACAGTGTTCTATTTCAAAACATTTTATTTCTCATACTATTTTTATCACAGACTGAGCAGCAGGCAGATAATGAACTCACTCTTAAAATGATGAAATTCAATAAAATATCTTAGACAATGAATTGATCATTCTGTAATATTCAATGGATAATTTACATGCAGTGTTTGCTGCAGAAGAAAACTTCCTGTATTTTTATGAAAGCAAAAACATTTACCAGTAAAATGGACCTTTTATTCAAGAGCTGTAAGGCACAGACTCACCACTATTGTAGCATCATAACATTCCTCATGAGAAAAATTAAATTTGGCTAATTGTAACATTTACAGCCCATGCAACATTTGCACTTAAATTATTAAGCATCACTGATGTTCTAGAGTCTCCCCCAGAAAGCCAGAAACCAGGCTACTTTGTGGGCTGTCAGTGATGACTCATCTTAGACCTGATGACAGACCCAGGAGGCAGAAATCTGGGCTCAGTGTACCTGCTCTGGGTCCTGCTGCTGGAGTGACCTATCTATTGGCAATGTCTAGGTGACAAGTGATACCCGCCACAAAGAGTCACAGAAACTGAAGGCCTTGGCAAATGCCATCCAAATTTCCTGGACAGCAAGGGTTTGTGGGAATTTAAAACATGGTTCTAAGACTGCAAAAGACTGTGTGTTCTTGGTTTAGAGCAAGTCGCATTACGTAGCCATTGCATAATGCCACCAACTTTCTAAACACCACACCTGCCCATCCCACGGGACTGGCACAAGATAGTGCTTGTCTAGTTCTGCAGATTTAAATTCATTTTACTGGTCCCTTGGTCAGAATGGACTGATGCAACTGTCATCACTTCTCATTTGATTCCTCAAGGTTCCAAAGCTATAAGTTCTCATACGTAGGATCTTAGGTATTTCCCTTGACCCTGCTGAACTTCAGGCACCTCAGGGACTAGCAGTGGTTAATATCAAGGGTTTAGGGATGAAAAGTAAGCTTCCTATCTGTTTCCTCATCTGTAAAATGGGAAGAATAATAATAATACCTACCTCATAGGGTTGTTCCTGTATTAGCACATGTGAAGTGCTTAGATAGTGCTGAGGATGTAGAAATTGCCTGATTTT
Organism: Smutsia gigantea; assembly: GCA_032199065.1. Taxonomy (NCBI): domain Eukaryota; kingdom Metazoa; phylum Chordata; class Mammalia; order Pholidota; family Manidae; genus Smutsia; species Smutsia gigantea. The sequence goes on along the minus strand of JAVSCE010012714.1, from coordinate 9,461 downwards.
TAAATGATCATAGTTGGCGTCATAAACAGCGTGAGAGGGATAATGCCTTGCAGCAGTGTGATTGAGCATTAAATGAGATAATGCACGTCAAATGTTTAGCATCGATGCCACTCCACAGGAGTGGTTACTCGTGGCTGACATTTGCAGCAGACTACATGTCTGACATTGTAAAAGTACTGTACGCAACAACCTTTTGAGACGGGTATTAGAAATATCCCTATTTTACTGAGGAAATGACTGAGGCACAGCAGAGTTAAGTACTTTGACCGAAATTAAGGAAAAACTGGACATATTAGTTAAGCTAATGTGAGCTGCTGTAAAGGATAAACCCATAGGTCTTTAGTTGCTTAACTTAATAGAATATTTCTCATGTTAAATCCAGAATGGGTGATCTTGGCTGCTGGGAAGCCTTCTTCCAAGCAGGGATCCCAGGATCCAGGTCCTTTCTATGCTGTGGTTCTACCAGGTCACTCCTCTTAAGGAGGCAGAAGGGGAAAAAACATGGAGAATTACACAAGTTTGATGGGTAAGGCCAAGGTGTATAGTACTTATGTTCATATTTCATTACTAGACTTTAGATGTGCCCACTCTTAAATGCAAGGAAGGCTGGGATATATAGTCTAGTGATATGCCAAGATAGCATAGGATTTAGTGATGAGCAAGCCATTTCTGCTATGGTGACAGAGATGAGACTGAAATGCAGGGGTTCTGACCCTAAGCAACTGACCAATATACTGTCTTTCTGTCTTTCTGTCTTCTCTTTTCCCAAAAAGTCACTTGGAAGCTATACAACATCATAACAATGCAAGTTGTTACCCTTATTTTTAGTTCAGCTTTTACAGAGCTGAATCTTCTGACCCCTAACTCCATTGTAATACAACTTGAATTAAAAATACTTTCCTAGAGCTGGTATCATAAAAAAAACAATTTTAATGATATGACTCACAAATACTCTTGTTTATTTAGCTTTTAAAACGTCTTAGTATTAGATCAACATCTTCCATTCACCAAAATATACTTTTTGAATCTGCCATCTACTGGGCGTCTTTATATTTCTCCAGTTATTATCTACTAAATATTGAGTTGACCTCATCCAAAATTTCACTTTTTAAGGTCTTTAACTGAAAAATAGCAAAGAAGCAATAGGGATTTATTTATTTTTTATTATATATTTTAGAAGTTTGTAATTTCAGCCTATGACATTTAGGTTTGTCTAGAATTAGATTGTCCTTCAACTGAAATCACTTCTTCAAAACAGCTTTGGCCCCTGGATGCCTTAACTTGTTTGTCAACATTTAAGAATGTCTAAAATATCATGGGCAAACCATGTCAGAAATCAGATAAGAACATAACACCCAGCTGAATCGAGGGCTAAATCTCCCTAAACAAGTTTACTCAACAAAGCTCTGCAAGATTATTTGTGTTCTTGTGGGTGAATTTTCAGCCATTTAATCTTCCTCTAACTCTTCAATATTACCTTGTGGCAAGAATCAGGACTACGAGGTTAAAATTTTGTTCTCGGTAGAAGGTCCCTTGGTTGCCATTCCACATAAAAGGTGATCTTGAGAATATTAAGAATTCCTCCTGTTCTAGTGTGCGGCATTTTGGAAAAGGTTACTCCATATGTCATAACAGAGCATAACATTCCTCTAAGGAAGAAGAGGCTCCAATCTCCATCTAAGTAATGAGTAAAAGAGAAAAACAAGAGGGATAGTTCTTCAAGTTCCTGTGGCTGATGGATTTTAAAAAAGAAATACTGATCAAGCAGTCCCAGCATTCAGTCCCCACTAAGAGGTGGAATCCCATGAGACCAGGGAGACCGTCTCCCACTACCGTGTAGACCAGCTACTCATGCGTGGTGTTTGGCCTCTGCTGCTATAAAATGTTCACCCAACTTTGGAATGGGAGGGGAACAAACTTCTAGCTATGCTAGAAGTGAGAGGCTTCCTCCCCTAACAGAGGATGAATCCAAGAGGTACCTGCCCATACATAGGACATTTCCCTTTGGAATGTTGAGAAAAAAAAATCAAGGTGAGAACCAAGGGTCATTTTCAGAGATATATATATATTTTATCTTCAATTGTTGCTACTTACTAGAAATACTCAAAAGTGAGGTTGGTTGACATATTCTGGAAGGAGGGATGTATCACACTGTCCTCTAACCTGGAGATTCTGACCTGCCCTTCTGCGCTGGCCTGGCCTAGCCAGTCCTCATCAAGGTCATGCACACGCCCTCCAACAAGGTCACTGTTGCTTTCCTTCAGGAAAATCGAGAAGAGTTAAGAGTCATTATAGGTGACTCTCATTCTCACTGGTAATTCAGAATTTGTTATTGTTTCCTACTTGAACCATAAAATTCCTAATAGCTCATGTTAGGAGGTAATAGATTGTATCTTCTTGGCCAGAGCTCATCCTTAAAAATATCAGGTAGAATGAAAAAAAAAAAACCAGTGTTGTGTTAATTGCCCTCTATTTGTCTTTCCAGTTCCTTACCTGTTTTTTCCAGACAGATGATCCATCTGTCTTCAGTACTGGCTTTCTTTTTTATTTAATGTTATGTGACCTAAATGCCATAAAGTTCCAGTGAAGGGTGGTTTTACCTGAGGCACAGGTATTTGTGGAGAGAGGAGGAGGGCTTGAGACTGAGATATTTAGGTCTAGTGCAGCAAAAGGGACATCTCAAATTCACTTGTTCAATTCATCTCAGACCTGTTCTTTCTTCATGACTGTTGGCCATTATCTTGAATGGACAGCCAACTGATTGAGTCTCAGATGGAAATTTATACTGATATCTGAAACTAATATTTTGTCGTTAAAAACACAAGACAGTGTAACAATCTCATTTTCGTACTCCATTAAGTTTCATTCTTGTCATTACAAAAAAGAAAGCAATATTTATCACTATGCAAATAGTGTCTGGTAAAGACAACTGAACCCAGCTGATTGTCTCTTCCCCCAGTGTTTTATAGAAGTAAGGAACTTCAAATAAGAGGTCTACGTGCGAAGGACTGAAACTTTAGTATTTTTATTAATATTTGATGATCATTTATTGATTGTACAATGAAATAATACCACAAATAAGAGTGTATCAAAATTTATTTTTTAAAAAAGAAGAAGAGTGGGGAAAAATAGAAATCTTTGCTCTCTTTATGATTAGAAATGACCACATATACTAGATACTGCGGTAATCTGACCAGATCTCTTTAGGCTATGTACCCATGTCCCAGTTACTGGGAATATGGCTACTGACAATTCATAGTTCTATCCCACTGGCTATTGTACTCAGCTGCCAGCAATTGCCTTACCAAAGTAACACTCCCTTCTGGGGGCAATCCAGCCAGTTTTACAAAATTCTGGCTCCATTGCCTCAATTTGGAGTAACTCCAAAGGACCTTTCCAGTTCCAGATCACCCTCTGGAATGACATTGTGGGTCAGCTTTTTTCTACCCAATCCTGATTCCCTCACTACCCTGTAGGTATATAAGAGAGTGTTCCCTAACAGCTCTGCAGGCAAAATCTGTCTCTAGGAACCTAGTCTAAGAAAGCATCCTTTAATATTTTCATATTCTTTTCCAGTGTATATTTTACAAAATTGAGATCACACTAAATACATGATTTTGTGTTGTCCCTGTTTTAACATTACATTTGGAACTCTTTTATCTTGATGATTCATTCCTTTTTAAGTATATGTTATTTAATAATTTCATTGCATTTCAATAGATGCAGCACCATAATTTATTTAGCCACTCTTTAATTGCTCAATATTTATGTTGTTTCCAATTTTCCATATTATAAATACTATGATAACATCAAACAATTTTATACATATGTCTTTGACCATTTCAGTTCATTTCATGAACATGTATCACCAGAAGAGGAATTACTGAGTCCAAGAATATAAACTCTGCCAAGAACCCCCAAATAGTTTGCTAAATTGCTTTCCAGAGATATTTTTGACGTTTTTTTAATGGACTTAACACTTCCACTGCCACTTAGGATGGTCTCACTATACTCTTTCCAGGATGGAATGTTTATTGTTAAACTTAATTCAACTCTGGAGCATTCTTTAACAATGACCGGCTACTCCCAGGTTGAAGTCTAAAGCTGACCTTTTCATCCGACTGTACCCCTCAGGTTCCCCACACACTGTTTCAGTGCTCTGCTGAGGGAGGGCCCTTGTCATAAAATCTGTGTATCAGTGCCAAGCTGAGCATTCCCCTTACCTTATATTAGAGTTATTTGTAGTGATTTCAGTGATTGATTTCTTTATCTTATTCATCTCTATATCTTCCCTAGCCGCTAGTATGGGTCCTTGTATATAATAAGTGAGCCGTAAAAATGCTTTGTAAAATAGTGCATTGTCAGTGGCCATTCATCAGCTGGTCAACTATAAAATTTGCTCACTTTGCGCCTCAAAGAACCAGGGAAATCATCAAAGCACCACTCAGCTAACTCTGGGTTTTCCTCCATTGTAGATGCAACACAGGCAACTGTAAACCATTCTGATGCACAAGTCTTTTGATGCTAATGTGTTTTGTTTTCTATTTTTGACCCTGATGCCAGTTGACTATTGGTGCTTGAAGAGTTCAAAACAGAAACCCCAAAGAATGTGATATTCTTATTTATTTATCTTAATGTATTTCCATAAATTTATGATCTTACAGCTATAGTCTTGGACTTACATATTAGTAGTAATTAATACATTACTGATGAGGTAGAGCAGGGACATGGGACAAGCATCGTGATTCACTTTTCCTGCTTAAGATGAAAAATGCTGGGATATAAACAGTATAGTAAGAACAGGAGGGACCCCAGCTTAAGGCTAAGATATCATTTTAAAAAGCAGAGAGTTGAGAGAAGTAAGATTCCTAACATATTCTCTGATAATCAGACAACAGCCTATTTTAAGGCAGGGCAGGCAGTCTTAACTGATCTGTCCCCACTACCTGAGCATAAACCACTATCTTGGAGAAGAACAGGCTAAATAAATCCCTTGTGTTGGGTTTATTTAGCAGAATTAGCTGGAGGACTGATAACACAGGAGAGGAGGCATGGTGTCTCACCAGAGGTAAGCACCTTGAGACCACAATCAAGCCTATGCCCAACAACCCCCCCATGAGGAGGGTGTCTAGAAAGCCTTAAAAAACAGAATGCCCAAATGTTCAGTGTGCCTCCTTTCTGAGGATGCCCACACTTTCCTTTCTGGAAGTGCGTATTTCCAAATAAAGCTTTCTCACTGCTCAAATTATTGTGGTTTGTCTCTTTTCTATTTCATTTTATTTCCAAGTCTTCACTCTGTCTCCGCTTTACTCCTAATAAGTAGTAAGGAGCTGCTAAGAGCTCAGATTTGGGCCTGCATGTTTCTGTCGCTTGGGTGACCTGGAGGAAACTGCAGCTGTGCTATCTGCTCTTAGTAGCCTGCCTGAAAATCTCCTTTCTTTGGGAAGTTCTCAGAACATAATCTCTCTCCATCCTATGCTCCCTGGCTCCCGCAAATCCTGGAGTGGTGGGGGCTAGTCCCCACACTGTGCTGATCCAAGCGGACACAGGATGCCAGGTGACCCTGGCTTCAGGAGTAGGCAAGGGAATCTGCCCTAGGCTGAGAACTTTTCTTCTTTCCCTCTGCACTTATGTGCTCTCTGATGCCTACAAGGCAGTGCCATTCCCTGCTGTTCTTGCTTTAATGAATTCCTTCCTTACCTACACTTGTCAGACCTGTTCGAGAATTCTTTCTCCTTCAGAGTCAAGAACCCTCCTCCATCCAAGTTGAGGTTTCTCCTAGTGCTTCATCTACTGATCAGGGAGAGACCTCCCCAGATGCAGCTGCCTGGCAACATTAACATTGTTGAGTAAATATCTAGTGACATTTGACAACTAAGTAAAATATATTTTGAGCAATTTAAGTCGTCCAGTTCATGCCTGAACAAGATTAATGAACTAACAATTTATGGTGGCTGTGTTCTTAGGTCACATGAAACTATATATTAAGTAGCTCTAACCAGATTTTCACCACATGCATTTTAAGGGGAAAATCCAAAAATCTGTTCTGTTTTGAAGAGCATAAAATATTTCAATTTCCCACCGTGCCTCAGATCTCTAGTTTCTGGATGCTTCTTGAGTACTTTGTAGAAAATTCATACTGGCTGAAATCCATGAAGCAATTCTAAAACTCCTACACAATACCCTTTGGTACAAAATAATTAACTTGGAGGCTCCAATGCTTCAGTGAGCAGTGGGTAAGCAGACCAATTTTCTTTTTTTTTTTTTATAATTTATTTTGGTATCATTAATCTACAATTACATGTGCAATATTATGGTTTTTAAACTACCTCCTTCATCAGGTCCCCCCCACCAACCCCATTACACTCACTGTCCATCAATGTAGTGAGATGCTATAGAATCACTACTTGTCTTCTCTGAGTTGTACAGCCCTCCCCGTGCAACCCCAACATTACAACTCTGCTAATCGTAATGCTCCTTTTCCCCCCTTGTCCCTCCCTTCCCACACATCCTCCCCAGTCCCTTTCCCTTTGGTAACTATTAGTCTGTTCTTGGGTTCTGTGAGTCTGCTGCTGTTTGCTCTTTCAGTTTTTTTCTTTGTTCTTATACTGCACATATGAGTGAAATCATTTGATATTTGTCTTTTTTGGCTTGGCTTATTTCACTGAGCATAATACCCTCTAGCTCCATCCATGTTGTTGCAAATGGTAGGATTTGTTTTCTTCTTATGGCTGAATAATATTCCATTGTGTATATGTACCACCACTTCTTTATCCATTCATTTACTGATGGACACTTAGGTTGCTTCCATTTCTTGGCTATTGTAAATAGTGCTGCGATAAACATAGGGGTGCATCTGTCTTTTTCAAATTGGGCTGCTGCATTCTTAGGGTAAATTCCTAGGAGTGGAATTCCTGGGTCAAATGGTATTTCTATTTTGAGTTTTTTGAGGAACCTCCATACTGCTTTCCACAATGGTTGAACTAATTTGCATTCCCACCAGCAGTGTAGGAGGGTTCCCTTTTCTCCACATCCTCGCCAACATTTGTTGTTGTTTGTGTTTTGGATGTTGGCCATCCTCACTGGTGTGAGGTGATATCTCATTGTGGTTTTAATCTGCATTTCTCTGATGATTAGCGATGTGGAGCATCTTTTCATGTGCCTGTGGGCCATCTGAATTTCTTCTTTAGAGAAGTGTCTATTCATGTCCTCTGCCCATTTCTTAATTGGATTATTTGCTTTTTGTTTGTTAAGGTGCGTGAGTTCTTTATATATTTTGGATGTCAACCCCTTATCAAAGACATCATTTATGAATATATTCTCCCATACTGTAGGAAGTCTTTTTATTCTACTGATGGTGTCCTTTGCTGTACAGAAGCTTTTCAGCTTGATATAGTCCCACTTGTTCATTTTTGCTTTTGTTTCCCTTGCCCGGGGAGATATGTTCATGCAGAAGTCGCTCATGTTTATGTCCAAGAGATTTTGCCTATGTTTTTTTCTAAGAGTTTTATGGTTTCATGACTTACATTCAGGTCTTTGATCCACCTTGAGTTTACCTTTGTGTATGGGGTTAGACAGTAGTCCAGTTTCATTCTCTTACATGTAGCTGTCCAGTTTTTCCAACACCAGCTGCTGAAGAGGTTGTCATCTCCCCATTGTATATCCAAGGCTCCTTTATCAAATATTAATGGACTGTATATGTTTGGGTAGACCAATTTTCTTATACAATACTTAAAATCTCTAAAAGTGTTGGGTAGTTGATATTTGAAAGCCAGTATTGCGTCTGGGGTATTTTTATCTAAAATTTTAGCAGTGGTTATATGACAGTAAAATGAATTTATAGAGTAAAGGCTTTCCACTTCCTTTAGTCCATGAGGAATATAAAACTGTAACTCTGGGGGGGGGGGACAATATTTTCCCAGCCTCGGGCAAATTACCTTTGAAACTGAAATCAGTCAAAAAGAGAAATAAAGTGGGAAAAACCCATTTATTGCTTACAAGCAGTTGTCCACTTCTTCTCGCACGTGTCTCTCATGACCTGGCTGCAAAAAGGGACCCCACCCAACCTCTCTGGTCCAGATACACCCTCACTCCCCCATGTAATCACCTATTGATATGGAGATGGACTACTTCTCTCCACCCCCTTGGAAACACCTATTGATATGGAGATGCACTAAGGACAGGCAAGAGATTCTGGAAATATTGCAATTTTACCCACAGCTCTCATGGGTCATTTTGTGGTAAATTTAAGACAGGCAGGAGTTTAAGACCAAAGGGAAAGCAAGGAAACTCAAAGACAAGAATTTTAATCATTTTCTCAAAGTGACTTCTGTGAGTCTGCAAACTGCAAGCCCCAAGATTAAATACCCTTCCTGCAAACCCCTTAAGGCTCTCTTTCTTGATTTCGGTGCAAATAGAAACAGGCAGGAGAGACAAGAGTTGCCATCAACAATCAAAGTGCTATTGAGAGTAAGGGTAAAAACAAAAACCGCATCTCCATCCCAGGAATGTAAATGGTTGGGATTATAAAATCAAAGTATGCATCTCCATAGATGCTGAAAAAGCATTTGACAAAATTCAACATCCATTCATGATAAAAACTCTCAACAAAATGGGTATAGAGGGCAAGTACCTCAACATAATAAAGGCCATATATGACAAACCCACAGCCAACATTATATCTAACAGCCAGCGAGAAGCTGAAAGCTTTTCCTTTAAGATTGGAACAAGACAAGGATGCTCACTCTCCCCACTTCTATTCAACATAGTACTGGAGGTCCTAGCCATGATAATCAGACAACACAAAGAAATAAAAGGCATCCAGATTGGCAGGGAAGAAGTTTAACTGTCCCTGTTTGCAGATGACATGATATTGTACATAAAAAAACCCTAAAGAATCTACTCCAAAACTACTAGATCTAATATCTGAATTCAGCAAAGTTGTGGGATACAAAATTAATACGCAGAAATCTGTTGCATTCCTATACACTAACAATGACCCAGCAAGAGAGAAATCAGGAAAACAATTCCTTTCAAAGATGCATCAAAAAGAATAAAATACCTAGGAATAAACCTAACCAAGGAAGTGAAATACCTATACTCTGAAAACTACAAGGCACTCATGAGAGAAATTAAAGGAGATACCAATAAATGGAAATACATCCCATGCTCATGGATAGGAAGAATTAATATTGTCAAAATGGCCATCCTGCCTAAAGCAATCTACAGATTCAATGCCATTCCTATCAAAATACCAATAGCATTTTTCAATGAACAAGAGAAAATCATTCTAAAATTCATATGGAACCAAAAAAGACCCCGAATAGCCAAAGCAATCCTGAGAGAAAGAATAAGTCTGGGGGGATTATGCTCCCCAACTTCAAGCTTTACTACAAAGCCACAGTACTCAAGACAATTTGGTACTGACACAAGAACAGACCCATAGACCAATGGAACAGACT